>CM076577.1:589640899-589777332 GCA_034641835.2 Pinus albicaulis | reverse complement strand
TTTTGCCCTTTTTTGATGTTGAAAATTGTAATTTTCTATGATTTTCAACTTCAACTCCACTAAACTCATATTTTTATTGCAAATTATGCTTTGACATAAAAACAAGAATTGTAGAGAATTGTCTTACCTCCATACCCATATTTTTTTAAAAAAAAAATATTGACATATAGAGGGGTAAATTTCTTGTTTACTAACTGCATATACTTGAAATTTTCAGGCAAACATAAATAGTCACTTTATTATCCTTTACTTTTTTTTGGGAAGGTTATTCATTTTTTGGAAAAAAACCATAGCATCATAATCTGCATATATTGCACTAGTGCACAGACTATTTTTTGGTAATTTTCGGATTAAATCACTATTTTTTATTATTTTTTGAAATGGACGAAGACAAAAAAACAGTGATGTTTCAGTACATTTTATCATCCTTTGATTTTATTTTCAATGTGATCGTCAATAAGAAAAATGAGAGTACCCTTTTGAAGTAGACAGGGAGAGGAAGTGCAGTATGATTTTTTTGAATTTTTTGGTGTCCTCATTTGAAAGTTATTGAATTTTCATTTAGTGCAATTTTTCGAACAATGAAATTCCACAATGACACGGTTTAGTAAAAAATTAATAAAAAATTGAATTTTTTAATGAAACTCCACAAATCTCATATCATCAGAAACTAGATTCAGAGATGAATCTAATGGTACTTTGTCCGACATATAAAATTATGTTTTTGTAGGTTTTCTGCCCCTCAGAAGTTGCAGGTTCCTGAAAACTGCAGAATTTTCTGTGTTTTTCGTTGACCAGAAACTCTCGGCCGAGATAATGTCTCGGACGAGAAATTTATAAAACTCTCGACCGAGAGTTTAACCCGCCTAAAGTTACATTTAAACGCATGGCCAAACTCTCGGCCGAAAGTTTAAAAAACTCTCGGACGAGAGTTTGCGCCCGAGAGTTTACCCGATGAAACTCTCGGCCGAGAGTTTAGAAAACTCTCGTATGAGAGTTTAGAAACTCTCGTATGAGAGTTTAGAAACTCTCGTATGAGAGTTTTAAAAACTCTCGTATGAGAGTTTTAAAAACTCTCGTATGAGAGTTTTAAAAACTCTCATCCGAGAGTTTTATTCCTATAATAAAACACAACAAATTTTAAGTTTTTAGAATTGGTACGTTATATAATTTAAATAGTACTTTATTAAAATTAAAAAATGATATAAAATAATAAAATTATAATTTTATTTTAAATTATTTTATTATTATTAATGATAAAAAATACATGAAGATTTAATTAAATAAAATTTGTTACAATATTTTGTAATATAAATGTTATATAAAAAACTAAAAATATTTTTATATAAAACTAATTGATATATTAATATAAATAAAATAAAATTCTAAAACATAAATCAAAATAAAAACAACTATATATAATTTATATAATTTTTTTTTTGAAATTAATGAATAAATTTAAATTTAAAAAACAATTGACTAAATGCAATGAGGTGATAAAGGAGACAATGCATAGCACCTTAATATCGTTATAAATTCTTGGAAATCTCGAGAAATTTTGAAGTGAGATGAGCTTCTTGGAATGGGTCACTTTATCTTCCACTTCAGTTTCACACAATTAACTTGAAAGGAAGTCTATTTTCCTAGGTATGGATGTAAGGGAATGAACAATATTATTTGAACATTGAGTGAGATGCCCTTCTTGGAATGGGTCCTCCTATATTCCACTTTAGTTTCACAAAATTAAATTGAAATGAAGTTTATTTTCCTAGGTATGGATGTAAGGGGATAAAGAATATTATCCGAAAAGGAAATGAATGTTAAGTGTGACATTCCAAGCAAAAGTGTATGGGATTGGAGAATTATGTTATTGCAGAAAACTAACCCTTGACCCCTTAACCCTTGACCCATAACCCTTGACCCCTTAAACCCTAATTCCTAACACCTAAACCCTTAACCCCCTAAACCTTAAACCTCTAAACCCTTAACCCCTAACCCATTTACCCCCACTAAACCTCTAAATCCCTAACCCATTTAACCCCTAAACCCTTAACCCCTACCCCTAACACGTTAACCCCTAACCCATTTAAGCACCTAAACCCCAAAACCCCTAACTCTTAACCCGTAAAATACTTAACTGCTAAATCCCCTAACCCCCTAACCCCTAAACCTTTAAACCAATCCTAACCCATTTAACCCCCTAAACCTCAAAACCCCTAACCCCTTAAACCCTAATTCCCAACCCATAACCCTTGACCACTTAAACCCTATTTCCTAACCCCTAAACCCTTAACCCCTAACCCCTTAAACCCTACTTCCCAACCCCTAACCAATTCAACACCCTAAACCCCTAAAAACCTAACCCATTTAAGTGTTTATTCCATTTAACCCCCAAAACCCTAACCCCTAACCCCTAAAATCCTTCACTGCTAAATCCCCTAAACCTCTAAACCTATAACCCATTTAACCCCCTAAACCCTAAACCTCTAAACCCTTAATCCCTAACCCCTTAAACCCTAATTCCCAACCCCTAACCAATTCAAAACCCTAAACCCCTAAAAACCTAACCCATTTAACCCCATTAACCCCTAACTTCTAACCACTAAAATCCTTAACTGCTAAATCCCCTAACCCATTTAACCGCCTAAACCCTAAACCTATAACCCCTTAAACCCTAATTCCCAACCCATAACCCATTCAACCCCTTAAACACCTAAACCTCTAACCCATTAACCCTTGACCCCTTAAACACCTAAACCTCTAACCCATTAACCCTTGACCCCTTAAACACTAATTCCTAACCCTTAACCCATTTAACCCCCTAAACCCTAAACCTATAAACCCTTAACCCCTAACCCATTTACCCCCACTAAACCTCTAAACCCCTAACCCATTTAACCCCTAAATGCTAAACCTCTAAACCCTTAACCCCTACCCCTAACTTGTTAACCCCTAACCCATTTAAGCCCTTAAACCCCAAAACCCCTAACCCCTTAAACCCTAATTCCCAACCCATAACCCTTGACCCCTTAAACCCTAATTCCTAACCCCTAAACCCTTAAGCCCTAATTCCCAACCCTAACCAATTCAACACCGTAAACCCCTAAAAACCTAACCCATTTAAGTGTGGATTCCATTTAACCCCCAAAACCCTAACCCCTAACCCCTAAAATCCTTCACTGCTAAATCCCCTAACCCCTAAACCTCTAAACATGTAACCCATTTAACCCCCTAAACCCTAAACCTCTAAACCCTTAACCCCTAACCCCTAAAACCCTAATTCCCAACCCCTAACCAATTAGACACCCTAAGCCCCTAGAAACCTAACCCATTTAACCCCATTAACCACTAACTTCTAGCCCCTAAAATCCTTAACTGCTAAATCCCCTAACCCCCTAAACCTCTAAACCAACCCTAACCCATTTAACCCCCTAAACCCAAAACCTATAACCCCTTAAACCCTAATTCCCAACCCATAACCCATTCAACCCCTTAAACACCTAAACCTCTAACCCTTAACCCTTGACCCCTTAAACCCTAATTCCTAACCGGGCTAACCCATTTAACCCCCTAAACAGAACCCATTTAAGTGTGGATTCCATTTAACCCCCAAAACCCTAACCCCTAACCCCTAAGATCCTTCGCTGCTAAATCTTGTAACCCCCTAAACCTCTAAACCTATACCCATTCAACCCCCTAAACCCTAAACTTCTAAACCCTTAACCCCTAACCCCTTAAGCCATAATTCCCAACCCATAACCCTTGACCCCTTAAACCCTAATTCCTAACCCCTAAACCCTTAACCCCCTAAACCCTAAACCTCTAAACCCTTAACCCCCAAACCATTTACCCCTACTAAACCTCTAAATCTCTAACCCATTTAACCCCTAAACCCTAAACCTCTAAACCCTTAACCCCTACCCCTAACCTGTTAACCCTTAACCCATTTAATCCCCTAAACCCTAATTCCCAACCCATAACCCTTGACCCCTTAAACCCTAATTCCTAACCCCTCAACCCTTAACCCCTAATCCCTTAAACCCTAATTCCCAACCCCTAGCCAATTCAACACCCTAAACCCCTAAAAACCTAACCCATTTAAGTGTGGATTCAAATTAACCCCCAAAACCCTAACCCCTAACCCCTAAAATCCTTCACTGCTAAATCCCCTAAACCCTTAAACCTCTAAACCTGTAACCCATTTAACCCCCTAAACCCTAAACCTCTAAACCCTTAACCCTTATCCCCTAAAACCCTAATTCTGAACCCCTAACCAATTCAACACCCTAAACCCCTAAAAACCTAACCCATTTAACTCCATTAACCCCTAACTTCTAACCTCTAAAATCCTTAACTGCTAAATCCCCTAACCCCCTAAACCTATAACACCTTAAACCCTAATTCCCAACCCATAACCCATTCAACCCCTTAAACACTTAAACCTCTAACCCCTTAACCCTTGACCCCTTAAACCCTAATTCCTAACCCCTAACCCATTTAACGCCCTAAAACTTAAACCTCTAAACCCTTAACCCCTACCCCTAACCCGTTAACCCCTAACTTCTAACCCCTAAAATCCTTAACTGCTAAATCCCCTAACCCCCTAAACCTATAAACCAACCCTAACCAATTTAACCCCCTAAACCCTAAACCTATAACCCCTTAAAACCTAATTCCCAACCCATAGCCCATTCAACCCCTTAAACACCTAAACCTCTAACCCCTTAACCCTTGACCCCTTAAACCCTAATTCCTAACCCCTAACCCATTTAACCTCCTAAACCCTAAACCTCTAAACCCTTAACCCCTAACCCATTTACCCCCACTAAACCTCTAAACCCCTAACCCATTTAACCCCTAAACCCTAAACCTCTGAACCCTTAACCCATACCCCTAACCAGTTAACCCCTAGCCCATTTAAGCCCCTAAACCCCAAAACCCCTAACCAATTCAACACCCTAAACCCCTAAAAACCTAACCCATTTAAGTGTGGATTCCATTTAACCCCAAAAACCCTAACCCCCAACCCCTAAAATCCTTCACTGCTAAATCCCCTTACCCCCTAAACCTCTAAACCTGTAACCCATATAACCCCCTAAACCCTAAACCTCTAAACCCTTAACCCCTAACCCCTTAAACCCTAATTCCAAACCCATAACCATTGACACCTTAAACCATAATTCCTAACCCCTAAACCCTTAACCCCCTAAACCCTAAACCTCTAAACCCTTAACCCCTAACCCATTTACCCCCACTAAACCTCTAAACCCCTAACCCATTTAACCCTTAAACCCTAAACCTCTAAACCCTTAAACCCTACCCCTAACAAATTTAAGCTAATTCCCTAACCAATTCAACACGCTAAACCCCTAAAACTAACATTTAAGTGTGGATTCCATTTAACCCCAAAACCCTAACTTTAACCCTAAAATCCTTCATGCTAAATCCTAACCTAAACCTCTAAACGTGTAACCCATTTAAACACCTAAACCCTTAACCCCTAACCCCTAAAACCCTAATTCCCAACCCCTAACCAATTAGACACCCTAAACCCCTAAAAACCTAACCCATTTAACCCCATTAACCACTTAACTTTTAACCCCTAAAATCATGCTTTGCTAAATCCCTAACCCCTAAACCTCTAAACCATTTAGGGGTTAGGGGTTAGGGTTTTGGGGGTTAAATGGAATAAACACTTAAATGGGTTTGGTTTTTAGGGGTTTTGGGTGTTGATTTGGTTTGGGGTGGGTAATTAGTGTTTAAGGGGTTAGGGGTTAAGGATTTAGGGGTTAGGAAATAAGGTTTAAGGGGGCAAGGGTTATGGGTTGGGAATTAGGGTTTAAGGGGTTAGGGGTTTTGAGGTTTAGGGGGTTAAATGGGTTAGGATTGGTTTAGAGGTTTAGTGGGTTAGGGGATTTAGCAGTTAAGTATTTTAGGGGTTAGGAGTTAGGGGTTTTGGGGTTTAGGTGCTTAAATGGGGTAGGGGTTAACGAGTTAGGGGTAGGGGTTAAGGGTTTAGGGGTTAAATGGGTTAGGGATTTAGAGGTTTAGTGGGGGTAAATGGGTTAGGGGTTAAGGGTTTAGAGGTTTAAGGTTTAGGGGGTTAAGGGTTTATGGGTTAGGAATTAGGGTTTAAGGGGTCAAGGGTTAAGGGGTCAAGGGTTAGTTTTCTACAATAACATAATTCTCCAATCCCATACACTTCTGCTTGGAATGTGACACTTAACATTCATTTCTTTTTCGGATAATATTATTTATCCCCTTACATCCATACCTAGGAAAATAAACTTCATTTCAATTTAATCTTGTGAAACTAAAGTGGAATATAGGAGGACCCATTCCAAGAAGGGCATCTCACTCAATGTTCAAATAATATTGTTCATTCCCTTACATCCATACCTAGGCAAATAGACTTCCTTTCAAGTTAATTGTGTGAAACTGAAGTGGAAGATAAAGTGACCCATTCCAAGAAGCTCATCTCACTTCAAAAATTTCTCGAGATTTCCAAGAATGTATAACGATATTAAGGTGCTATGCATTGTCTCCTTTATCACCTCATTGGATTTAGTCAATTGTTTTTTAAATTTTAATTTATTCATTAATTTCAAAAAAAATATTATATAAATTATATATAGTTGTTTTTATTTTGATTTATGTTCTAGAATTTTTTTTTATTTATATTAATATATCAATTAGTTTTATATAAAAATATTTTTAGTTTTTTATATAACATTGATATTACAAAATATTGTAACAAATTTTATTTAATTAAATCTTCATGTATTTTTTATCATTAATAATAATAAAATAATTTAAAATAAAATTATAATTTTATTATTTTATATCATTTTTTAATTTTAATAAAGTACTATTTAAATTATATAATGTACCAATTCTAAAAACTTAAAATTTTTTGTGTTTTATTATAGGAATAAAAATCTCGGATGAGAGCTTTTAAAACTCTCATACGAGAGTTTTTAAAACTCTCATCCGAGAGTCTTCCCGAGAGTTTCCGTCAATAAAACTCTCGGACGAGAAAATGCATAACTCTCGTCTGAGATATTTTTAACTCCGGTTAAACCCAATAAAACTCTCGGACGAGAGTTTTTAAAACTCTCGGTCGAGAAATAGAGTTGACTATTTTCTCGGACGAGAAATTAAAAATTTCTCCCATATTCTAGCCGTCCGCCAAAAAGTGTTTCCCAACTTCGCGATTTCACCCATATCATGCTGCTTCTTTCTACATTCATTAGCATAATGACCATATTTTTTACAATAGTGACATTGGACATTAGACTTATCATACCTTTGTCCTTGAGCATTCTGCTCACCACTTTTCTGGCTGCTGCCTTTGCCGTGGCTGTGATTTTGATTGTTGCACCTTCCATGTGAATGTGAAGGACTGTCCCTTCCACCTTTGTTTTGGCTTCTGCCTCTTCCTCTTCCTTTGCCTTGCCCTCTTCCTCTTCCGAAGGACATATGGGTCTTAAAGGCATGCTCAAGAGATGATTTTTCACTCCTACTCAATCTCTGCTCATGGGTCATCAGTGATACATGTAGCTCATCCACTGAAAACTTTGTCAGATCCTTAGTCTCCTCTATGGTGGTGACAATCACATCGAATCTTGAGGGTAGACTCCTCAAGAGTTTTTCCAAAATCCTCTTGTCTTCAAGAGTCTCTCCATGAGATCTTATTTGTGTGACCATTCCAATCACATGAGTGAAGAATGAGTCAATAGTATCTGACTCTTTTATACAGAGAGTCTCAAAGTCTCTCCTCAACAACTAAAGTTTTTATGTCTTCACTTTTTCCATGCCTTGATAGGCTATCTTGAGAGTTTCCTATGCTTCTATCGATCTCTTGGCTGCTACTATCCTTGGAAACACACTCTCATGCACTGCTTGATACAATAAGAAAAGAGCTTTGGAGTCTTCCTTCTTCTTGCTCTTCAGAATCTCTCTCTCTGCCTGAGTTAAATCATCTAACTCTTCTTCATTTGTTGGCTCTTCAAAGCCATCCTCAAAAAATTCCCATAATTCTTGGGAGACAAATAATGCTCTCATAGTTATTGACCAGTAGTCATAATTTTTCCGATTAAAAATTGGGAGATGGATATTTACCATACTCATACCAATGCTAGCTCCAGCCATTCTTGCACTCTTAACTATGGTTCAAAAACACTTGACTGTGTATATAAAATAACTGATTGTTCTTCAACAGTAACACAATAAACTGTATAGAGAAATACCTTGAATCCTTTTTGGGTGAGTCCTCACACTGCTGGAGAAGTTGCTGCAACAAAGAACTCCTTTCCTTCAGCTTCTTTGACCTTCAAAGAGCCTGGACTAGCTCTGATACCATGTTTTAATGTTTGAAAATTCCGGAATAACAAATGGAGAATAAAACTCCCCTCTTTAACACAGAGACAATATTAAAATTTCATTCACAGTGACAAAGTTTCCACTTAAAAACAAACTTCTATTCCATAAAAATTGTTACAAATTCTTCCTCAACACAGAGGGATTACAAATTCTGGATTTCTTCTAAGCACAGTGCCAAAATAGCACACTCTGTCTCTCTAAAACATTCACTGCTGTGTATAAAAAATATTTCACACTGTCTGTCTAATACAATGTACAACTCTCTTTTTCTAATGCTCACGGAATTCCATTTTATATGAAACATTACATAATATATATATATATATATATATATATATATATATAACCAAAGTAAAAACTTAAATGAACTGCGGTAATAAAATATTTACCCAGCTTAAAAGTTATAACAACATTGCCGTAAAATAAAACAATTAAATAAAAACATTTTAATATAAGGTTAAAAACCTTATTTCATTTTATGCTTTCCATTTATGTATTCTGGGGGCTTCATGAAGACCATTCTCCCCAACTTTCATACTCCCTCAAAATATTTTGTGAGGGTAAAGTGGTGGGTCGAGCTGAGGAAGACGTCAGCTGCTCCGGGGTCTCCACTCCTCCAGCTGCTCGAGCTATGCTGCCCCTCCAGAATATTTTTGCCTCTGGAATAAATATGTTTGGTGAGATTTTAATGCATTTGTTGCTACTGATAAGAGCAACACCTCCACCACTTCTTCATTTAAAGCCGCCGCTCTTCAACTTTCCATCAAACTTAACTCTGCCGCCTTTCAATCCTTTCACAATTAAATTCTCCTGTCGTGCTAACTTATACGGGCAGTTGGAAATTAATTTCCAACAATAGCCATTCAATAAAAGATTATCTGTTTTCTACCCAATTTCACGTTTCGATTGAGAAAAATTCTGCAAGCAGCGGTAGTCCTGGTTGGGCAAACATCAAAAAATTTGTTAGAGAAACACTTTTAAGTGTACTTTCCAGCACTATTTACATTTTGTACAAAGAATGCGTCAACCAATTTGTGATCTATCTTCAAAAGCTACAAAGGCATTTTTATGTTGGGATAGCCATTTTGTACGGAACTTAGTCAACTAATATGTCATATTGTTTCAAAAACCGAAAAAGTACAAAGATATAGATCCATTAGCACTGATCAAAATCGGAACTTCAAAAATACAAGATGTAGATCTATTAGCGTTGATCAAAATTGGGGTATAAGGAGATTCTATCACCATCAGTTATTTTGATTAATTTTCTAACGTCAAAGTGATTGGTTCTATGTCTTAATCTCAACTACCCGATTCATACCTCATCTACCTCTTCTCAAAAGAAGATGACTCTTGAGTCATAATGATGTAAGTATTTATATATAATACTACACTTTTCAGACGATTTGGCAGAATCATAATGATATAAGTACCTATGCAGAATACTAGTTGTTTTAAAATATTTGGCAGAATTATAAACTGGTATTTTCTATATTTTTTAATACAATGAAGATTTTCCCTTCTTTCTATTTATGATCGAATTTCTTCTCTCAAAAAAAATTATGTCTTAAATTTCATTGTTATTGATTTTACTTAGACAAACAGATAAACTTTTAAAATCAAAATATAATGTTAAAACAGTCAAACTTTTAAAATCAGAATATGGTTTATAATACTAGGATTCAGAGTACAAAATCTAAAATGAAAGGCATCTGTTTGCTGCCAGGATTGATGATTTTAGGATGAAATCAAGTACAATAAGGTCATATCATGGAAACAAAAAACTTCATATATCTCTTTTTGGGCATACGAGCAAAAAAAAATGCTTACGTATCCAAAAATGCTTTTGATTGCTCAGTTATTTACGTTAATTTTTATTTTTTAACTAGACATTTCGCATGGTCTAGTATGGCCTGTTATTTTTATTGTTCGAAAATTATTTTTGTTTGCTCAATTTTTTCTGGTATTCTTTTTTTAAGCTTATTATTTTTTTCAACTAGACATATTGTTAGTGGTACATGAACTGTGTTCGGTTGTTTGGCGATCTATAAGAACAAGGTATCATCTCATCTGATTCGAGGTCACTGGAATTGTTTCATTCTTATTTTCTCAGTGCCCACACATTTGAACATATGTTTACCTTAGAGATTTGAACATAAAACCTAAAAAATTAGCTCGAGTGGATCCACTGCATGCAATTTTCACAAACTTATAAGGATGACATTCCTAGGATTATATCTTGATAACATTATAAGGATGATATTAGTAAGTAAGTAGTAATAATAATACTAAATTTTAACAAATATAGATAAAAATAGAAATACAAGATATTTCCTCAGTACATGAAAGAGAGATATTTAACATGTATATATCACCCCTCAAGTGTGTCACCTCATGTGATACTTGCATATTTGCATCATCATGTGTCAGAAAAAGGTGTAATATTGATAATAAATAATAAATATATTGGTAATAATAATACTAAATTTTAACAAATATAGATAAATATAGAAATAAAAGATATCTCTGAGAACATGAAAGAGAGATATTTAACATATATATCTAATATAAAAACTGTTATATAGAGAGATGACAAGAAAAATGGTATCTCTAAATAATAATAATAATAATGGTAGTGATAATACTACATTTTAAGAAATATAAATACAAATAGAAATCAAAGATATCTCTAAGCACATGAAAGGGAGATATTTAACATGTATATCTTATATAAAAATTGTTATATAGATACATAAATAGAAAGTTAGTATTTCTATGTATATTTTGAATTCTACATAGGTCGATGAAACTACGACCAACCTACTTAAATTAAAATGATTAACAACAAGAAATTAGTATGAAATATGAAAAAGTTGAAAGGATTTAAATTCTCTCTATGATGCATGAGGATTTCATTAAATTTTTTGAAAGCACTAGAACATGTTTGTGTAGTGCACGAAGATTTGATTCATATAATAGTAAATTAGTCTAAAGAATGAAAATTTTGAAAGGATTAAAATTATTTGTATGATGCATGAGGATTTGATTTAAAATTTTGAAATGATTTGAACTTGTTTCTATGATGCACATGGATCTGATTCATCTTAGACATGTTTTGTTGTTATCCTTTGCCTCAAAGACTCACTAAATTTCAACCCACTTCTCCTGCAAAGATTGATCTGGTGAAAATGGTTTGTGCTTCCAGACTTGGTTCATTCCATTTTAGTCACAAGGTGAAACTAGGAATAATCCATATGAAAAGGCAAATCATAGTACAAATTATGGAAATTATTGGTAGTTGTTTTTTTTTGTAGTGGGTTTTGTTGGATATTGACTGACTTGAAATGGCTACAATTTGGTTTTAGATGACTAGAGTAGTGTGGGACCATACTAGTGTTTATTTAGATTATATTGCTCAAGAGGAAGAGAAATTATATGATTCAGATGCAGTTTCCATGGATATTGTGAGGGATTTGAATTTAGTGGGACAACATAACATGTTTGATTTTAAAAATTTTAATGGCATGTCAATGATTAGAATTGGGCAACATGGGAGTTCTCTTCAGAGTTTTTACATGGTTAACATTCTCTTTTTTTGATTCAATGGACCTTGTTGGCCAAGTGGATTTGAAATTTTACTTATAAATTAAGAGTTGCTTTGTTGAATCGCGATTTTTTTATTTTTTTTTTTAAAATGTTAATGGCATGTCAATGATTAGAATTGGGCAACATAGGAATTCTCTTCAGAGTTTATATATGTTTAAACTTCTCTTTTTTTATTTAATTGGCCTTGTTTTCCAAATGAATTTTAAATGTGACTTACAAACTAAGAGTTTCTCTCTTCAATTGTGAAGGGCACTTAATTTGAAAATAAAGAATGAGCAAAAAAAAATCAGAAAGAGGGGGTTGAGAGACAGTGCATTTTTACTATTATCAAACAGGTACCTACAAAATTAATTTACAATTATTACAAATCGGTATGCACATAATAATGAATATTGCATTTCATGCAGACTAACAACCAAGAATATGGTAGGTACAATTCCGCAATCTACCTAAAAATACATACCATTTGGAAGCTTCATTGTATGACATATGATATTTTGATTGATCTTCCCATTTTTTAGAGGAACGATCATGTCCCATAGTACCCACCAGATAGATCTTTCTTTTTTGCTTGATATTCCTGAAATCAATCTTAGAGCCTAAGCCAAGAGAAAACCTTCAGGATGACACTTTACATGAACCCAACGATAATATTTTGTAATATATTTCTTATATCCACTAATATCAATAATATATAGCTCACCATCCATAACTATTCTTGGCTTCCCCCATCCTTCATCTAAGCCCAACTTTGTTTCAGACCATGTATATGTAACAAGATCGTACATACCCCAATTCATCCGACCTCTAATGCTTTACCGTCCTACTACACATAAATTCCCATCTAACACTGCTACATGTTTAGGAGGATTAGACGTATTTTCAACAATGGGATCCCATGCACTTGCTACATACCTCCATGTGTTTGCAATGGGATCACAAAATTCCAAGTAAGGGAGGGAATAACTTGTGAGATGGAACATACCATACCCTCAACATACATATAGTTTTTTGTCAATTACTCTTACAACACAACCAAAATGAAAAAATGACATGAATTCCATCCTTGTCCACTTATTATTCCTTGGATCACACATTCACACATCGATGACATAATCGTCAGTGTTAGTGTGGAACAAAAATAGAAACCACATTGTATTATACAAAAGGCACTAGTGAGAAGAAAAACAAATGAATCCACATATGATCATATTTAATAGCTTGAATCTAGGCAATAAAAAGGAAGAGATGATTTGTATATAGGCATAAAATCAAGGACTCTTTCAGCTACGAATTTGAATAACAATTTTTGCGATGAGGAATTTCTCCCTCGTTGCTTTAAATATAGAATGCATTTACCACTCAAATCGCATTTTATTCACATGCAATATATTATAAATGCACTTTCCATAATTTAAATTACATTCAAAAACATAGATTCTCACTTTAACACAATGCCCATTCAGATGAATGATTGAATCCATGCACTAACTTGAGGGTATTTTTTTATTTCTCTTGAGTCTTTCCACCATGACTGTGATTTAAGGGGTTTTCAAATAAGGAACTTCACCCTATTTTCTTTAATGTTTAAACACATTTACCGCTCAAATGACATTTTATTAACATACAATAGATAATAAATGCACATTCCTGACCTTACTTGGGTTTTGAGGATTAAGAAATTGAACCAGTTTCATGGTTTAGCATCTTTGTACTATCACCTATGATTTACTGGGTTACTTTTCAATCTGCCTGGAATGCATATAATAACTCTTTCATGTTTTTTCCAGTCAAATAGATAAGCAAGTTATATAAATTTTGGTCCCAATATTTTAAAACCAAGGTGAGGTGTCCTCTTTTGATCTAAAAATTTACGTTGTGCTTCTTATGGATTACACTTTATTTTAAAGATAAAATGGTTAAAATGTTGTTGAATGATCTCTACATCAGTTTCAACTTCATGTCATGGGTTAGAATTAAAACGAGAACATGGAAGACACCAAGGATATTAGTGGTGAAGGGAAATGTGACAATTTGAATAGTTACAAGGATTATATAGGAAATAATACATAGGTGATTCAACACTTAGAAGAGAAACACAAGAAATTTTCTCAATAAGTCATGCAGTTGATGCTAGTCTTGAGTTCAGTTTCCAGATTAGATATATGTGTATTTTTATTCAAGGGTATATCTTAATTCACATATAGATTCAAAATTTATTTACAAAATTGTTATATTCTTTTGTAGACACTTTTCAATCTATAAAAAATTGCTTCATACTGATTAAGATTTTATATAACAAAAGAAAGTGATAAAGAAGAAATATAATAAATTGTACCAAAACGACCTCAGATTTAGAAATAGAAAATCATGATCTATTTCTTTATATAAGAGGCATTCAAGTTGGCATAATTGGACAAGGTCTTTAACTTGAACATAGACCTCATGATTTGTAGTAATATTTCATTGTAGCATGGTCTTTTCCTTTTGTTGATATTTTTCTATCTTTCAACAGCTCTCAAATAAGCATTAATTAGTACTATATGCAATCACCTTACAACGTTTCCTTTGCAACAACTGGTGTATTTTCTAGTTATCACTATATTCTTGTGTAAATAGTTGTGAACTATTAATATTCATATCACATAGTGCCTTAACAATATGCTAGATCACCAAGTATTCTAAACCCCATAGGTGTAATAATTATTATTTTGAGTTCAAATTGTAATTTATATTAAAATTTTTAATTAAAAGACAAAGAGAAATTATAATAATAAAAAAAAATATTATATTGATAATTAAAACTAAAATTAAATTACAAAGAGGAAAACAAAATTACATAAATTATAATTAAACAAACATATAACCTATATATCTTATTTAGGTATTTAAAATTATAATTTAAAATAAATATATATAAATAAACATTTCTAAGTCAATGAATTAAACTAAAATTCATATTGCTAATTATTAAAAATACATATCTAAATTTAATTAATAAATATATTAAAAATTAATACTACTTTTGTTATATGAATTTATATTAAAATACTAAACTATAAAAAAAATTCTAAATTTATATATATTTAAAGATTATATTCCATTTTTAAAAAGTATATATCCATTTCTTTTATGTTAAATGTTTTAAGTGTAATTTTTTCATATATATGTTTGAAAGTGTTAATGTTCTATATAGATATTTTAATTATTTCAAACTCAATTATTTTAATTTTTAATTAATTATATAAATTCTAAACATATTTATTTTTAAGAGTTGAATTTTTTACATTAATGAAACTCCAAAGACTATTAAATCAAAATAACTTCACATAACTTTTAATTAAAATAAAAATGAAAAATATATATAAAAAAAACATTCTAGTAAAAATTAAGTTTTTATTAGATCAAATAAAATCAAAAGATTTATATAATAAATTCTTAATAACTATAAATCAGAATTACTTAATTATGTCCTAAAGCGTTTTTCATTGAAAACAACTCTCGTAGTTGTCAATATGTAACATCATATTGAATGTTAGATAGTTGAATATTTGTGTGTCCCCAAGCTACGAGTGTGTATGCTTGTGCAACGTCAAATTGAATTTTAGACGATTGAAAATTTTTGTGCCATCATATTAGTAGTTAGAAAAAATAGTTAATGTCAAATGATCATTAATAGTTAAAAGAAAAAACTATATACAACCCTTCTTATCAAATGTACAAACCTTTGAAATCGACTTACCTCCTTCATCAGTTGAAACTGAACTGTAAATGATTGTAAGATTGTTTCATTGGTTGGATGCACTAGTGAACGAGTCCTAGAATTGGTGGGGTAAGTGAGTGTCGAGTACAAATTGTTTTCATTGCCGACATCAATAGCCACTCTAAAAACCCCAAAATCGTGGTGTGGTTAGTGAAGTGAAAATTGGAGCTCCCAGACGAGGGCAGACAAAAGTACAGAGTTTGTATCACATCCTTGTGAGAGATATTCTGCACAAGGGATTCTACGTTCATTTTATTCTGTTTATATTAACTGATTCACTAACACATTACCATTACCATTACACTCCTAACACATTACCATTACCATCGCCATATTTTGTCTCTCCTGGGAGGTAGAGAGAGGTTTACACTCTTCAAGGCTGATAGTAATGAAAATGGCAGCTTCGATTCTGCCATTCATGGCTGTGACTTTTTGGTTCACATGGCCACTCCCATGGATTACACCAAAGAACCATAGGTAAAGAATTATTTAGGGTTCCCCATTCAACTTTGTTATTATGTGGTTTTAACTCTTTTTTTCTTTTCTTTTTTCCTTGTTTAATTATTTTTCCTTTTTCTATTTCAGACTCTAGATATTTTGAGGGTTTTCACAAAGGCAAAATCCGTTAGGCTTATAATTTACACTTCGTAAATAGTCGCAGAGTCTCTGTTGGAAGACAAGGGCGAATACAAGGACTTCGTTGATGAATCTTGCTAGACAAGTGTCGATTCATCGGCTCCCGGCTTGTGAGATATGTGAACGCCACTATTAGATATCCAGGTTTGGTGTCATTATATTTTGTTTATATTGACTTCTTTCCTAACACCTTACCATTACCTTTACCATCATCCACTTTACTTCACAACAAACCTCACTCTGACTAATTCTGTAGCGAACGAGAACAAAAGTCGCCATATTCTATCACTTCCAGGAGCCAGAGAGAGGCTTACGCTCTTCAAGGCTGACATTAATGAACAAGGTACTTCGATTCTATCATTCATGGCTGTGACTTCGTGGTTCACATGGCCACTCCCATGGATTACACCAAAGATCTAGAGGTAAAGAATTATTTAGAGTTCCCCATTCATCTTTGTTATTATGTGGTTTTAACTATTTTATTTTTGATTTTTTTAACTTTTTTTACTCTTTTTGTTTCAGACTTTGGATATTATAAGGGCTTTCACAAATTCAAAATCCATTAGGCTTGTAATTTACACTTCCTAGATAGTCCGAATGTCTCAGCTGAAAGGCAAGGGCGAATACAGGGACTTCATTGATGAATCTTGCTAGATCAATGTCGATCACGCACGAAAAGCTCCTTTTCTGGGTAAATGTTCCTCTTTTAAAACAAATTAGGAGTGGAATTTGTTTTTATTTAATTAGGTTGAGTTCAGGTCGACTGGAGGGAATAACGATCCACTTCTAGTGGTGTTATTATAAGAATTTTGGAAATTTAATGGGATAGTGTAATTGGGTAAAAAATGACTTCAACCTCGATCCCTACTTATTTAACCTATCCTTAATAGCTTCTTTAATATTTTTCGAACTTAAATATGTATGTTGATTGTTTTTACCGTGAATGTTGTTGTCATAATTTTGAAGTCAAGTTTGGACACTAACACATCTCCTGATTGGGATTCTATTCAACCTCGTCCACATTAATACATTCCACTTACTACCATTGACGTGAAGTTTAGCATCAAAATTTAACAAAAAACACTAAATAAGCTTTCGCATCATTACCACCTCTACAACGATAAGCGAAACGTGCAAACATACGTTTGTAACGGTGGAAAATACCCAGCAGTAGTGCCCACATATTTATCTTGCAAAAATTGCAAGGCTTTCCTGTTATGGAACCTAGAAACTTGTATTGGAGAATGGAGAACTCACCTAAATTAACGTCCCACAACAGAGTAAGATTACAATACCGTATATCTAAATCCTCTTGTCTATCAACAGCATGGCAACCGATCACCTTGGGGGAATGTTGAGGAAGATCCATATATTGAATCTAAATGGACTTTAATAGTGATATGGATTTCAACATTCTAGATGTAATTCACAGAAGGAAGCACCTCACTTTCTAAAGTCATTTTGAACGGTATCCAATTTTTTTATCTCCTTTTTATCTCTTTTTTCAATATGTTTTTTTCCAGTGCAGCCATATAAATTAAATGGTTAGTAATGTTTAGGGTCATAAAGCCATAATACACATCAAAACATATATTTACAAGAAAATTAAATTTTTAATTATGGAGATTTAGTCTTACTTTACTATATATATTCTTACTTTGTAAATAGACTTTGTTATAATACCCTTACTTTGTAAATTTACTTTGTTACAATACCATGTCTCAATACTATGACTTATCAATACCACACGCTAAAAAAATGACAAGCTACTTATATGACACCTATTCCGATCATGCATGATATATTTCCAAGAAAAAAAAATATTTCAATGTGCACATCCATTGTCTGCACGAATTCAAAATAAAGAAAATGTGTGCTCTCTCACTTTCCTTGTGTTGTCCATATACAGGACAATGATCATTTTCCTTCTTAAAAACATCAATTAATCTATATACTTCCCATTATTTCAGTTCTAGGCATGTATTTGATCATTAGTGTAGGTTTTTCAAAAGCATGGAGATTTTCCAACTTTAAATGCAAATAAGGATGAATTGAAGTTAAAGCTTAATACGGCTTTAAAAAAAAAATTCTTTCTATATTTATGGCATAAGCTATATTGATAAATTCTTATTTTCATAAATAGAACAATAAATTTAAAAGATGAAGAGGATCATGAAAATTCAAAAAATAGATATGGTAAATAAATAAAAATATTATTTTTATCCTTACTCCAAATGTATGATAAATAAATATAAATATAAATAAAATAGAAATGAGGAATGAAGAACAACAACGCACATCAACATTGTCAGGAATGTTTGGTGGAAAGAGCTGACGTGAGAGGAGGAAATGACATATGTACATCTTCCTTGCCATGTTCTGGTGGTTATTATTCGGTCGAGCACAGAGCGGTAGCAGGCAGTGAAGCTGTCGGGGGAGAGCTCTACCACCCAATGTGTCTTCTAAGAGGGTATTTATCAAATTCTCCTCTCACATCTGCCATGAAACATTGTTTTAGCTTTTTTTTCTGTGGAAATGAAGGTCGTGGTCCTTTTGGATTACCTATTTCTTCTATAATTTATAGCTTTGTATCACCTAGTTTTAGATAATTTCATCGTGGATAGCCTGGTTTTGGAAAAAGATAGTGGGTTTCTTGTTCAATATTTCAGTGATGGGGTTTTGCCGGGAATTGTGGCCATTTACCTTCCAGCAAAGGGGGTAATTCAGACTCACCTTCTTCATGTTGCAGTAGTTTCTATTGCTTTTGTCGGGTTTGATTTCAGTTTATGGTTTAAATGCTTGTATCTGTGTTTTATTGGTTCTGCATGGCACTGTAATGGCCTTGCATGGCATCGATATGATCCTGAGTGTCTGTCTCCTGCTTTGGTTGGTTTGTATTTTGACCAATTTGGGTATCCCTTTTTATCCTCCTCTCTACATGGCTCTAATTCATACTTTAGTCACCAGCTTTGGGAAATTGACCGTATGGCATCTAGTGATTTTAGTGTGGGTGGTGAGTATGTAAAGGTTACGAGCAATGGCTTGGGTGGTCAGTGGGTCAAATCTATCTATTGTTTCATTAATTTTATTAAATTTTCCATGGCTCAGGTTATATATACTATTGCTAGTTGTTACAATGGGATTATCTGGGTAAGTAGGGGAGTTTTCTCTGCAGTCGGGGTTACCATGGGAATGAGGAGTCTGCTCCATTACGTTTGGTGTATGGCCAATAAATTTAAGATTTCTGATGTGTCCTGCAAGTCTCTTAAGGATTTTTAAATTTTTTTAAGGTCGAGTCCTCCATGTCTATCAATGTTGGGTTCAGTGCAAGCCGGTAAAGACAACTAGCCTTCGTTGCCGCCCAGACAACACCGTGATCGTATTTATTTCTCAGGTAGCTTTAATCTTGCCATGATTTGTACTATTGCAGGTCTTGCTAGAAATTCTCACTTGCAAAGAGAGTTGATAGAAGACCAGGAACTGAAGACAATGGTGAAAACCCAGTAGAGTAAGAATTAAGGGAAGGATAAGCGGAAAGCCAAAGCTCCCAAAACCTCCCCAGCCAAATGATTTCGGAATTCTGGCAAAGAGGTAATGGAGAACTTGTTCCAGACCTATTCAAAAGGTACACCCTGTTATATCAAGTGTTTGATTAACGGGTGGGAACATGATGCAAGGGCTAAGGAAGAAGTGGAAGATGAACTGGCTAAGGAAGAATTGAACCCTATGGTAACTGACCACGGTAATACCCGCAAAAAATTTTATGTGTTCCATCACTTGATCTGAAATTATTGGATACTGAAATGCCTCTTAGTGAAGGAAATAGTCTCTATCCAAGATATAGTGGATGACCCACCTACAACATCAACTCTAGTGGACATTCACAGAGAAATATTGGAGATCAACATGTAGCATCCTCACTAGAGTGTCCAACTAGGGCGAATTGGAAGACAGCTAAAAAGCATGCACTAGGTTGACATGCCAGGATCAAGTGTAAAAAACTTGAATCCTATAGAGTCATCTGATGATTGACTTTATATGTTATGTCTTTTGTTATGATAATGGATAACATTTACTTTTCTTATATGTTTATGGAAGAAAATATAGATATTAGTCCCTTAAAGATAGTAAGAGACCGCTTTAAGTTGTTTAAGTTATGGATGGCCTATAACTGTTTAATACGGCCAATAGACCTGGAGTCCTACGGGCAAGTTGAGGCTAAGAGCTGTAAATGTTTATGACCTGCATTTTGTTTGATGAATAGAAAATAGCAAGAATCTACTAAGTTTACAAAAAAAAAGGATAAATACATAAAACCTCTTTTTTTATTTACTCTATAAACCTCTTTATATTTAGAAAAAACCCAAAAAAAAAGTTATTTAGGTGAAGCCTATGGGCCAAATACCATGGGACAAATTATTATGTAACACCCCTAGTATATGTGTTTGAATTTCAAAACTAGACATTTGAACTTTAATCCTAAGGGGAGTGGACCCCAAAGGACAAGTATTTTGTGGATGTAATTAAATATTTAATTTAAGAAAATGAATAAATTAACTGTGTGTAGATTGACCAAAATGAGAATTATGAGATCACTTGCTAAATCCATGAGGATGGATAAAGGCAAATACTTTCCCCACAATCTTTCAAAAATCCTTGAAAGAATTTCTAAATTAGATTTTGAGGAAAATCTAGTTTCCCAATGATGTGGAGAGTAGTTAGGAAGAGGTTAAAAGATGGGAAAAGCATAAAGAAGCTTTAAAAAAAAATAAAAATCCCTAAAATCGGAAGCCTAGGCAAACAGGAAGAAAAGCATCATGATATTCTGGATGCAGAATTAGAAGCAGCCTTTGGGGAACAACAGCTTAAATAAGTTGCTCCTAAACAGATTAGAGGTTGACCTGTTCTGGAGGTGGTCTCACCTTGGGGGTGAGTTCTGGAGATAGAGGGACTCTACGGTTGGGAGGACTGGTCAAATACCAAAGTGGTATGCACATAGTGTTATGTATGAAAAAAAAAATATTATTTGTTGCCATGTATAAGAGTTAGTGATTATATCTGTATGCTAGTTAATTGTTTCATTTTGGTGCTGGTGTTCCATACATTTATAGAATATTAGAGCAGCCAAACTCTTCCTGTTCTGCATAGTTGTAGGAACTAGGAAAATGAGGCAAAATCACCCAGAATTTCTAAACCAACTTTGGTCTAAATCTGGAGATTATAGTACCTCATAATTCATAATTTTGTAACTTTAATCTACTTCTGTGGAAAATGGGATATAGTTAAGAAATCCTGTAAGAAAAATTCTAAGATAGTAGGAAAATAAATGTATATAGGACAGAATTATTCCCTTATTGAATTCACTATATGAAATATAGATATATATGGAATTTTCAAACAGCAGTGCATGTCTATCTATAGATATCCTAATATCTTCTGAAATAAGAATTGAATGAAAGAGTATGAAATAGTAGTACTTCTTAACTGTCTTAGTTACTAAAGAAATGAAACTATATATGACTATTAACTCTAGAAATGAGTTATGAAAAAAAAAAACTATGGGAATAACCCCTTGGTAACAGGGAGGATCCGACTAAGTTACAGGTTGGAAAGATTAGGCATGCATAGGAAACTATAAATCAAGTCAATAACTGCACCCTATATAGATACAGATAGATATATAGATATATCAATATTGAAGAAGGTAGCACATAGATATCCACTAGTCCATATATATATATATATATATATATATATATATATATCAGTGAAGTTAGTCAGTTTAGACATTTATACATTGGGACTGTTCTATTATGAACACAAAAGAACCAAAAATTTGAGGTATACCGTTACAGGGCATAATTAGCCTTACCTATGAAGTTGTCACCATGAAACTAAAACCTCCTAGGAAGACGGAGAGTTCCTGTAGGAACCATATAACATATACAAATGATAGACACTGCTAGTTTCATTTACTGAGTCACTGTAAATTCGAAAAAGATGGAAATAAAGAGATATATGCACATTAAAGTCATAATTATGATAAGAAGGTGAAAAGAGAAACAACTCATTAATTCTAAAATCATCTTAAATCGACACAAAACAAATAATTGAATGCGAGACACGGGAAAATATCCATAAAATAATAATCTAGAGGTTCTTCGAAGCTATTATGAAATTATCAGAAATATCAGTGACGGAAAATAAACACGTTCAGAATATACATATCAGAGGTCGAGCCCTCTCGGGAAAAAGTCCTTTAAAAGACCCCATGCTCACTCCATAAATTAATATATTCAAAGAATATTATCATACAAATGAAATTTGTTAATAGTTACAGTCTCTGACAGAGTCTAGAATTACAATAGACACTGCTAGAATTCTAAGAAATTAACTATTCCGCACAAACGAGGTGGAACAATGTGACGAGAGGATATCTTCTCTCCACACAGGTGTATACCGACCTGAAAACGTCAAGGGCGGTGAAATTAGTATCAACTGAAATGAACTATCTCATGGCCCGCCGATGATTGAATGCGTACGGAGTATACATTACTTGTAGAAACGCAGCCATGATAGTGAGTCTAACAATAGAGTAACTGATAGAAAATTTTATCAATAGAAAAACTTAGCAAGATGAGGAGGGGTTACCTGCCAAAGAAGACCCTCATTCCTTTCCATTTATCTGTAACAAGGATAGAGGCAGAATATTAATGAATTAGATAACCAGAAGTGTAATAGGAAAATGAAAAAAAAAAAAAAAACCTTCACCATGAAGTTCTTGCCTGAGTGCTATCGCTCGCCTAAGAAGAGACGAGTCAAGTCAACATCCCACCATCCGAACCCAGCGTTCAATTCACAAAGGACGAACAGAGGTATAGCTATTAAGAAACCCTCCGTATTATTATCAAGCCTCGTTAACCACAGGTTAAACGAAATCGACGTAGAGACAGTGACGTAAGAATAGAGAAACAAATCAATATATTGGTACAGGAGACTGCCATGAGAAGCTGCTTAACGAGCCCAAACGAGGCTAGACCATAAACGCAAATACAAGAACGAAGTCATTTCGTATCATCATCTCTCGAAATTTTCACAGAGAAATATGTATAGAAAGTTATGGAAACCGAACATGATCTCCAAGATAGAATGAAAGACGTGCATACAAGGCTCATACCTGGAGTAAGTGCCGATGAGTAGGTAAGTAGGCTAGACCTATGGGCAAGCCAACGATTGAGTTCCTCCACATGTAGAGCCTCGACGTTGAGAGGTGAGTAAACCAAACGAAGGGCAAAGAAACTGCCTTCAGACTAAAATGAAGACTTATATAACCACACCAAAATCTCCGTCACAAAACCCTAATAAGGTGAGGGAATCATAGCCGTCCACATGGAAAAATCTCCAAGGGGAAGCCATGGATCGAATGGTTGGAGGTCGCATTTACACCAGTCGTTCTACATTTAAATTGACAAGCCATACAATGAATTTCACGACATTCTGCCCATATTATGGAGATTTCCTTGTTTCAAGAGTAGTCTCGCGTGGCGATTGCCAGAGCAACGTGGCACGTGAACAGGAATGGGATGAAACCCATCCCAACCAATACAATTGAACTTAAAGTCTTACATAAGTTGACGTGGAGAGTTGATATCACGTCTCAATTTCCACACTACATTAAACTGACTTTATCAGGACGAAATACGTGGAATCTCAAGGTGAATACGTGCAATCTTTACATAAATTCCGACATGAACAACATGTACAACAATTATGCGATGATATTGACACAGACCGGGTGAAAAATATGGCTACCAAGTCATTGAATAGCCATAAGTGCTATATAGGCATAAATACAAGAGTATGTGAATTAAATCCAGCTAACGTTCATAAACAAATTGTCTAGGAAAATGACGTTATTAAAAAAAATGGGAGCATAGGGTTCGTTAAAGGGTTAAGGATGCATGTTCGACGTGGGTATAATCTATTCAAACCCCCTTTATATATAAATACATAATAATATGTTTAATGCCCAAAGGTTCAATGATATCAAAACGAAGGTGAGACATAGGTTGACAGGGGCGACCTTTCATAGGAAGTGGGTTAGTGGTAAACAAATACACTATGATCTTAATACAAAGACCCTTATATTAAATTGGATTCGAAATGAAATCCAATAGATATTGATTTTGGATATAGTTTGATATGTGGGAATAAATCATATTGGGAAAATAAATATGAATTAATCGGATAGTAATCAAAAATATTATAGCATAATATTTTGTCGAAATTATTCTTGAAAAATATGGAATGCCTCAAAAAACTTTTTTTGGGAGGTAAATGCAGGGTGTGACAAATGGTATCAGAGCCCAAGTTATATAAAATTGGGCTGTTGTCATTGTGCTCACTGTTGCTGTGTGTACACTGTATAAATTAATTTCTGTGGAAAAAAATTATTTTTTTTACTAATCTGTGTTGTGTAGTGTACATTGGTGCTCGAATGGCAGAAGGTGATGAAATTTATGTTGATCTTCGTGATGAGGATAGTACACCAGATCCCAATGCTCCCATGATGGCTATGTTGCGTTGGTTGCAACAAGAATTGGCTGAGATAAGAAGCCAGAATGATAGATTGTCATTAGCCAGTGAGGAGCAGGAAAAGCTCATGAGAGAACTAACTTCGTGGAACAGCCAAGAAGGCGAAGGTTCCGGAAAGAGGAAGAATGATGAGTCTGAGGAGGATGATGCTGTTAGGCATCAGTATAAGCAGAAAAAGGAATTACAGGGGGAATTCCGAAAGATAAAACCTCCATCCTATGATGGGGAGAAGGAGGAAGATGCTGAAGCCTGGTTGTTGAACATGATTAAGTACTTCCAGGTCTATAAATATGAAATCAATCTGAAGGCCAGATTAGCTGTCTACCAGCTACAAGGTAAGGCTACCTTGTGGTGGGAGGAGATGAAAATGGTTCATGCCATTGATGAAAAGACAGTTACTTGGGAAGATTTTCAGGTTAAGTTCAAAAATCGCTACTTGAATGAGCGTTATTATGATGATAAAGCAAAGGAATTTCATGAGCTTAGACTGGGACAACTTACTATTGATGAGTTTGTCACTAAGTTTACAAATCTATTGAGATATGTCCCTTACATAAGGGAAGAGAAGGCAAAGGTGCAAAGGTTTTTGAACTGTTTGTCTGCTGTGTACAAAGAGAAAATCGAGTTTGATAACCTAAAAAATATGGACGAGGTAGTGAGGAAAGCTAGATTATGTTACCAACAGTTCAAAGGCAAAACTGAACATGGAAAAAGCTGGGTAAATAAGAGTGAATTCAAAGGGAAGAAACAGAAACCAACCTATTTGAAGAATTTTGGCAGGGATCATCAACGAAAGAAATTTAATAAATCTTTTGAGGGATTGTCCCCATTGAAACATTCAGATGATTATGAGAGATTGAGAAGCTACAACAGTAAATGACATAGCAAGAAATATACCTACCATCAGTGTAGCCTTCGAAAATCGACAAGCAGACCATCAAGCTACTATAGTGGAAATGGAGGGTAAGATTTCTGACCAATTAGTCAAAAAATTGTAGAAAAATGTAATCTTAAAACTGAAAAATTTTAACAGTCATGGTTGGTACAGCTGGCCACTGGAACCAAGAGGAAGGTAACACATAAATTTCCCCGAACAACAATTAGATTAAATGATTTTCAGACAGAATTAAATTTGAACATTCTGCCATTAGGTTCATATGACTTGCTGATAGGAATGGACTGGCTGGAAAAGAAGAAGGTCCTGATGAACTGCTGGGATACGACCTTGCATTGTGTAGATGAAGAAGGGAAACCTTTTATTCTCAAAGGAAAACCAAAACCCATTTCTGTAAGACAAATATCAGCATTGCAATTAAAAAGAACAGCTAGGAAAGGACATCAAGTCTATGGAGTACATGTGGAAGAAATAGAACAGAAAAATGAAGAGAATCTACTGGATGCCTTGCCAGTAGTGAGGGAGTTTAAAGAATTTTTTCCAGATGAAATCCCTCATCTTCCCCCCAAAAGAGAGATTGAATTTTCAATCGATCTGGTGCTGGGAGCAGCACCTGTTTCCCGAGCCCCTTATCAAATGAGTCCCCCTGAACTCATGGAACTGAAAATGAAATTGCAAGAATTGTTAGATAAAGGTTATATCAGACCGAGTGTGTCTCCTTGGGGAGCACCAGTGCTGTTCGTGAAAAATAAAGATGGAACCTTTAGGATGTGCATTGATTATCGTCAATTGAATAAGTTGACCATTAAAAATAGATACCCCTTGCCGGGAATTGATGATCTTTTTGACCAAGTGAGAGGAGCTTTAGTATTTTCGAAGATTGACTTAAGGACTGGTTATCACCAGCTCAGAATTAAAGAAGAATACATCAGCAAAACAGCCTTTCAAACCAGGTATGGTCACTACGAATTTGTAGTCTTACCTTTTGGTTTAACAAATGCCCCTGCCACCTTTATGTGCTTAATGAACAGTGTGTTAAATAAGTACTTGGATAAATTCGTACTTGTGTTCATAGATGATATTTTAGTTTACTCAAAAATTGAGGAAGAACACAAAGAGCACTTGAGGATAGTATCGCAAACTTTGAAAGAAAACCAGTTATATGCCAAGTTTAGCAAATGTGAATTTTATAAAGACAAGATTCAATACTTGGGACATATTATTTCTGAACAAGGGTTGGCTGTTGATCCTAAAAATATAAAACCTATTAAAGAACGGCCTATGCCAACTGATGTTTCAGTAGTGATATCATTCATGGGGATTGCAGGTTATTATCACAGATTTGTGGAGAGTTTTTCTGCCATAGCACATCCCATAACATCAATACAAAGGAAGGGTGTCAAATTCGAGTGGACTGAAAAATGCCAAAACAGTTTTGACCATTTAAAAAAACAACTTACAACAACCCCTATACTGAAGATTTCAAATCCTGATAAAGACTTTGTGGTAGGTACAGATGCCTGTAGAGAGGGGTTGGGAGGAGTTTTTTTGCAAGAAAATTCGGTTATTGCATATGAGTCTAGGAAACTTAAGACACATGAACAGAACTATAGTGCATATGATTTGGAGTTAGTGGTTGTTATTCATGCTTTGAAGATGTGGCGACACTATCTTCTGGGAAAGAAATTTACATTGATGACTGATCACATTAGTCTTAAATATTTCTTCTCCCAAACTGATTTGAATGCTAGACAAGCCAGATGGCTGTCTTTTCCAAGTGAATTTGATATGGAAATAAAACGTATCAAGGGGAAAGAAAATAAAATTTTTGATGCCTTAAGAAGAAATGCTCGTCAAAATATAAAGAGCATTGGAAGTAGTGCCCAGTTTGATTTAGAAGATGTAGTGAAAAAGGCCGTAGACCAGGATCCAAATTATGAAACACTACTGGTAAAACTATTAAAGAAGGAGAAGACTGAGTTCACTCAAAACCAAAAAGGGTTGATCTGCTACAAACACAGATTATATCTCCCCAATGTGGAGCCCTTGAAAAGAGAGATTCTAGATGAATATCAAAAACAACCGTATTCAGGGCATCCTGGATATCAGAAAATGTTAACAACTTTGAAAAAGAAGTTGTTCTGGCCAGGAATGAAAAGAGATGTAGCAGAATATTTAGCTAGATGCATGGAGTGTCAATCAGTTAAATTTGAACATCAGCATCCTACTGGTCTTCTAAACCCTTTGATGATTTCAGAATGGAAATGGGACACATTTTCCATGGATTTCATAACAGGATTACCCAAAACCAAATACCAACACGATTCAGTGAGGGTAGTAGTAGACACTTTAACCAAAGCTGCACACTTCATACCTGTAAAATATACTTTTGGGACAACTCAAGTAGCATATGTGTTTCTAAAAGAGATAGTAAGATTACATGGGGTCCCAAAGGTGATTGTTTCAGACAGAGATGTTAAGTTCACAGCAGCTTTCTGGAAAGGTCTATTTGGAGGTATGGGCACTAAGACGAATTTTAGTACTACCTGTCACCCTTAGACCGATGGTCAGACAGAGAGAACTAATCAGATTTTGGAGGACATGTTGAGAATGTATGTGATGGATAGGCCATCAAAATGGGAAGACTACTTGCATTTAGCTGAATTTTCCTATAATAACAGCTACCAATCCTCCATCAAAATGAGTCTGTTTGAGGCACTCTATGGAAGAAAATGTTGTACTCCCTTGAGCTGGAGCCAGCCAGAGGATGAACTAATGTTGGGACCAGATGCCTTACAAGAGATGGAAAGAATTGTGAAACAGATACAAAGAAACATCAAGACAGCACAAGATCGCCAGAAAAACTATGCTGATAAGAAGAGAGTACACTGAGAATTTAAAGTGGGAGAACATGTGTACTTGCGTATTAAACCCAAAAATAACACACTTTATGCTGGAAGTTGTGCAAAACTGGCTCATAGATATTGTGGTCCTTTTGAAGTATTAGAAAGGGTGGGACCAATGGCTTACAAACTAGCCTGACCACCCCATGTTAGAGTTCATGATTGTTTCATATTTCATTATTAAAAATATATGTACATGATGCTTCTCACATAGTGGATTCGAATGTGGTACATGTGGAACCAGAAAGGGATTTCCTTCCAGAACCGCTTCAAATATTGGAGCGGGAAGAAATTGAATTGAGGAATCGGACGATAGCAAGAGTAAAGGTGCAGTGGAAGCACTTTACTGCTGAAGAAGCTACCTGGGAAAGAGAAGCTGAAATTATTGAAAGATATCCATTTTTGTTTGAAAAATGAACTCTGGTAGTTAAATAACAACACCAAGGATGGTGTTTGCTTTCAGAGGGGGAATATGTAACACCCCTAGTTTATGTGTTTGAATTTCAAAACTAGACATTTGAACTTTAATCCTAAGGGGAGTGGACCCCAAAGGACATGTATTTTGTGGATGTAATTAAATATTTAATTTAAGAAAATGAATAAATTAATTGTGTGCAGATTAACCAAAATGAGAATTATGAGATCACTTGCTGAATCCATGAGGATGGATAAAGGAAAATACTTTTCCCACAATCTTTCAAAAATCCTTGAAAGAATTTCTAAATTATATTTTGAGGAAAATATAGTTTCCCCAATGACGTGGAGAGTATTTAGGAAGAGGTAAAAAGCAAGGAAAAGCATAAATCAACTTTTAAAAAAAAAAAATCACTAAAATCGGAAGCCTGGGCAAACAGGAAGAAAAGCATCTTCATATTCTGGACGCAGAATTAGAAACAGGCTTTGGGGAACAACAACTTAAATAAGCTGCTCCTAAACAGATTAGAGGTTGATCTATTCTGGAGGTGGTCTCAGCTCGGGGGTGAGTTTTGGAGATAGAGGGACTCTACAGTTGGGAGGACTGGTCAAATACCAAAGTGGTATGCACATAGTGTTATGTATGAAAAAAAAATATTATTTGTTGCCATGTATAAGAGTTAGTGATTATATCTGTATGCTAGTTAATTGTTTCATTTTGGTGCTGGTGTTCCATATATTTACAGAATAGTAGAGCAGTCAAACTTTTCCAGTTCTGCATAGTTGTAGGAACTAGGAAAATCAGGCAAAATCACCCCAAATTTCTAAACCATCTTTGGTCTAAATTTGGAGATTATAGTACCTCATAATTCATAATTTTGTAACTTTAATCTGCTTCCGTGGAAAATGGGATATAGTTAAGAAATCCTCTAAGAAAAATTCTAAGACAGTAGGAAAATAAATGTACATAGGACAAAATTATTCCCTTATTGAATTCACTATATGAAATATAGATATATTTGGAATTTTCAAACAGCAGTGCATGTCTATTTATAGATATCCTAATATCTTCTCAAATAAGAATTGAATGAAAGAGTATGAAATTGTAGTACTACTTAACTGTCTTAGTTACTAAAGAAATGAAACTATACATGACTATTAACTCTAGAAATCAGTTATGAAAGAAAAAAAAAACTATGGGAATAACCCCTTGGTAACAGGGAGGATTCGACTAAGTTACAGGTTGGAAAGATTAGGCATGCATAGGAAACTATAAATCAAGTCAATAACTACACCCTATATAGATACAGATAGATATATAGATATATCAATATTGAAGAAGGTAGCACATAGATATCCATCAGTCTATATATATATATCAGTCAAGAAAGTCAGTTTAGACATTTACATTGGGACTGTTCTATTATGAACACAAAAGAACCAAAAGTTTGAGGTAAACCATTACAGGGCATAATTAGCGTTACCTATGAAGCTCTCACCATGAAACTACAACCTCCTAGGAAGACGGAGAGTTCCTGTAGGAACCATATAACATATACAAATGATAGAAAATGCTAGTTTCATTTACTGATTCACTGTAAATTCAGAAAAGATGGCAATAAAGAGATATATGCACATTAAATTCATAACTATGATAAGAAGGTGAAAAGAGAAACAACTCATTAATTCTAAAATCATCTTAAACTGACAGAAAACAAATAATTGAATTCCAGAGACAGGAAAATATCCATAAAATAATAATCTAGAGGTTCTTCGAAGCTATTATGAAATTATCAAAAATATCAGTGATGGAAAATAAACACGTTCGGCATATACATATCAGAGGTCGATCCCTCTCGGGCAAAAGTCCTTTAAAATACCCCATGCTCACTCCAAAAATTAAAATATTCAAAGAATATTATCATACGAATGAAATTTGTTAATAGTTACAGTCTTTGAGAGTGTCTAGAATTACAATAGACACTGCTAGAATTCTAAGAAATTAACTATTCCGCACAAACGAGGTGGAACAATGCGACAAGAGGATATCTTCTCTCCGCACAGGTGTATACCGACCTGAAAACGTCAAGGGCGGTGAAATTAGTATCAAGCGAAATGAAGTATGTCATGGCCCGTCGATGATTGAATGCATACGGAGTATACATTACCTATAGAAACGCATCCATGCTAGTGAGTCTATCAATAGAGTAACTGATAGAAAATTTTATCAACAGAAAAACTTAGCAAGATGAGGAGGGGTTACCTGCCAAAGAAGACCCTCATTCCTTCCAATTTATCTGTAACAAAGATAGAGGCAGAATATTAACGAATTAGAAAACCAGAAGGGTAATAGGAAAATGAAAAAAAAAAAACCTTGACCATGAAGTTCTTGCCTGAGGGCTATCGCTCACCTACGAAGAGACGAGTCAAGTCAACATCCCACCATCCGAACCCAGCGTTCAAGTCACAAAGGACGAACAAAGGTATGCCTATTAAGAAACCCTGCATATTATTATCAACCCTCGTTAACCACAGGTTAAATGAAATCGACGGAGAGGCTGTGACGTAAGAACAGAGAAACAAATCAATATATTGGTACAGAAGACTGCCATGAGAAGTTGCTTAACGAGCCCAAATGAGGGTAGACCATAAACACAAATACAAGAACGAAGTCATTTCGTATCATCATCTCTTGAAATTTTCACAGAGAAATATGTATAGCAAGTTATGAAAACCGAACATGATCTCCAAGGTAGAATGAAAGACGTGCATACAAGGCTCATACCTGGAGTAAGTGTCGATGCATAGATAAGAAGGCCGGACTTATGGGCAAGCTAATGATTGAGTTCCTCCACATGCAGAGCCTCGAAGTTGTGAGGGGAGTAAACCAAACGAAGGGCAAAGAAACTGCCTTCACACTAAAACAAAGACATATATAACCACACCAAAATCTCAGTCACAAAACCCTAATAAGGTGAGGGAATCACAGCCGTCCACATGGAAAAATCTCCAAGGGGAAGCCATGGATCAAATGGCTGGAGTCGCATTTACACCAGTCGTTCGACATTTAAATTGACAAGCCATACAATGAAGTTCACGACATTCTACCTGTATTATGGAGATTGCCTTGTTTCCAGAGTAGTCTGGCGTGGCTATTGCCAGAGCAACGTGGATCTATAGCACCAATACAATTAAACCGAAAGTCTTACATAAGCTGACATGGAGAGTTGATATCACGTCTCAATTTCCACACTACATTAAACTGACTTTATCAGGACGAAATACATGGAATGTCAAGGTGAATACGTGCAATCTTTACAAAAATTCCAACATGAACAACATGTACAACAATTATGCGATGATATTGACACTGACCGGGTGAAAACTATGGCTACCAAGTCATTGAATAGCCATAAGTGCTATATAGGCATAAATATAAGAGTATGTGAATTAAATCCAGCTAAAGTTCATAAACAAATTGTCTAGGAAAATGACGTTATAAAAAAAAATGGGAGCATAGGGTTCGTTAAAGGGTTAAGGATGCCATGGTCGACGTGGGCATAATCTATTCGAACCCCCTTTATATATAAATACATAATAATATGTTTAATGCCCAAAGTTTCAATGATATCAAAACAAAGGTGAGACATAGGTTGATAGGGGCGACCTTTCATAGCAAGTGGGTTAGTGGTAAACAAATCCACTATGGTTTTAATACAGATACCCTTATATTAAATTGGATTGGAAATGAAATCCAATAGATATTGATTTTGGATATAGTTTGATATGTGGGAATAAATCATATTGGGAAAATAAATATGAATTAACCGGATAGTAATCAAAAATATTATAGCATAATATTTTGTCGAAATTATTCTTGAAAAATATGGAATGCCTGAAAACAAATTTTTTGGGAGGTAAATGGGAGGTGTGACATATTATTAATACCATGGGAAAAATACCATATTTATAAAAGATGTATGGTAAATAAATAAATATAAAAGAGGTATAAAGAGATATGATAAATAAATAAAAATATATCAAAGATGATTACAAATCAACATCTAATTATATATCAAGCCTATAGGCCAAATACCATGAACCAAATTATTATTAATACCATTAATTTTTTTTTATTAAACCTAATATTAATATTAGTATTAAATTTTTTATATTATAATATATATTAATATATCATGATATATATATTAACTCTAGATATATATGGGGGGGGAGAACAAAGACATAGAGTGATAAAGGCGGAGAAATAGGAGGAGTAGAAATGGAGAGATGGAGATAAAATGGAGATGGGAGAGGAGGAATGAAGAGAGAGGGAGGAAGAGGGATGATAGAAGAAATATAAAGAGAGTGAGAAGTGGAGAGAGAGGGAATGACAAGGGAGAGATGGAGAGAGAGTCTCTATTCTTAGGGGTGAGATAAAGAGATATAGAAGGAGACAAGGGGGGAGAGAATGAGAAAGGGATGGATATATTAACATAGTTGGAGAGAGACATAGTTATGGGTGAAGAGATAGGCCTGGAGAGAGAGAGAGAGAGAGAGAGAGAGAGAGAGAGGCCAAATATAAGGGGAGAGAGAGGAAGAGTGTGATGGGGGAAGAGAGAGGATTGTCTGACATAGAGAGAGAGAGAAAGAAAGATGGGTGAATAGAGATGGAGGCATGAGAGAAAGAGAGATAGAGGAAGGACGAGAGAGAGGACTTGAGAGAGAGAGGAGGAGAGAGGGAGGGAGATAGGAGGGGAGAGGGAGGGATGTATAAATGGAGTTGGAGGGGGGAGAGGCAAGGAAGAAGAAAGACATAGACAGTGAGAAATGGAGAGAGAGAGTGAGTGATAATGGAGATATGGAGAGAAAGTGTGTATGTTTTGGGGTGAGATAAAGAGACAAAGAGGGACAGATGGAGAGATGGAGAGAAGGGGGAAGATAAGGAGAGAGAGAGGCATATAGTAATAGAGTTGGAAGGTGAAGAGAGAGAGAGAGAGAGAGAGGCGAGAGAGAGAGAGGTGGGAGGGAAAGGAAGAGAGAGATGATGTGAGACGGTGGAGAGAGATAGGGAAAGAGAGATGGAAATGGAGGGGGAGAGAGAGGGAGGTAAGAAGAAAGAGACATAGAGAGAAAGGTGGAGAGAGAGAGGGTGGAGTGATAAGGATGATGGAGAGAGAGGAGAGAGAAAAACATGAGGGACGATAGATAAAAGTGGGGGAGAGGGAGAGAAGGGGAAGCGAGAGAGAGGGAGATGAAGAGGGAGTGATAGATAGGTAGGTTGGAGAAATAGAGTGTATGTTTTTGGGGTGGTATAGAGATACGTAGGGAGATATAGATATAGATGGAAGGTGAGAATAAATAAGAGAGACATGGAGACAAGTATGGAGGGACATATATATTTATAGATATGGAGTGACAAATGATGTGAGAGAGTGGAGAGAGGTAGGGAAAGAGAGATGGATATGTGGGGGAAGACAAAGGGAGGTAAGACGAAAGACATAGAGAGAGAAAGGTGGAGAGAGAGAGAGGGGAGGGTGATTAGGAATATGCAAAGAGAGTGAGAGAGAGAAACATGAGGGAAGATAGATAAAAGCAATGGAGAGGGAAAGAAGGGTAAGAGAGAGAGAGAGAGAGAGAGGGAGAGGAGGAGGGAGTGATAGATAGATAGATTGGATAAAGAGAGTGTATTTTTTTGGGTGATATAGAGAGACAGAGGGAGATATAGATATATATGGAAGGTGAGAATAAATAAGAGAGAGATGGAGACAAGGAGGGAGGGACAGTGAGATTGATAGATATGGATTGACGAACCATGTGTGATAGGGGGGTGAGATAAAGAGAAAAGGAACGATAAACTGACGGAGACGTAGATATATCTGTAGATGGAGGCGGGGAGAGGGAAGAATATTTATTGCACTAGATACATTGATTTCAGTGTAGATGGTGATTTCTACTCCTATTTGATTGCTTGCACTAGATGCATTGATTTTAGTGTAGATGTTAATTTCTAATATTATTTGATTACTGCCACTATATGCATTGATTTCAATGTAGATGATTTCTAATCCTATTTTATTACTTTCACTAAATGATTTTATTTCAATGTAGATGGTGATTTATAATCCTATTTAATTGATTGCACTAGATGCATTGATTTCAATGTAGATTTTGATTTCTAATTATATTTTATGTCTTACACTAGATGCATTGATTTCAATCTAGATGAGTTCTGATCCTATTTGATTTCATGCATTAAATGCATTGAAATTTGGTTCTAGTGTAGATGCTGATTTCTAATCCCATTTGATTACTTGCACTGAGATTCATTGATTTCCATGTAGATGTTGGTTTCTAATCCTATTTTCTTATTCACACTAGATGCATTTATTTGAGTGTAGATGTTGATATCTTATCCTATTTGATTACTTGCAGTGATGCATTGATTTCAATGTAGATTTTGTTTTTTTAATTTTATCTGATTTCTTGCATTAGATGCATTGATTTCAGTGTATATGTTGATTTATGATTTAATGTAATTGGATGTATGATGGTATGTTAATTTTAAAGTGATTGTATTAATAATGTTCATTGATTTTAGTGTAAGCACAAAAAAATATTAGCAATGTACATTTATTTTTGTGTTATAGTAATTCAACCTATTAATATTATAGAGACAGAGAGACAATGCATGATTTTTACTACAGCAACCTGAGCTAAATATTTAAATGGTTTATGATTTCAACTTTCTTTTTCATATAATCGATATGAAAGATGAAAAAACTAACAAGTGTGACAATAAGAATAGTAGAAGAAAATTGTATTATATTGATCACAATGAAGACTATCTATAAGTGACTATATTGATCACTTTGCATTCAAAATTTTTATTTCATCAATTTTCATCATTAAATTTATTAACGATATTTATCATATCAACAAATTGAGGCAACTAAAAATAAATAAAATTAAAATGACTCACACATATTTAGCATATTTATAATGGTTATATTAATATTAGATGTATCTACATATCACTTATAAAATTAATCATTTGTTCCAAATATTCTCCTTGGCCACATACGACTGAAGCCAGCCTAGATCCATCTTAACTCTAGATCTTTCAAGCACCGAGATGGAACAAATATCTCAAGGTGCAAACATTTTCTCAAGTTTTTCGTTCAAAAAAGTGGTTTCCACCTCCAGAGATTTGATCCCTCTTGGCGCTTCATTGATTTTGAGTTAAGATGAATCTAGGTTGGTTTAACTTATCTTCAATCCTTTTTTTACACATACTTATCGTTTTTTAAATTATTTTCTGGAGATGGATGTTGTTGTTAGAAATTTGACCTTGTTAAAATAATTTAATTCACCCCAAAATTATTTCCAATCTCAATCCTACTATGATCAATCCCTTCCCTATTCATAACTTCCAACCTCAATCCTACTATCATAAATCCCTTCCCTACTATGGTAAATCCCTTCCCTATTCATCAACATCCTTCCTTACTCATAAATCTGAATTTTTTTGTTAATTATTTTACTATTATTATTTCCTTCTTCCTTTTTAGTTTTGTTTATTTTTCTAGTCTTAATAGATTCTCACACTCACATGTTCAACTATAAAATTAAGAAGGAATTGAAATATTTGGTTTTTAGATGTATTATGTAGCCAAGACATTAACGGAGGATGAAATGCTTCAGTATGGTTCAGATCATGGGATTGATGTGGAGACAATAGTTCCATCCCTCATTGTTGGACCTTCTCTTACGCCAACAATTCCGCCGAGCATTGCACATACTTTAACACCGATCACACGTGTGACTTCCTTCCTCTGGAAACTCATGGTCATGAAAGAGTGTACATCATTGTAAAGGGATAGGACCCATGTTGTGGTGAAGTCTTCAATTTCAAAACATTAAACCAGGGATTAAATCACACAGGAAATGAAAAATTCTATGGATATATAAGGAGCTGTAATGGCTTATGGGCTCTGTTGTATTAGTCCACATTTAGGACTTGTGTAGTTCCCTCATATTTTGATGGAGAAACCATCTGCAAAAGGAAGATATATATTCTGTTCTGAAGCTATAAGCCTTCATGAAATGGGAGATTGATGTCGAAAATGTTATCCACAATTCAACCACCAGATAGGTAAGAAAAAGCTTCCGATATACTATTTTTGTGGTTTCCAAACAAACAATGAGTGACTTGTGTGTTCGATTTGTGTTGCAGATTGCAGATTCCTTCTTGATGAGGTCCCTCGTGTAGTAACTCTTCTGAAATCCTTTCACAATCATTGCCACGCATACTGCACCCACCCACGGTGCCACCATATACAGTAACACTTGGTTGAGAGTCACTTTCTCAGCAATAAACAGGCCAAAAGTTACAGCAGTGTTTATGTGCCCACCTGCATTATCAAATTGAATAATTAGTGAAAATTGAATAATTAGTGAGGATATTATATGAACATAACATGGGAGTATATATTAAGCAAGGATATATGGGAACATGAGATTCCTTATGTGCCATATATGAGAATGAAGGTCATTCCTCCGAAAGACTAAGAAATTTCCAATATACGCACCCCCCAAACAGATTCCTCTCGTTGCTCTGCGTGGCAATGGTACATACACAAAAAAATCATCGCTATAGATTCGACCATGATGACCCTGTAGAATGACTAGTCCTTTAATTCGCTTAAGTGTAAAAGTTTTAAAGGGGAGGGCTCCTTAAACGCAAGGTTTTATGATAACCCTTGCTTCTCCATGGCTCGAAAAACCCTGATATATTATAATTCCCTTCTCACATATTACTTAACTAGTGCATGCAGAGACCATTGGAATGACCCATATTTATAGCAAAAATATCTAAATTGATCTCAATTAATGTTGATATAAGAATGAAATGAGAAGTAAAAAATTCATCTTTATCATTAGTCCATTAATCCACAACAAATATTTAAAGGAAATAAAATTATTCTAATTAGAAAATAAGATTTTCCTGGCCTCCTAGACATTTAGACATCTTTAAAATAAAAAAAATTTATTCACCAATATCTAAACTCATCTTAATTCTTGATCTCTTGATTTTTAATGGATTTTAAATTCATTCATAATGAGACGTGGTTTTTACGAACTGTTTAGATGGGAAGGAATTTTTTATAGCTTGGAGTATAACTTAATCACTAGTTTTTTAGATTTCCATGTAATAATACTTTTGCAATGCCCTGTTGATAAAAGAAATCATTCTAGTATTAATTGGAATAAATGATATTTTGATTTCCCTTTTGATTTGTATAGAATATATTTCCCTTGTCAATTCCATTTTATTTTTTTTAATATAATGATAATATAATTCCCTTGTTAATTTCAAAAAAAAATGCTCTTTGTTTTAGAAATTTGTTTCTATGCTCATAAATATTAGAGGGAAGCTTTCTTCAATATTTGTACTTTTGATGAACATCCTTAATGACATCATTATTCTATGAAATGACTACCTCATTTATTCGAAATGGTTTATCAAAGGCTTAGTATCTTTGTTCTCACCCTGATGTTGACTAAATTTTGAAGCAATCTTAATAAAGTTCTCTTTTCTCATGTTAATTGTATGTTGATTGTACATAATTTTCCTAGTCACAACCATAATATTAATGGAGTAAATACCAAATTTTATGAAGCGGATGAGATATGGCATATTGATTTTAATATCAAGATTATAAGTTATCAAACACTTCTTCTTTTTTCAATTTGTCTATAATTATTTACAGATTCTACAACCCTACACTTCATATCCATATAAGATGACTAGAGAATTCTGGGTGTGAAAGACGAGTTTCACTTTCTCCTAAAAGCAAACATTTGATCATACACTATTTTCTCAAAAGTAAAATAGGCGTTCCATAATTCTTTATTCATTTTCTCATTGCTATATTTCCACTTAAGATTTATTTTAAGCTTGAAGTTTTTATAGATATTTATATGAATTAACTCATATTTTTTATTTGATTATATAGACTTTGTTTTGTTTGATTTTATTGTCATGCAAAAGCTATAAATTATTTTTTGAGAATTCCTAGTTGATTAGACATAGGGGGAGGGGTTTCTATAAAAATACAATAAATTTATAGGTTTATATCATAACATGAAGAGTTTATGTAGTGCTTCTTTCATCTTATGAAGCACTACGCAGGAATTACGTTAAGATTATGAAAAAATACGGCAAAGATTTTTGAAAATTTGGATTACATTGGTTAAAATTCAGTGTTTTGGGTCCCCTAAGGGTTTTTGATGGCATTGAATCTATTTGCACCATAAAAAATGAAATTAAAACAATCCAAATACTAGATTTCTTGAAATTTGTTTTACCAGATTCTGACAAAACACTACCATTCAAACTATTATGTTGCGTCGGTAGACAACTCCATAAATATAACTCCATGTTTGAGTGGCCAATCAAAAATCTATGACAAAGGTAATGAAATGACATGTGAGGTTTAATATTTTAATCTTGCGGTCCTACATTTGACCATCACATTTCAATTCAGAAAATATAGGGCTCTTAGTTTAGCACCCAATTATGAGACCCAATTTTGTCCACATCGATATTTCCAATTGTAGTGCGAAAAAATCAGCACAAACCATCCAAAAACAAGTAGGTTCATTTTCGTGACTAAGTTGACATGTAACGCCGAGGAGGGCATATTGTATGCTGAAAAAGGGTGAAATATTGATAGTATTCATCGTCAAATTCGATCTCAAACTCACACTTCCAATCCAATTTTTTAACGTAGTACATATTTTCTGAATCACATGTCTCCACATGATGTTAGAGTGCCAAGAATTTTTTAATGTAGTACACATTTTCTAAATCACATGTCTCCACATGGCGTTAGAATTCTGAGATAGAATAGGTTCACATCATATGACGTCAGGGGTCTGACATCATCTTTTATATTGATCTTGTTATATCTTTCTTTCGCTATAAAATTTAAATATGATGATTGCATGCTTTGGGGCTGAGATTTCACAATGACAATTTTGCTCCAATATTTTTGCATCATTGCAGAATAATTTCTTGATCGAGACTACTTAGTCAATGCAAACAATAAACACCCTAAAGAATTTACGGAGTATGAAGGGAGGAAATGGAGATTCAAGTTATGCCTACCATTCTCCATATGTGTAGGTATTTCTGTTAGCCTACTCAATCCCTACTACTGGAATATTAGTTCCCATATGTTATTGTAATAGATCATATCACTACGTTGGTGTTTTTACAGTTGAAGATTGTTCGAGCACTTAAGCCTCTTTTGGAGCACGGGATCTAGCAGAATGTCAGATCTATCATAAAGGCCGTAGATGGTGTGTTTCTTATTGCAGACTTTGGATGTGCAATTAGGATGAATACTCTTCTCATAGCCGACACCATCGTCACAACTGTCAAATCAATTTTTATTCATCATTGCCTCAACGTACCAGAATTCCAGGTTCACTTTGTCAATCTTCCATCGAATGATTTCAATATGTTGTTTCGAACATAGCCTCCATTTTGAGGTGCATTCAAAATTGTATCTAGAGATGGAAGAACAGAAATACCCACACCAACAGTGCACAATGAAGATAAACCTGCAGTGACCAAATCTTACTTCGCATTAGCGGTGTAGGGATCGCACTTTAGACGACTTTTCCCACAAAAAACCCTCCATTTCTTCCATTCCTCAAACAATCTCAATTTTATTTCACAAGTATGTGAGAAAGCCCTATAATTATTTAATCTGACCATCTGAACATATCTATTTTGTTACTGATGAAGATGGTATATTAATCATTTTCAATTTCAAGTTCCACGTAGCATCGAGGATAGAATTTCTCCTTCTTGGAACGGTGGGCATGTCTAAATATCCAGTGATGTAGTGGCCAATGCCTACCTCAATCAGTTCAAACAAGATTTTTTAGCATTTTTAGGTGCGAGAGTAGAAGATATTATTCCTGGAGGATGCCTGTTCATCGCTCTCTTGGGGCGTAATTCTGTTGACATAAAGGAACAAATCAGGTTGGGAACCTATGCTTTTCACGTGGAAGTTGCTTTTCTAGAGCTCGCTAAGGAGATAAATTAGATAATTCAATATTGGTATCTCATAATTAGGTTTGAATACATTCAGTATGTGATCGATATTTTGATGGTAGGGTTTGATTGAGGAGGAGAAACTAGACTCCTTTAACATTCCTTACTATGGTCCAAGTGATCCAGGTGGATATTGGTGGCCACTCCCCTGTTCCACTTTGGGTCCCACCATTGTCTCTTTTAGTTTTTCAGTTACATCCCCAGAAAGTTGAAACATAATTTTATCCAAACAAGGCCCATAGTTTTGGCACTTCATCTCCTAGGGTTAGGAATTTGAATGTTTAGGGTTTTCTATTGTATCTAAATAATAAACAGGCCCTTGAGTCTCATTGTAACTAAATTTAGAGGCCTATAGCCACAACATATCTTCTCAGACATAAGGTACCATCGCCCTAGCTAGTTTATTTCCATTCTGTGTGTAAGAAAATTTCAGTTCTTTTATATTAATGAAATGAAGTGTGATTTCTACTACATATTTGTATTTATGGTTACATGTGTATTCTTTTGCATTCCTACATAAATCTGGATCAGTGGTATCAGAGCAGTATGCTTTTTCTCGATCATTCTTTGCATGTCCCCAACAAGGTCAGGGTATAAGGAGTTAGGGCTCGATCTAGTTGAACCTTTGCAAGATCAGCCTCGCAAACCCTGATGGTCGCCCATGGCGGACGAAAAGAAAGATGGGGGAGCAGGAGATCATATCAAAATATTTCTCGAGGATGCCTTTGAAAAAAAAAGGAACGTGATGATGGATAACCTTGTTTAGAGCCTTCAACGACTGCCCACCGCTGGTGCATCTACATCCAACAACAACTCTGGAGGTGTGACTCCGTTTAAGGTAGAAGTAAACTCTGAAATTCCCATATTTGAGGGTGAAATAGATGGAGATGTCGCAGATAGATGGTTGAATCTATTAGAAGGATATTTATCTGTTCTCAACCGTACACACTTACAATTATTTGTGAGACGCCATCAATGAAGAATACTATCCCATGGTGAGATATTAGGACAAGTAGATACAATGGACCACGCTGTAGTAACAAAGGGATGAAGATGTGCATGAGCTGAAAAATATGTTCCATACCCTGTGAAAAAATTTGGGTATAAAAGTTTCGGAGAAACATTTGGTGCTAAAGTATAGTAGTTTTCTGCAGAGATACATTCATGAGGAAATGGAGTTCCTAAACATCTACCCATTTGGTACGACATACCGGTATGATGCCAAGATGAGAAGAAATTAAAACAGAAGAAGTGAGATTTTGGATCTACGAATAAAAAACAAGGGAAAGGAGCTTCCAAACCCTAGAAAAAAGGACAAAGCCAAGGCGTGGCGGCCCAAGACAACCTGCCAAAAACCACAAGAAAATAAGAACATTGCGAAGCCAAAGAAGGACATGGGAAATTTCTGTGAGTTCCAGAAGAGGTTGTTACACAACAATTTTTCACTGTCCCTGCAATCCCTCGCCCTGCATATTTGAGGGTATTTCCCATGACCTGTGAGCAGTGTCATCCTCTACAAGAACCTTCCCTACATACTTCTATAAAAGAACATCATTTATCCCGCATAATACTTTCTCAAAAAGCCCATAAAAACCCACGTTTTGGCATTGGTGCGAGTAGCCAGTTCACCCCTCACGCCAATGTGGAGAAAGTACACTAGAGGCTATGCCAGCTAGTGCTCTGTCCCTTTGTTGTTCCCGCGACAGCATTTTTTGGAATATTTTTTAACGAACTAGAGGCGGAAGTTTCCTTCAACTACCTCTAGGATGAATCACAAGAGGTGGTTAACTGGTTGAACCACAGACCTCCCTCTTTAGGTAGTGGTTTCCTCCTCTTATGGGACACTCCTAAATGATAGGTCTCCCTTCCATGATTATAGGGATTCTATCCTCTCCCTCTCCCCTTGTATAAATGAGCTTTCCCCCATCATGAAAGCTAGCTGAACAAAGAGGATTATGCAACTGAAATGTTGAACTTGGAGAACTAAGCCGAGTCGAATAACGGAGAAGTTAGATCAAGAAGGAAGTCCATCGAGAGGTCCCTTATCCCGTCCGAATTCCCCAACGAGCTTTGAGACATGCTTCACCCGAGCTCCACTGGAGGAGACCACAACATCAGAGCATGGTTGTATCTCTTCTTTCTACCTTAATGTAAGTGACTATTTTCTGGTTCCCGTCTTGTGTTTTCTCTGTATTAAATGCAATATGATACTCTTCTCTGACTGATTAGTAGATGTTGAATGGAATTAGTATATGGTATGCAAGTGTCTAAGCATGATAGGAAGAAGGGTTGTGACTTGTCTTTGATCAAGAGTGAGGAAGTCTCATCATCACTACAGGCATCAACGATAACTTTGGACCACATGTAGGCCATCTTATCACATCCTTTTTTCATTCCAGTATCTAGGAACCTACACTCTAGCATGATTCCTTGTTTCTAGACCCACCCTAGGGCTAGTGGGATTTCCTTTGTCCGTAGAGGGGATTTACCTGAGTAACAAGTTGGCGACTTCGATGGGCATTAGTGCGAGTTTTTCTTTCTTCTATTAGATATTCTTCTTGGTCTTTTCCTGCTTAGCTTACCTTTTTTTATTGTTTTGCTGAGTCTTAGACCCATGTTCAGCCCTAGAGGATCAGATCTAACCTCTGTTTTTCCAAAATTTTCATCTTTCCAACGTTGGCTTGATTGGTGCAGTTTCTAGCCTGACATTCGCGCCCACTGGCACGAGTTGCCAGTTCATCACTTGTGCCATACCCTGTCTGGCATGGATTACAGCGAGACAATCACGCCAATTCCTGTAGGTGCTAGGGTTTTCCTTGTTATGGAATTTTTGGTCCATCCTGGTGTCTCTGGGTGTTTTCTTGACTTGATTTGAATGCTTTGGGTTTGTTTTTGACTGTGATCAGCGTTCTTCCTTCGATTGTTTGTTCATTTATTTCAGCATCGTGGCTTTAGGGATTTCTAGTGCTTTGATATGCTGAGCCTTCTGTAGGAGTTTGGGTCTCTTGTTTCGTGGTCACCTTCGTTATTTTCTTGATTGCATTCATCTTCTTGGATCTATTTTGAGTGGTTTCTTTTGGTGAAATGAGTCTTGAGTGAGTCTTGTCTCTTTCATTCAATTTTGCTTCTTGTCACTCCAGAATAGCTCACATTGCTTGTACGGGTCCATTTTAACATCTTTCTTCGATTTGAAAGATTGTGACATTAGTTTGAGTCTTTGTTTTGTTTGCTTGTGAGTTGATTGAATTGTTTCACTTTGACTCTTGCATTAGCATTATCGAACTAGTGTGAAGATTCATTTTTCATGTTATTTAGTGCATTGTTTGCTATATTACATTGAGAAAATAAAAAAGATATTTTGTGCTTGCATTCTTGTTTGTGCCGTAGAATTGAAAATCTTTCACATAACTAGCATATTTCCTGAGATTAGTTCTACTATTTGCATCAGGTTTTGTAGTGAATTCTTCTGTGTATTTTCATTATTTTCTGTCACTTGAAAATTCCTAACCTTCTCATAGATAGCTCTTCATTAAATGAAATAGTATTTTATGGCATGTAGCTTGCATTCAGGGATTTGTGAGATCCAACATTCGGTAGGACCTTGGAATTGAAACATAAATAAAAAATCAACTTAAAATTTATTCAATTAACCTAAGGCAACATTGAAACTTAATGAAAATTTTAGTGGTCTAAGTTAGAGATGTGTTCCAGCGTCTTAAAACCTAGCAGTTGTCGCTCGCCATCTGGCTTCAAACAGTACTAGTACAGACTTGTGCTCCCCATACCGTCGAGTATATAAAGGGAGACCCATATAGGTTGCAATCCTTTTATCCGTAGAAAGCCGAGTCTGCCACCTTGTAACCGTGATACAATGAACATAGCATTCGGGGAGACTACCTATACATACGTCAATTCCTTGGTTGATTCTTCTTTCATTTTATAACCAAGGTGTATATCGTAGTTCACGGGAACCTGATACACCCTTTTACCTAGAATACCCGAGCAGTCATTTTCGATCTTTACTAACTCCATAAACTTGAAAATATCATCTACCACTTGTCCTTCCACGTTCGCTTAAAACTGAAAGAGACTAGAGTCATCTTTGACTGTTTCTTGACTCTTAAAACATGAAACAAAAAACTTTTCGTTTTAGTGTGGTAAAATAAACTACCTACGATTACACGTCCATTAAAGATTGATTACTTGGTGTATCTTTGTTTGCCTTGGTTTTGATCCCAGAGTCTTCATTTTCGATCTTTTCCCTTTTCTGGTGTGCTACAGTCACAGTGGAAGAACCATTAGTTTCGTCTAATGGTAGTCCTTTTTAGGACGATTGATCTAAAACTTCTCATATTTATGGGTTTTCTGAGCTTCAATAGCCTGTCATCCTGTTAGAGTAACCCTTTGGAGAACCGGTTGAGTTCCATTGGCCTCTTTAGAACGCTTGGTTTGGATTTGGGGTTGGGGAACATTTTCCCCCTCTTACATCGAGATCACCGCTTTTGGCTGCTATCATACCTCCTAGCCGCCGTACTCTTTTGCAAGATCTCACGGTGGATTCAAACATGGATTTGTTTGGTCCTAACGGAAGTGAGGGCATTCTAGTTTCTAATGAAAAATACAAACTTTTCCCAGAATACATCCAACAAGACCCTACTCAATCTTCACCATCGGTTTTGCTTCCAGCTGGATATAGGTATTTGGGTCAGATTATGGCTGGTATTTCCTCCATGGTAACATCAACTCCGTCAAGGGATCTGATTCTCCCATCATTATGTATGTCGCCGATGACACCTGTCTCGTCATCGACACCTTTTGTCACATCTATTCCTAGTAGGCCTAGTGTCTGTGTGACTACTTCGGTTTTCATTGTTCAGTGCTCAGGAGTTTCAAATTTGGTAGAAACCTTGATTGCCATTGCAATCCCTGACAACCTTTCTTTTGAGGAGTATTAGCTGGTTGTTCAGCAGTAGAGCTCCTACACTTATCAGTCCCCTCAGGATCCTTATATGTCTTATTTTTCTCATTATGGAGCAGATGGTATCTTGATTTATTCACTTTCGTTTCAATATGACGAGCAAGGAAACCCTATCTACTTACCTTCTCTCGAGGCTTATCAGATTATTTCCGGTTTTATACCTACCTTGCCTGTGGAACCCTTTAACCAACAAGGACAACCTTTTCAGGGACAACCTTCGGTTCAACAGAGGTATGATCGTGACCCACAAGGACAACCTCTTCAGGAACAACCTTCAGTGTAGCAAGGGTATGCATACGACCCACAAGGGCAACCCTTATAGGGAAAAACTTTGGTCTAGCAAGGATTTTTTTATGACCCGCAAGGGAAACCTTACAATCCTGAAGGTCAAACTTTACAATCTCAGCCTGTGATCCAACCAGGGCAACCTCAAGGACCAGCTGGGCAGCCGGTATATCAACCCAGACCGTCATACGGTCCTGGGGGCTAGATTCATCCATCTCAACCTTTGGTGCAACCTCAACAGCCATATCTTTCGATTGGTCCAAATATTGCATAGCCAGGACCATATTATGGTCCTGCTCTAGGTCAGCCTGGTTATCAGGCACAACCTGGCCCACCATAGCCATCAGGCCAACTCGCTTCATCGGGGAAACCTGTTGGCCCTCATCTGTCAGGTCAAACTTCTTAGTTGGGCCAACCTGCACAACCTATTTACCCTACTCAGTCATCCCTCTACTCTATGCCGCAACCAAATGAACCGTTGCGCCAGATGTATCCAGCTCAACAGGGCCCCACTTATCACCAGCTTGTTCGACCCCAAGGTGGTTATTTTCCTCAAGGTCAATATTGACCGATTTACAACTCGTCTCAAGGTCCTACTTATCACCCTACACCGCCAGGGTATACTTAAAATCCACAGCATAATCCTTACGTTGCTTAATTGGGACCCTCGTATACTCAAAATCAGTATCCTAGTTTTGAACTGGCGTATCCTGGTCCTTAGCCGCCATATCAACTGAATTATCTGGCTTATACCCCTTATGGTTCGAATCATCTGGGACAAAACAAGTGGGGGCAGAATTATACTCAACCAAGATGGAGTATGTGTACGGGTCCTTATCAAGGACTTTCTATGCCTTTTAACCATAAATTACCTTTTCTTTCTCTGTTGGAGCTACCAAATGTGTCCAAATTGACAAATGATCCCATTTTTCATAATCCATTTTGACCTTCGGTTCCAATGAAGGTTCCTTCTGATTGTCCCAAGTTTGAGGGGAAGCCTAGAGAAGACCCCCAAGCTCACATCATGACATACCATTTATGGTATTCTTCTAATTCTTGGGGTGATGACTCTATTCGACCCTGTCTCTTCCAGCACACCCTTACCGAAACTGCTGCTAAGTGGTACATCTAGCTCCCTCCTGGCATCTTTCAAGATTTCAATACTCTTGCTATGGCATTCCTTACTCATTTCTAGTTGTCAGTTCATTATGAAGCCGGGACGCATCTCCTCACATCCTTGAAATAGGACTGAGCTGCCCATATCTCAGACCACATTCATGAATGGAGACGACGTCGTCGTCTGATCAAGTTTGAAATTCCTGATCAACTTCTTACTCATTGGTTCACTACCTCTTTTGTCAATAAGATTGCGAAAGACATTGCCATGGGGGCATGTGTAATCGAGGAACAAGCCATCGCTTGTGCCCAGTACCTTGATTTAGTGTACTCTCAATCAGATATATTGTACGAAATCTTGACTGAGACTCCACGTCCTGGGACCTCTAAACTGCCGGCTACCCCATCAGTCGATGACGTTATTGGTTCCATGTCTCAGAATTCATAAAAATATTCCAATGGGAAGTAGAAATCGAATTCTTCCAATAATTCTGCTCCTGAGGCTACCCTAGATTTTGGTAAAACCTCGGAGGTCAATGCCATTAAGGCCAATCTTGCGAAAAAGACTTCCAAGGGGAAAATAGGGGCAAAGGGAAGGCCAAATCCGATACCCCAAAACCAGAATCATCTAAACCTCGTGCTGATGATGGTTCACAGCGAAAGCCGATGAGGACCACTACACTAAGGATTGTCCTAGACGATCCAAGGTTAGTCAACTACTGAAAGGCGCTAAGGGAACTCCGTAGGTCCTTAAAGAACGTTTCCCATCTCAGCAAACCCAGATGGTCGAGCAACCTCCAGCATCTGTGTCGCTTGGCTCTCAAGTTTTCATGATGAATGGTTCTGCACCCGTTTCCATCGCTACTCGATCGAACGATTATGCCGGATCACACCAGGTAGCCGGTAAAGAGGTCGTTGATGGTCCTCCTCCCCCACCTACCTCCAGTCCTCTTGAAATTGAAAGGCCCGGTGCTGAACCCATTATACAGCCACCTTCTAAGGGTGTTCTCCAGAAATCTTCTTATAATTCTAATGCCTTTCTTGCTCAGCATTACAGTATTGTTGAGGATTTAGCACAGGCACGTTCTGAGATGTGTGCGTTAGAAGTGCTCTAGAGTTGTCTGTCTCAATGGAAAGAATTATTGTCTGCGATCGGTGGGATTTACCATGCTAATTCTAGCCTTCTCTCCTTCGATTTAGAGAATTTTGTCCCCCGACTTCCGCACCAAATTGCGCTTGTTATACAAGTCGGTATCAACAGTCTCAACATCCATAGGGCCATAGTGGATGAAGGTGCATCTACCTGCATCATGTCATCTACTTTCTGGAAGGCTATTGGCTCTCCAGCCCTGAATTCGTCACCCAATGCCCTTGAGGCATTCGATGGAAGGGAATCAAAACCCTTTGGTGTTATCGCTAGCTTGCCGATCATGTTGCAAGGAAAGATGGTCAACGTTGAAGTAGAAGTCGTCGATGCCAAAATCAATTACAATCTTCTACTCAGTCGCAGTTGGATTCACAATATGCTGTGCATTCCATCCACCCTCTTTCGACTTCTGAGTTTTCCACATGAGGGAAAAATCATTACTGTTGATCAGTTGTCATTATTTACCTCATATTACAAGAAAAATGTACCCTACATGGATCAGATTCCCAATCCCCCTAACAGTATAGGGCTGGGTCTTTTCAAAGATCCTGCTCTCATGGGTATTTTTCCCCTTCCACCACCGAATACCGTTCAAGTTAATGTGATCTCTTGATCAGATGACCCATGGATGATCCCTTTACTTGAACAGATTGATTCATTTGGAGATTCAATGTCACTTAGTCCAATCGAGATCAATTATTGTGAGCTTACAGTCGCATCTGACTCTCCCCCTCTTGAAGTTGCTCCTTTGAGCATGTCTCTCGATATGTATTCTCAATCCCCCTGGCTCGGTGATGCGAATTTGCCCGATCCTTTGAAAGAAGTGTTTCCATCCTACAAGGCTATCATGGAAACCATGTCCCTTGAAGATCTATAGTGGAGCGATGGGTATCATTGTTCCTCGTTTATGCCTTGCCTCGGTGCAATGTGTAACTGTCTTGAGTGCTTTGCATCTCAAGTTTCTTCTTCGCCACTTCAAACACCTATTTTGACTCATGAAGTCTTAGCGAAAGCTAATTTGGGTAACGTTACTCAAACGATGCCTATTGAAATTTCCGTCAAACCGGGGATCGTCGATTACATCCATGTGGGAGTCACTTTCGCTTCCGAGGAAGTCTAAGTGTATACTAGTATCTTTCACGAATTCCATGATGTTTTCACCTGGTCTTACAAATATATTCCTGGAATCGACCCCAGTATTGTCGTGCATGAGATTCCCACCTAACCAAGTGCGAAGCTTTTTTGCCAGTGTCTTCATCCCGTGCATCCTCGGAAAGCCACTGTTACCAAAGTTGAAGTTGAAAAACTTCTCAAAGCTGGTTTCATTTATCTGATTCCCCTGACTGAATGGGTTTCCAATATTGTTCCTATGGATAAGAAGCATGGCACCATTCATGTTTGTGTTGATTATCGTGATATCAATCGGGCCTGTCCTAAGGACAACTATCCCACCCCATTTATTGATCAGATCATTGATGATTGTACGGGGAGTGAAATATTCTCCCTTATGGACAGTTTTTCTAATTATAACCAGATTAAAATTCTCCCGTTGGATCAAGATAAGACCTATTTTATCTATCCATGCGGAATGTTCGCATATAAGAAACTCCATTTCAGCTTGTAGAATGATGGGGCTATGTTCCAGCGTACGATGTCCTATGCTTTTCATGATATTCGACATATTGTCCAGCCATTCCTGGATGACCTTCTAGCTCATTCAGCTGTGCGGAAAGACCACCTGGAACATCTCCACCAAATCTTTCTTTGTTGTAGATGCTACAAAATTAGGCTCAATCCGCATAAATGCATCTTCTGTGTCGAATCCGGTAGAATTTTAGGTTTTATCATATGTAAATATGTAATTCACCATGACCCTCTTAAGGTTGAGGCTATTTTCAATCTCCCCTCCTCATCCTCATTACACCAGCTCCAGAGTCTCCAAGGGAAAGCCAATTTCCTTCGTCATTTCATCCCGAACTACGCCGAAGTAGTGAAAGTATTTACACGAATTTTAAAGCAGGACGTCCCTTTCTGTTGGGATGAGATTGCTCAACAGTATTTTGATAGAATTAAGATGTTTCTTGTCAAAGCTCCTCTACTACGTCCTCCGAATTACCATCGTGATTTCACCCTCTACCTAGCTTCCGCCTTTAGTATGATAACCATGATATTGGTTCAAGATGATGATGATAGTAATGAACATGTCACTTACTACTTGTCTCAGAACCTTCTCAACCCTTAAACACGTTACACACATGTCGAGAAATTAGTGCTAGCTGTGGTCCAGGTCGTACAATGTTTTCATCATTACATTCATTTACGCACAGTGAGCATGATTTTTGATTGTAACCGCATGAATTATATTCTTTCTCAGCAGTTGCTGGGGGGAAAATACTCAAAGTAGATCGTTATCCTCCAAGAGTTTGATTTGGAGTTCACTACTGCCAAATCAAAGATATCACTTGTTGTCGCTGATTTTATTTTTTCTCTCCCCGCCGACTCTGCTCCTTCTTCATCTAAAGATCATATTCCAGATGAAACTCTCTTCCTAATCAGCACCCTCGATCCATGGTACAGTGATATCTATACTCTGCCGATGTCTGACCCTCGAGGAAGCAGAGAAGGTTTTAAATGACTGCCACAGTGGCGCTTGTGGTGGTCACATGTCTAGTTATGCCATTGCACAGAATATCCTTCGTGCTAGCTATTTCTAGCCATTCATTTTTAAATATTCCATTGTTGCAGTATATAAATTCCATGCATGCTATATTTATCAACACAATATGCGTGCACCCCATATTCCTTTACACCCTTTCATTACCGTTGGCGCTTTTGCCAAATGGGGCATTGATTTTATGATGTGTAACCCTCATTCGGCCGGGGGGCATGCCTATATTATCCTTGTCTTAGATTATTATATGAAATGGGCCGAAGCAATACCTACAGTAGCTGCGGAAGGTAAGACAGCGGCAAATTTCATATTCAATCATGTTATTTCTCAGTTTGGTGTCCCTCAAGCCATCATCACTAACCATGGTTCTCATTTTTGGGATTATATGATGGCAGAGCTGACATCTAAGTTGGGTCTGCATCACAACAGCTCAATGCCTTACTATCCTCAAGCTAATAGCCAGGTTGAAGCTGTAAACAAGGTCCTTGTTACAATGCTTCAACGAAAAATCGGGATCCATAAATAAAATTGGCATCTCATGTTGTTCTCAGCTCTATGGGCTTATCGAACGTTCAGCAAGAATGCAACTGGATTTACCCCATTCCATTTGGTATACGGTTTGGAAGCTATGCTTCCGATTGAATGTGAAATCCCTTCACTTAAATTAGTTGTGGAATTACTACCTGATACTTTTCTTGAAGAATAACATCTACTCTATTTAGAGAGATTGGTTGAAAATCATCTCTTACCAGTCTTGGTCATTGAAGAAAAGAAGAAGCAATTCAAAGCACATTTTGACCAAACAGTTTCTCCTTTTTATTTTATCGAAGGCAATCTCATTCTCCTGTACAACCAAGCTCATGACAAGCTGGGGACAGGAAAATTCCAACCCATGTGGCATGGGCCCTACATCAGCAAACGTGTGTTACAGAATGGGGCTTATGAGCTTATTGACTATGAAGGTTTTCCTTTATCTCAGCCCAAAAAGGGGTTGTATCTGAAAAAATATTAAGCTTGAGTCATTCATGTGTGATATGTGTACATAGGTGATTATTTTCATTTTTGTGTGCATGCTTTGGTTTGATGTGCTTTATAAGATTTTTTTTGCTTATTGGGTCTTGTTTGCTATGCAGACATCTATTTGCCCTTATGTCAGTTTCGTGGATGGTGCTTCCCGCAGTACCAGGAACTTGTCTTCGACAGCCTGGGTAATTAATGATCTTGTTGGAGAGTTGATTAAATTACAAGGTATTTGTTTGGGGCCAGATACAAAAAATGTCGCTGAATATAGTGTAGTTTTGGAACTATTAACCGAGGCAGTCAACCTCGGCATATGCACATTTCTTGACAAGTTAGATTCACAAAATGTTGTTCTTCAACTGAACGATCATTATTCGGATTCGAAATCCATGCATTTTGAGATTGTATTTGCGTATTCATTTACTTGAAAGACATTTTGATTTCATTACATATCAACATATACCAAGACGAATGAATACATTAACAGATCCAATAGCTAACATTGTGCTAGATAGACATTTGCGCAATTTATAAAAACATCATCATATGTGCATAGACCCATGTAGAAAATATATATATATATATATATATATATATATATATATATATATATATATATATATCATTTTTTTGCAACATGTGCATCATAAAATCGACAAAAAATAATATATGTTTGTTTCAGTTACATCATGAGACAGCATGTCTCTCAAAAATGCGTAGAAATAAAGCCTAAGTGCCTAATCAGCATGGTGCTGATGACAACACGTCACAACCCATACCGACTGCCTCAACAAGCGGTGGATACGACTCGACACCCCTATAGTATGCCTTTGATAGGCCTGAGGCACATCATCCAAACCAGCATAGTTTGGGATCGCACGGGCGATCCCCTCCAGATTCTGCACTATCTCCTCCTCGCCACCCTCACCATGAGGATCGAAATCACGAGGAATTTGCCTCGCTACCGGCGACATGCCTCCAGGACGCTCTAGGCCAACATATGTATACATATGAGGATAACTGTCAGAACATGCGCATATATCAAAAAAATTATAAACTCATCGCAATCCTATCCCTATTGGAGTGGGAGGTTTGGGTCTTTGGTGAAGCTTGTGTCAGCGTAGGGCCAATCCTCCACGACAATCAGTTGTTGTCAGAGCCAATAAAAAAACTCTGGCCTTCAGGACATCTATTGGCCACCCCCTACTCTAGGCATCAGTTTCGCCCATCGAGCCATCTATGGCTCGTTGGGTGGTGGCTCCGAGACTATAACCTCCTAACACTGAAATATGGGTAATCGTTCCAAGAAGAATGATACCAGGATCGACCCATACCAAAAATGCTTCAGTTTGGTCTTCTTACACTTGGTGGGTTGTCATTTGATGTTGACAATCACGGCCTCGACCTAGTTGAACAGAGTTTGGTTTATACACTCAGAAGCAAGAAGAAGTTGTGTCTTCGTGGCCTCATTCGGTGGCTGCGATCCCACAACCCACGTGATAGTGTGCATCACTACCCTCAGTGCCAAATCAGGGACGGTCTAGATATCCACTTTGTCGCTCCCTGATCCTTTTCATGCCCCGTGGCACACCATGTCAATGACCATTGCCATGCTTTCTCCAGAATGTCGGGTACCGGTTAAGATAGGGACTGCACTCCTATGTGACAACATAGTTATTAAATACACATCGAAAACTTTGAGTTCAAGTTCTTGATACTGAAGTATGAAATTTTCCTGATCTTCATCCCAAATGCTTATTAGATACTGAAGCAATTCGGGCTGAGCCCAGAGACATGGTGTCATGAAAAAATTCTTGAGCCAACACTTCCTAAGGGCATTCATACAATGTTCATTTTCCATTGCTTGTTCATCCTCTTCACTATGTTCTCTCTCCTTCCACTCGATCACCATATTTTTGCGTTTTGTACCTGCATGAATTAATCATAGGAAAATTAGAAGCCCTCTTGGGTGTTAAAATTTGCAGTCTATTGGTTGCATTTTCTTAAATTCAAAGAGGATTTTGGGTTGCATGGTTGGCGCGACTATTCGGCTAATAGTCGTGCAACCTGGCGTGACCCGTGTGTAAAAAAGGGTCAATTGGTACAGGTCCGTGCCCGAAACCCACACCAACTGCGATGCCCTAGAATTTGCAAACCCTTCCCTAAGGGATCCCAAATGACAACCAAATGCAATAAAATATAGCTTAAAATATGACAAATGGAGTCGGCTCTTACCTAAAACAGACAGAATCTAGATTGGTCCACTGGATTATTCACAATCGTCGCCTGAAGATCACAAGGGAAATGGGTCACTGTTGCTCTACAAAGAGGTAAATGTGAAAAGTAAATATTTTTTACCACTTATGGTCTTTTATAACTTTTCCAAGTCCTAAAATAGGTTTTAAAACATATTTTTTGATATATTTTCATATTATTTTCGAGGAATACGTTTTACACGCGTATTGTTGTGCAGCAACAGGTTTTCACGTGGCTATGAGAAATAAACGAGTTTTTTTTTTATACTTTTTCGAACTCGGTAAAAACACGAAAAAGTCACTACTAGAGTCACCTTTCAACTGTTTTCTGACTCTATAAAACTAAACATATCACCGAGTTTCTTTTTGTTTTGAATTCGTTAATTTGGCTGCGAAACGATATCTACCCAGTATACGTTTACCCCTTCTTCGAACTGGGATAGGTTATTTATGAAAAAAAAATACCTTATCCAATTGTGACTAAGAGGTTCTCTCAGACATGGTTTTCTACCTTTTCGGATCTGTGAGACTACCTACGAAAAGGGATTGTTGGAGTTCTCTTTTCTGCCTTCTTTTCAAACTGTCTAAATATGAAAAGATGTCCAGTTCTCCCTTTGTTACACTTGTTAAAACTTGATGACATCAGACTCCATCATCATGAAGTTACTCGAGTTCCTCCTTCCTAGGGCTCGTAAAATGTACTAGGTTGGATTTGTCCGAAGGAAAAACTTATATCACAAGCATAAGCTATCCCCTTGAAGCTTGTTTTCAAAAAAAATTGGGGGAAAATGGAACCAGATTGTAGTCGTGTTCGCAGTATGTTGCTCTTAAACATCTCACTTGTCTGCATTAGTGTCGGGTTGGGGACATCTCATCTCCTTATTTGTTTGGCTCCATGGGTTTGGGTAATATATTCTAACTTCTCATCTGCTCTTTTCCATGCCACCATGACCTCAGAACCCTTGATGTCAAATACTGCCAAATCTAGTGTCGTGTCGCCAATATGTTCAAGAGAAGTTTGCCTCTGAAGTTTTCAACCTCCCTCAGATTCTCTGTTGGTCTTGATTCACAAACATCATATTCCTCTGTCTCGGGTCGATGATGTGGGAAACATTATGGCCCACCTTTGATCAAGTTCACTTCCTGTCGACTTCATCTCATTATCCAAGAATTTGATCTGGAGACTCCCTTCAGGTACCTTGGATCCTGCATGCCTTAATGGCAGGTTCTTCGCATTCGACACAAGGTCCACGTCATTTTCCTTCCATCGACTGACTCTACGGGTGTTCAACTTCAGATCACTATTCACATTTCGTGGATTGTACCTTTTGTACCTTGAGATCCATTGTCATTATTGGTGGTTTCTCTAGCATCTTTTAATAGCTTTCATCATTGGCTAGTAATCAGACGATGTTCTTGCATGTTTTACTTCAGCTCACATATTCGCATGCTCGAATTTCTACTATGTTCGGGTCGAGATGGAGTGCAAGACCTTGGGTTTTGGTTGTTGAAATACAAGCTGCGAGTTACTTGTGTATTATTATGACTTATTATACGACTCTTTTGATTGGATGGATGCGACCATATCTAAGTCTATTTGTTGATCACTACTATTGGATGCTTGTGCCCATACCTCGGATTTCATTATTTATGTACTCTATTATTGATGGCTGCACCCATGCCACATGTCGTATATTAGATGTATCAGTTGTATTTGTACTTTCAGGTTTTCCGACAGCAGTGTTTGGGTCGAACGCTTTCTCATAAAGCATATCACCCCTTCCTCTCTCTTGGGCCTCATGCTTTAGGGGGCATTCGTTACACAGAAATTTGTCATTATCCTTGCAATCCATCACCTCGCATATTGGAGGGTTTTTCCCATGACCAGTGAGCAGTTTCATCCTATTCAAGCACCTTCCCTACACCTTCTATATAAGAACATCATTCATCCTAAAGAACACTTTCTCAAAAAGCCCATAAAAGCCCATGTTTTGGCATTGGCACGGGTAGCTAGTTCAGGCGTCGTGCCAATGTGGAGAAAGTACACTAGAGGCTATGCTAGCTGGTGCTCTGTCCCTTTTTTCTACCCGCGTGAGTCTTTTTTGGAATGTTTTTCAACAAACTAGAGGCAGAAGTTTCCTTGAACCACCTCTAGGATGAGTCAGATGAAGTAGTTAACTGGTTGAACCATGAACCTCCCTATTTAGGTAGTGGTTTCCTCCTCTTATGGGACACTCCTAAAATATAGTTGTCCCTTCCATGATTATAGGGATCCTAACCTCTCCCTCTCCCCCTATATAAATTATCTTTCCCCCATCATGAAAGCTAGCTGAACAAAGAGAATTATGCAGCTGAAATGTTGAACTTGGAGAGCTAAGCCATAGTCGAATAACTAAGAAGGTAGATCAAGAAGGAAGTCCATAGAGAGGTCCCTTATCCCATCCGAATTGCCCGACGAGGTTGATACATGCTTTTCCCGAGCCCCGCTACACGAGACCTTAATGTCAGAGCGTGGTTGTATCTCTTCTTTATACCTTAATATAAGTGATTATTGTCTAGTTCCCGTCTTGTGTTTTCTTTGTATTAAATGAAATATGCTAGTCTTCTCTGATTGAATAGTAGATGTTGAATGCAATTAGTATATGGTATGTGGTTGTCACTTTTTGATCTTTGTGCAGGTTTCCAAGTGTGATAGGCAGAAGGGTTGTGACTTGTCTTCGATCAAGAGCGAGCAACTCTCATCATCACTATAGGCATCAACGATAACTTTGGACCACATGTAGGCCATATTATCACATCCTTTTTTCATTCAAGTATCTAGGAGCCTACACTCTAGCATGATTCCTCGTTTGTAGACCCACCCTAGGGCTAGTGGGATCATGTCTGTCCGCAGAGCAGATTTACCTGAGTAACAGAGGTCTACTCACAAAACAATTAAGTGTCGGGCCAAGTAGTCACTGGTGGCCGATATGAGGGATTTTGAATCAGATGCATGCTCTGAATCTGAATCAGAACCTGACAAGGGGAATGAAAAAGGGGAGAAAATTATTGATGCAGCGCCCAACGACACTGTTGCCACTCCAAAAATTCAGGAGGAGGAACCAGAAGATCCAGAGGAGGTGGAGCACCTCTTCTGCTCCCAGACGTGGGTAAAGGGTTCCCCACTATAGTTCATTGTCAACAATGGGAGCCAAAAGAACCTCATTTCAGAATATGTCATGAAGCAGTTGGGTTTTCCGACCACAGTGCACCCACAACCATACACCATCGGGTGGCTTCACCAAGGACGTGATCTCCGCGTCAGCCAACACTTCTGCCTTACCTATAGCATCAAGCCCTTCACAGATGAGGTGTTATGTGACATTTCTCCTCTTGATTTTTTTGATGTATTTTTAGGCCAACCGTACTTGTGGAAGCGAAATACTATGTATGGGTCTTCGCCTCGCGCTATTATTGTTACTTTGGGAAATAAGTTGCATAGGATACCAGAGGTACCAACGCCTACCACTATCTCTTTGGTTACTTCAAAACAATGCAGTAAGCTCATTTCCCAAACCATGAAATTTGTTTTCCTGATGATCTACCCCAGGGCAAGAAGAATACTGTGGCCATGTCCTCCAGACATGGCTCCTCTGCACGACAGGAATAAATGGACAAGATTGTGGAGGAGTACAGATACATATTCACCTCACCCATAGGCATGCCTCTGCACTTTCAGGTCAAGCACCCGATTGATCTGACCTCAGGGGTGCTGCTACCCAATGGATCGATCCATTGGTGCTCTGTTCTAGATAATGATGAAATCAACAAGAAGATTTAGGAGCTACTACAGAAAGGTCACATCCAGCCAAGTTCATCACACTGTGGGAGCCCGATCATGTTGGTACAGAAGAAGGATGGGACTTGGAGACTTTGTATTGACTATTGGGTGCTAAAAAAGATCAGTGTCTGGAATAGGTACCTGATCCCATAGATTAATGACCTTATGGACCAACTCAAAGGGGCGAAATAGTTTAGCAAGATCGACTTGAAGTCTGCGTATCACCAGGTACCAATCAAAACCCTCCGATGTGTGGAAGAGTTCCTTCAAAGCCAAGGAGGGCCTTTTTGACTAGTTGGTCATGCATTTCAGGTTGACGAATGCTCCCACAATCTTCATGAGGTTGATGGATTACATCTTGTGGACATTCACCAACTCATTTGTAGTGGTGTACTTGTATGAAATTCTGATCTTCATCCAAACTTGGGAAGAACACCTCCACCACATCTGACAAGTCCTCCAAACACTACGGTAACACAAGTTATATGCCAATTTGGAAAAGTGCACTTTTGGCATGACCCGGGTTTGATATCTGGAATACATTATTGATGAAATGGGGGTGCATGTGCATCTAGCCAAGATCCAAGTCATTCAGGATTAGCCAGCCCCAACTACTCTAACAGATGTTCGCAGCTTTCTTGGTCTTGCTAATTTCTACCATAGGTTCGTGTTGGGATTCTCTCATATCACTTAGCCCTTGAGTGAAGTCACCAAGGGAGGATCAAAAGAAAAATTATTTTGGTTGGAATCTCAATAGAAGGTGTTTGTAGAATTGAAATATCGCCTTTGTTTTGCCCCAGTGCTCACATTACTAGACTTGCAACAACCATTTGAGATTGAGACATATGCCTCTGACTATGCTATTGGGGTATTTTTTACTCAATAGGGGCATCCAGTGCAATATCATAGTGAGACATTGTCCGAAACAATTCGCAAGTATCCCACTTATGACAAAGAAATCTATTTGATTGGCCACTCCTGTCGACAATGGAAGAATTACATTTATGGGAAGGAAACAATCATCCACATAGAACACTGACCCCTTCAGTTCACAAAGACACAAGGGAAGTTGTAGAATGATCACCACTAGAAGTGGTCCACATATCTCAAACAGTTTCATTTGAACATAAAGTACAAGAAGGGTAGCACTAATAATGTTGCAGACTGCCTCAGCCGACCAGTGATCAGGGTGCTAACCACCATTCTCAACCGTTGTGGGCATGAGACTTCTGATTAGCCGCTTCTCTACAAGAGAAATCCAGAATTCAACCACACAAACAAGGCACTCTTGGGGGGTACGCAAGTTCCAAATTTTCACCTTTAAGGTGCACTGTTATGTCAGCTGGTACACCTTTGTGTTCTTTCAAGCGAGCATGCTAAGATGATATGGCAAGCACACTATAGTCGAGTCACTGGGAATTTTGGGGTAGAGAAAAAAGTGGTAGTACTACAAAAGTATTTCTATTGGCTGAACCTTATACAGGATGTCAGGAAGTACATCAGATCATGCACCACTTGCGCTGTTGCCAAACCGAACATCAAGAAGCAAGGCCCCTATTCTTGGTTACCTACCCCTAGTGGAGCTTGGGAATCCATCTCCATGGATTACATTTCAGGCCTTCCTTCTACTAAGCATGGAAACGACTGTGTTTTCATGGTCATCGACAGATTCCTAAAGATAGCCATTATGGCAGCCTGCAAGAAGAATATCACAGCATAAGCCACTGCTACACTCTTCTTTTAATGAGTGTGGGTGCATTTTGGGATCCCAAAGTCTATCATATCAGATTGCGATAGTAGGTTCCTCAGCACACTTCGGTACAACCTCTGGTCAATGTTCGACACCAAGCTCACCAATTCCACATCTTTCCATCCCCAAATTGATGGTCGGATGAAGGTCGTCAACAAGAGATTGTACACATTCTGTGCATGTACAATTCAAAGCATCCAAGAACATGGGATGAGAGCCTCCCTATTTACAATACAGTTGTAATTGAGCTCTTTGCAACTCAACTGACCACAACCCCTTTCAAGTTGGCTTGGGATTCTAGGCACTATGTCCCATTGACGTAGCCATGCCATTTGCAGCTACTTCATATGATTAAGCTCATTTCTAGTCTGAAGCTGACAAAGCTAACGACTTCAGAGAGCGCATTCAACACATCTGCCAATATCTTCATGACATATTGGAGAGAGCCAATGCTAAGTACAAGAAACGACATGATCAATATCGAGTGCCACACAACTTCCAGGTGGGCGACATAGTGTGGATACATTTGCAGAAAGAGTGCCTCAATGGACCCCACCATAAGCTTTTCTCACTCTAATATGGGTCGTACACCATCACCAAGTCTGTAGGGAATAATTCCTTTGAGATCAGTATTCCACCATTCCTTGGTCTGCACCCAGTATTTAATGTGGATCGCCTTTGTCCCTACTTCTCACCTCTACTCAACACCTATAACATTGCAGAAGAACACACACTAAAAGAGTTAAACACGGATTGCATGGAACATGCCACCACAGATTGTATCATGGACATGCAAATCAAGAACACTCACCAACAAAAGATCCAATTGTATCGGGTTGTGAAATCTGGCCAACTCCTGCACCAAGGCAAGTGGTTCACCAGGGACAAAGTTCAACAGAAGTTTCCTCATTTCATGGAGGAAATCAACACAATGAGGAAGATTGCTTCCTAACAGAGGATGAATTATCTAGGTGGATATTGGTGGCCACCCACCCATTCCACTTGCAGCCCCACCATTTTCTGTTTCAGTTTTTCAGTCACGTTCCTCGAAAGTTGAAACACCAATTTACCCAAACGGGGCCCATAGTTTTGGCGCTTCATCTCCTAGGGTTCGGGTTTTGGATGTTTAGGGTTTTCCATCGTTTATAAATAATAAATAGGCCCTCAAGCCTCATTTTAACTCAGTTAAGAAGCATGTAGCTACCACATATCTTCTCAGAGAGAAGCTACTAGCTCCATAATTAATTTATTTCCATTTTGTTTGTAAGAAAATTTCAGTTCTTTGATATTAATGAAATGAAGTGTTATTTCCATTGCATATTTTTATTTACGGTTACATATGTATTCTATTGTGTTCCTGCATAAATCCAGATAACCAAGTGTGAAGGAGCTAAAGGTCATGGTGGAGACGAAGAACTCTTTTAAAATATATAGCGTGAGGACTATGAGTGGGTTTCCTTTGCATTCATTATTTGAGGTTAGAAAAAGGGAGGAGGATATGTTTGGGAGAATAGTAGGAACTCATTACAGAGCCTTGTGTGAAAATATTTTGAGAGCCCACTTGGGATAGAATGGATATTTGATACATGAATTTTTCTCTAGGATTGAGAAAAGAGCCGCTACCAAATATGGAGAGTACTTGCCCAGTGCACTTGACCTGGTGATTGTGTTTCTCCTTCACAAATGATACACTTTAACAACTTCTTGAATCTTCGTTACCTACATTCATGCTATATAACTGAACAAACACATAAATTGTGCAACGTAGAACCTTGTGGTCGCGACTAGTTGAACATGGTGTAACATACTTTAGGCATAGTGTTTTTCTTGGAAGTTTTTTTGGGAAGCCCAAAATGTAATAGCCATTGAATAAAATATTATCTATTTTCTACTAGTTTCACGTTTCTATTGAGAATAATGTTTCAGGCTCCCCATCACTGAGCATCCAAGTTATTAAATGTATACTATTTAATGGGACATAGTCCAGATCGTTAAATTATTTAATTCATTCAATTTTTTGCATTATAAATTTGAAAGAGAAAGAACCTTTTATCCAGTTAGGGTGGGTAACATATATAATTTCCCAAGTTGCTACCCTTTAAAGTAATCAATGGAAGGGATGGTTGAATTTTGGTAGTAAGTAACCCCTCTGAATTTCTATCAATTTTAAAACTGCTTTAATATTATGAGAAATCAAAACTCCGAATATTTCACAATTTAGAGTTCTATGTGTGCATTAAGAAACACTTTCAAGACTTTGCATAATTAACTTATTTAAATCATTAAATGTGTGATGGACATATGTTTATTTTATAATAGAGTTATTACAATTTTAATTTAATTAAGATGGTATATAATTAATTAATTTATAATAATTTAAAATATTGTTCACAAATTAAATATTGTAATTTATTTTAAAGGTAGCTACATATATTTTTTTAAATTAACTTTATCAATAAAAAATAGTTTCATAAGAATATGATGTTTATGCATGTGGTATTGATAAGCCCTCGTAACATCCCATGCTGTTGTAACAAATTATATTTACACATTAATAAATATGCTTTGTTACAATATCATAACTTCTCAATAGGACATGTTAAAATAAATGTAACTAATTTCATGTGATACCTCTTTATATATATATATAGTAAAATACTAAAATGACATAAAAGGTAAAACTGTTTTTGAGACAAATCTCAGCCTTTGATATGTGACTAGTGCTAATAGTATTTTAGAATATTCAGTAGAGGTTAAATGAATATTATCCACCCAATAGTTATTGATAATGAAATTAAAATTCTAGAATTAGATGGGTCTAATCATGAACAATTTATAGGAGAAAAAATTTTAGTGGTTAATCTAATTTAGGTTATGTCCAGAAACAAATGGTGAGGCCTTTTATATGTCGAGGGAAAACTTCAACATTTTTACACTCTACTCCTCCTTTACCATGCCCTCAAAATGGTAAAAAGACACTAGCAATAGAGCCAAAATGCACTTAAATAGGCTATTTTACATTAGGATATGACTAAGTCAAGTTTATCCTAATTAATCTAAAAATCCCCTCCTAAACATGGTTTACAATCCACAAGAAAACACGGGTAAGTATTTATCATTTTTATAGGCTACTTTCTCTGATATGATTCACTAACCATCTCACATCCTAAAATATAACTTTTATGTTCCATTCCCGCATACCCCGCCTTTCCCTCCCATTCAAGCTAGCATAAGCCTACACCTACCATCCTTGTACATAAGTGATCAATTCCACAACTTAAATCATGTTGAAAAATGTAACTAGTTTTAGTCTTCAAAATTGTACTTGAGTCATGATGTAATGTATTTTTCGAAAGAAAGAATAATAATTTTTTATTAAAATAAATTGACTTATTAAAGCATGGGTTTCATGCTTGGAACAATTGTTAATAGGTCAAGCCTCATTGTAGGCTTCTAGGATTATGTCCTAAGTCGTTGTCATCATTATTATATTCTTGATCCTACTTAGGATATTGGTATTAGGAAAGAAAAATATTATTATAGTGCATTTTCCCTCCATCAAGTCCATCTGGCCTACTTCAATTTGTCCTCAAAGAAGATATGTTGGCCTCAAGAGAGGAAGATTCGAATTACTATTTATAATAATACATTCAACCTATTGAAATATATATTCGTGATTTTATCTATAGTTAATAAGTTTTTATGAAGGACAAAATGATAGAAGGAAAATGTATACTATGTCAATAAGTGAAGAAAGCCCAGGGAAGGTATGAAGTTTGTATTCCTAAGCTCAAATGTGAGTTTTTAAAATGTTACAGGACTGAAGAGGTGTAGGAGACAAAGAAATTGCAGAAGAAGGAATAGAGGGACCAAAACCCTAGTCAACTTTCTATTAACATTGAATTGGTATGCCAAAGTGCGACTTATTCAAGGAAGGTTGATTTGATGGAGTGAAGGAAGCCATTTTCCTTGGTCTTCAATAATTAGATAAAATGTGAACCTTGGAAGTCTCCATAGTGATTGAAAAAATAAAAAAAAAGAACTTAAATATTGTTTTTAGAAGTCTCTTCTCTTTCAAAGGATGTCACATTAAAGCAAAAGGCATACATGCAACAACTCTCGTATATCAAACATTGAGTCATCCAATAAATATATGATCAATAGTCCAATTTAGAAGCTTGTTGGAATGAGTCTTGCTACAAAAGAAAAACTAAAGTGAAAATTCAAGAGAAAGGAGACCAAATTGAAGTAAGAAGGTAAGTATTACTTTGCTTTTTTATTTATATCTCAAAGTTTAACAATATGACATTTGATTTCAAGGAGAGTAGTAAAATGAATAAAATACAAAGGTATGAGGTATGTATGACTCTTCACTTGATTTAAAAATAAAATGACTAGGTTTTAAGTTATTTGTTTTTTGAATTGGATAAGTATTTCATTATAATGAAATAATTTCTCTTGTTTTCTTTAAAGGATCTCTACACTCGTGCTATCTAGGGTTGTAGGGTTATGACAAGCCTTTGTAATAATTTAGACATATTTCTTTTTAGACTGTGTAAGCAATGAAAAACGATAGATTATTAATGATCCTTGCCAAGAAAATATTGTTGATATAAAAATGACATTATACAAAAGGAAAACCATTCTTACCAGAGATAAGTATTCTATTTTTCCTCAATATTGTTGCTTGAAAATATTATTTGGAAGGAAAAGTATGTAGGTTAAGAGGGAGCTTGAGACAAATTTATGGATTGATTCGAAAGGAGAAATAAATTTAGTTAAGATTTGTTAAAAGAACAACTTAAGGTATGTTTTATTCAATTCCCTACAAATCTTATTCAAAATGTATAAATATTCTTAATTTGAAATTTATATTGTGAACTTTGTCATGTCTAGGGTTTTGAATCATAAAGATTCTTGTTAGGGTGATTAATCTCTAAATTCAATATACCCTTATCACAATATCTCTTGCCATTTTTTTTCATGTTGGGTGAAACCCTAATCTTTAGGGTTCACTATAAAACCCTAGCCTTTCGATGCTTAGAGTATGCTAATGAAGAAACCTTGGTCTACTTAGGGTTTGTTGATGAAGTTTAGAACCTATGATGAAATCCTACTCTCTTTGTGTTTAAGGTTTGTTAGTGTTATAAAACCCTAAAATTTTAGGGTTTGTTGCTAATGTTTGGATTATATGATAAAACACTAGATTTTCAGTTTTGGTGAATTAAGGTTTATGACAAAACCCTTGCAATAGTCAATCCTAGGAATGAAATCATAGGTGTATGAAACTCTACACAATTGAAACCCTAGTCTAGTCAAAATTGTTGTATATATAATTTTGGAGTTTCATGTTAGTATCTAGGTTTTATGATAAAAATGTAATAAGATATTAATATAAGGTACTGAAATCCTAGATATGAAATTATAGTATGCAACTTGATTATCTATAGTCATGATTTATTTTTATTGATGAAATATATGGTTTGTGAAAAAAATCTAATGGAGTTTGATATGAAATTCTAGAGCATAATATTGAAACCTCAGTTGTAAAATGATATTTCTAACTTGATATATAAAGGCTTTTAAGTCTCGATGATGTAATCTAGAGTTTATGGCAAAGCCCTAGCAAATTTTTTTATGCGTATAAAAGAACGCAATCGTTGTTGATTGTGAACCTATCTAGGTTTATATTTTTTATGCCTAAAGCTTAATTACTTTGATGTTTCCATTATGATAACCCTATTTTGATATAGCTGACTTCATGCTTATGTATATTTGTACTTGGTTGTACTTTCTATTTGTATGTATATAATTTTCAAGATGTTGAAGATGTTCATAGTTGAAGATGACGTGATAATAATGATTATCATGATGGATGATGGAAGATATAGGATTGATGATGAAATAAGAGATAGATAGCCTTGTTTCCATGATGTTCCTAAAGAAATGAAGCTTTGAAGGTTTAAATTTCCTAGTTGTTATGATAAATAACATGTAAGAATGAAGTTTTTGGTCTCCCTAAGTTGAGATGGGGCTTGGACAAAAGGAAGTGTACATGTATCCATAGCTTAGAGGGATGACATGATGTGAAAACTAAAATAAAAGCCTTGAAAAAAGAATAAATGTCATGGCTGGAGCATTATAGCTAGATACTTGGGAATGAAAAAGTTGTGAACAAGATGATATGGAAGCAGTGCTAAGGTTGAATAGGGTGTTGTTATATAAGTTAAACAATAAATCTTCCAACAAAGATGTGGTTGATGATGCCTTAAGTAGCATAACTATATTTGAGAACCCGAGAGGTTTGAGTTAAACCTATTGAAAGTTTATTATCTCTTTGTCAAAATGTTGGTTGTTTGAATCATACTTGGACTTATTGATATATCTGATTTAGTTCATAAGGAGATATGAAGCTTCTTTGGGTGACACGATGCTTGAGAGGACATCTAGATGACCTGTGATGATATCTAGATGCCAAAGTAGGGAGGTTTGCATTGGTACTGGAGTTATAACCTTGAATACATACATGTATCCCAGGGTTGGCATTAAATCTAAAGCCTAATGGTGATTAAAGTGGCTAAATCTTTGAACACATCTTATTACCACAATATTAGAATACCCTGAAAAGGTATCTAATTTGTAGTTCTATGTGTGTTGTGACTCTTCACAGATAATATAATTAGAGATCTTCCATTTAATTTTATCTATATGTAATTATGAATACCTCCCTAGTCAAGAGGGAGTGTTAAAAAATGTAACTAGTGTCGGTATTCATAATTGTACTTGAGTCATAATGTAATGTATTTGTAATAAGAAAGAAAAATATTTTTTATTGAAATAAATTGACTTATTAAAGGATGGGTTTTATGCTTGGGTTAATGGTTAATAGGTCAAGCCCCCATTTTAGGCTTCTATGTTTATGTATTGAGTCATTCCCATCATTAATCCATTCTAAATCCTTCTCGAGATCTTTGTATCAAGAAAGTTTTTTTTTTTATAGTGTATTGTCCCTCCTCCATCAAGTCGACCTAGTCTCCTTCATGTCAGCCTAAAAGAAGATATGTTGGCCTTGATAAATGAAGCTTTGAACTAATACATATAATCATAAAATTGACATATTGGAATATACACACATGTGATTCGATCTGAAATTAAGAAGTATATATGAAGGAAGAAATGTTAGAAGAATAACATATACTAGGTCAAGAAGAAAACCAATCCCAAAGAAGGTTTCCTATGCCTCAAAAGAAATTTTATGAAATGTTATAGGACCAAAAAGGTGTAGGAGACCGAGAAATTGCAAAATAAGGAATAGAGGGATTGGAACCCTAGTGAGCATGATATTATCCTTGACTTGATACTTTAAAGTGTGACTTATTCATGGAAGGATGACTTGATAGAATGAAGGAGGTCATTCATTTTAGTCTTGGGTCTTGGTTGTCTCAAATTTGATTTGATCCTACTAGTGTAACAATTTGATTCGGTTCTTTCCTTGATAGGGGGTTTTCCGTGGTTGCGTACCTACATTTCATGTTATCTTGTTGTCTTTGAATTTTTGGAAATTTACTTGATGATGAAAATGAAATAAAAATGAAGAAAAATTAATAACTAATCAAAAGAAACTTTCAAATAATGGAGAAATCAAATTAATAAGAAGCCCTAAATAAGTTCCCCTACACTTCTCAACAGATCATACATAATTTCATGCACCATCGCACTACAATATGTATGCTACAACAATAAGTGTTATAACAAACTAATTTCAAGTTACTATATGAGTACATTTTCCACACTTCTATGTATTCAATTAGTTCGTTCATCAATTTCATCCTCCATCTCTTCTATGTTTGAGAGAGAGACATCAGGTGAGATGTGTTATTAAGCTCTTCTCACCTTGATGCGACCTTGAGACCTAATTTTCAAAGGAGATATCCACCTAGTCTCCCATTAGCACATTATGATTTATCATCATTGTAAACCAAAGAACATATCAAACTCATTTCCTTTACTCACATAAGGGGTTGTGCCTCCTCGATATGGTCAAAATATCTAGCTAGTAAATCTACCCATCTATTCTAATATATCCATCTCTTTGCATATTAGGATGTCCAAGTAGTAAATATCCCTATACCATTTGTAGGAACTCACTATCTATCATTCAATAAGTTCTTACCATCTCTCATACTAATTTTTATAAAAAATGAGATATACATAAATTAATGCAAGTATATAAATTGGATGGAAATTAGAGGCATCAAAACACATACATCATGATACATCTCACATTTCCAAGGTTAAAATAAATCCTAAAAATAAACTAAATTATAGATTTATTTTAAATTACTATTATTATTATTTATTAAAAAAATTAATATATTAGTTAAATTTATATATACATTTAAATAAACATGTAACAAGATTCTTAACCATGGAGATTCGCTCCCACATTACCATGGAGATCGTTAACTTGTAAATAGGTTTTGTCAAAATATCATGGGCCAATATTGTGCCTTAATAATACCACATGAACATAGCTCATATTCATATTAAATATTTTCATGTGGAATTTTTTTAATTAAAAGAAAAAATAGCATAATTTGTTTTGAGATAAATCTTAACCTTTGACCTCTAATTACTACTAAGAATATTCTAAATTATTTCATGGTGGTTAAATCCATACAATCCACATAATAAGTATCGATAATTTAATTAAATTTGGGGAAATTTTGTTCCAAAATAGACACACATACTCGCATAGATATAATAGGCACATAAATACATAAAAATGATGAAAAATTAATGGGAGAAAAAATTAATGTTGTTCACCTAGTTTGGGCTACTCCCACCAAGAAATAGAGAGTAGTTGCTAGGTTTTCTATTATGTCATCAACAAACTCTTCAACATAATGATCCAATTGAAACAAATGATGGAGTTACATCAAGATACCATAGGAAAAACCAAGGCAACAAACAATGGAGTTACATTAGAATACCACTAGAAAACCATCGACTACCAAAATATCAATCCCATAAATTACAATTAATAGAGTAAAAATTACCCTAACATAATATATATTCTCTATTTATTTATTATTGATGTTGGAAATCTCCCAAGTAAAAATAGAAATTTAGCCATGATTGTTTCATGATTATACTAGCAGTCATGGTCATGATGGAGGTTTGACAGCAATGAACACTTATCCTTTTAGAAAATACTATAGACAAATAAGGAAAATTTATAAAACATTTCATAGATAAAAATATATTCCCCTCCTTGCAAGTTTTTTTATAGAGTATACTAGTTAGACAATTACTTGACTGAAACAAAGATATGTAAATAGAAGAAACTAAATACTTATAGAGGTGACTTCTATCATGGCATTATTCACATTTTGATATGAGTTCTCTTATATTATTAATTTTTTCCTTTACTTCTCAGGTTCAAGGAATTTGTATAATATTACATACTCCTTTTCAAATGATTTTAGTAACCTTGTTTAATGGTAACCTCTGTCTATTTGATGACTATCCTAAGTTCATCTCACATGCTTTTCCTTATACTTGTGCATTTATTATTTTTAATGTTTACAGTGAGATTCTTTCTTTTGGGCTCCAAGTTTTAACATTAAGTCTACATTAATAAAATATGGGTAGAAAATACATTACTTCTCGCTTCTAAAGTGTTTTAAAATTACATAGGCTAAGGAGATGATTATTATGCATTTTTTTAGATATGAAATATATTTATAAATTCTTCCACATATTTTCATCACAAAATGACTTCAATAATCTAGTTCAACTAATCACTTTTCAATATAAATTTAAATGTGATTATAAGAGGATTAACAAAGAGAGGGATTCAAACTGTCAATATGGATGATGCACACTACATATTAGTAATCCACTAGTATTCTCTACTTAGCCATATCTCTAAGATGGAAGAGTTCATGTAACGAAATGAATGGTGGAGTAAAGTCTTATACAATAACATATACAGATGGTAACAAGATGGTAACAATAATATAATGAATATTAAAATGATTTATTTGGATAAAAAACAATATGGTTAATTATCATTTAATATAAAACATTTATTTATTTTCCTCTATTTTTTCTAATTTACTTAGCCTAGCCTTCATCCAAGCCAAAATAAAGTAAAAAATCATTCATACAATGCTTTTCCTAATATAATAGCTAAAATACTTGTTGTAAAACCAAGAAAAAAATATTAAAAATTAAACCTCTTTTATCATCTCTTCATTCCCTCCCCAATTGTTTTGAATAGTTGATTTTTTCTTTTGGGTTTATCCATTAGGTTTTGAACATTGAATCTCATGGTTTACATCATATTTCATAAGACAAAAATCACCAATTAAACTACCACTTCGAAATTATTTGAATAATTAAGTTACAAAAAATGAATTACTATATTTATTCCTCTCCAATATCAAATTTTATCGACAATTTTTTTGAGCTTCGTGGAATTTGTTCTGTTAGGGATTAAAATCAATAGAAATAATGAACAAAGTAACTAGAATTTTTTATTATTATTTGAAGCTTTTCAAATTTCTCTTTCTATAAGGATTATCTAGAAAGTGAGTAAGTATTCTATAATTTGGAGCCCTTCACTAAGAAAGAGAAAATGAAAAAATAGAAGAACTAATCTAGATTCCATGGGCATGATAAGAAATTAGTATTGTATAAAAAATGAGAAAAAAAGAATTGAAATATCCTTTCACAAAAGGTTTGATATAAATATTATGCTTCTTCCTTTATACCACTCTTTATCCCCATGAAGAAACAAAATGGCATGAAATTCTCATGCTTGGTTCTAAATCAAAAGCATTGAATATTCAATGTCGACTATAACCCTTATTCTTCTAAGCTAACAATGTCGGTTTGATTCTTGCTACTCAATAATATATATCCACGTATTCTATACCTATTCATATCGAAAAAATAGGTATATACAAAGTGATTAAGTATATAATATAATTTCACAATTCACTTGAAATCAATTTTCTATTGGAATGTGAAAATGATTCCACTCTTTTCCTATCCTATAACTTCATTGCTAATAAAAAAATGGATCGGGACAATGTATGTCAAAGACAGTGAAAATGAAAAATGGAAGAGAGAAATATAATCCATCCTCTAATTGATACGACATGTGTGTTGTAAACTTTTGGTGTGGGTTCAAATATTATTGGATGCAATTATCTTCAATTCTTTTAGATTGTTGTGTAATGTAGTGGAATAAATAATTGATTTCCTTTTCCTATTCTAAATAATTCCACTACATGATAAAATAATCAATTTTTTTTCTTGAATTACAAAAAGTTTAATATTTTTCTTGAAAGTCTCTTTCAGAAAGGATTTTACTTCTTCTATAAATTTACCAATATAATGTATAATTTATTCTAATTGAAGTTTATTATTTATCAAATAATCACGTAACTAAATAAAAAATTTATAATCATTGACCCCTTTTCAGCTGATCTTCAGTAGCTTTATCAAGGTCGAAAGCAAATTGTGGAAAGGATTCCAACTGTGCAAATTGATATGCATCTAATTTTAGGTTTCCAACTAGATTTTCCTAGATTTTGTTAGAGCCATGGATCATATTATAGATATTAAAAGAAATGACATTAATAGTAAGTTGAATCCAAACATTGAATATATTAGCCAATGAAAATATATTTCCATTGTCAATGGAAATTAGAATATTGGGAGTATAAGTTAAAACATCTCTATCTTGAGTCTCAAATTAACAAAGGAACCATCCCCACACCTAACTTAGAACTTAATTTAGTTGCTCTTTCCAAGAGACAAGAATGCAAATAGAAAATATCCCCAAACTAAGCTTCTCCCCCACATGGTATTCTTAATAGAAGAGACATTGTAAATAAGCTTGTTCCTATTTGGTGATATTATCATAAATGATTAAAGATATGGACTGGAAATCATTTTAAATTTAAATTATGCTTAAACTAAACTAGAAATTGCACCATATGTTGCAGAGGAAATGCCTTAAGGCTGTAGCAGAGGAATTATTCTAAGAAAAAATTCAAAAATCATTCTTTAGTGATAGTATGTTTCGGTTTTCAAAGAAACTTGTTTTTCTGATATTTTAAATAACAAACCCTTTAGAAAGACCCATTTTATTAAACTGATTGAAATAGGCAAGTATCTTTTGTCTAGTAATTTTTGAGTTATTGAAATTAAGGGAACATGTAAAGAGTTGCTAGACAAAAAAAAGAGAAAAGTGACTTAATTTCAAATGGCTATCTCATTAGGGAATCTCTTCATATCTCCTCATGTGGGCCTTCTTCAACTTATGAGCTAGTAGGAACTTTCTCGACTCCAAATCCTCTAGAATAAGGGGTGGAGAATTATGTTTAGTGAACTACTAGAACTCAAATAAAAATATCCATCTTGGTAATTGCAGTGGAACAAATTATTTGTGATTAATTTAATGTAAGATGAAAATTTTCATAATGGATGAGACATTTTGACCAAATTACACAAGACCTCTATATGCGTCAATGTGCATGCTTAATTTTTTTTGCATTAAGGATGCACTTGGTTTTTCTAAAAAGGTTGGATGAACTTCACCCTTCCAGGAAATGATTTGCTTATATCACATTCCCAATGTTGAATTCGTCTGCTACTACTCATGGAACTTTGACTCTGCTTTACAATTAGAATTATTTAATGGCATAAAAAATTATCCCTATGACAGATTGTACTTCATAAATGAATACTAAGAAGCTTAAGTATGGTATATGATAATAATATTTACGATATACACCTTTTTTTAGTGCTTTTTGAGTCATTGAATTTAAGGGCAGACGTAAAGAGACTGATAGACAAAAAAATACCAGAGTGACTGAATTTTAAATGAAAATAAAATTTAGGAATCTCTTCAGATTGTCTCATGTGGGCCTTCTTAAACTCATGAGGTATTAGGAACTTTCTCATCTCCAACTCCTCCAGAATAAGTAATGGAGAATTATGTTAAGTGAAATACTACTCATGGAACTTTGACTCCACATTACAACTAATTTTTTCTCTTCCCATAGCTCTATCTCGAGATATAATTCCATCTTTCTCTTATTTTTGAATGCATTGTCTCTATATCATTTTTTTATGTCCCTTTTCGAGTTGTTGATTGAATCATTGAGATAATGTAGCTCATATGGATTATGAAATCCTAGAAAACCCACTTTTTGAAGACACCTCTTATGTTTTTAATTCTTCTATTTAGTACTCCTTAGCCTTTTCAACATAGTTTTCTTCTAAAGAATCATATATTCTTGATAAGTGTCCTTTGGCATGCTTTTATTCTTCCATATAATCCATATCTAAAGGAATGGAACTTGAGATACACTTTGTGACATCTGGAAAATTCCATGACTTTTCATTGTACTTCTCATGTGTATCAAGGAAAATGGATTCCACACATTCAAAATTATTCCTTTTTAGGGATTTTTGTAAGGTTGAAAAATTTTCTTCACCATGTCTCCTTTCTTCTGTATGCTTGACTTCGATACAAAAAATTGTCACTAGCTCCTCTGAATGTGCACAATTAATAACTTTTTCCCTATTTATGGCATGTTGACTAGAAAAAATAGATTATTCATATTCAATTGTATGTTGCCACCACACCTCTTCAAAATCTGATGGGTTCTATTTCATATGTTTCTTTTCATCCAGATCACTAAGCATATGAATTATTGATACGGGATCCTTTAATGATGGAAAAATTAGAGATCCCTCCCCTCTTCTATGATGTTCATTAGAAACATGAGCTTCCTTGAATTCATATTGAGCTACACTTTCGCCATCTTACATACTCGATGTATAATCTTCAACCCATTCCTTTCACTCAGTATTATCAAGTTCTACTTGAATGTTTTTTATATGCTCCTTGAGATATGAAAGAATTATTTTCTCCTTCCTCTAGTCATGTTTTAGAGGAAACCTTATATCTAAGAGATGGTAATTTTCTTTCTCGACCTCATTGGAATACGTAGGAATGATTTACTCGTGCGACACATTAGCAAAACTTATGTCCATATGGTGTTGGATTTAGTGTGCACAACAACTAGATATGAAGGGCTTGTTTCTTTACATACCTCTTTCAGAATAGTTAAATTCAAATGTTTCTTATTTTCTTTCCAAAGTTTCACTTCAGATCTAGGATAACTTACTTACTTTTTAAATTTCATTTTAATGAGCATGAATGCATTCTTTATGCACATATTTCAGTGTGTGAAAAATTTGTGCCCCCTTCAAAACCATAACTTTAATCAGTTCCTTTGCATCTATTTCCTATTGGGTATTTACAACGATTTTCCATTAAATACCAATCCTCATTTCCAGGCCCTACATAATCTTACATTCAAAATGAAATAGTGATAAACTTCGTATATTCCTTCTTAATCTGACTTTCCCACACAAGACCCCTACATGAGGAAATCTACATGCTTATTTTCTTCTACATGAACGATGCACTTGACTTTTCTGAAAAGGTTGGGTGGACTTCACCCTTCTAGGAAATTATTTGCTTCTATCACATTGACAATGTATTGGAAAAAGAAAAAGAGAGTTTACTGTCTTAAAGGATTATAGAAAATATAAAAGTTAAAGTTCCATAAGACAAAAGTTATGTGTCTCCATCAAGAATATATCTCCTGTTAAGTATTTACAACGTTTTCCTTTAAACATCAATCCTCATTTCTAGGCCCATTGTAATTGGCTCTAACATTGTTTTCCTTCCCTATATAATCTTCCATTCACAATGCACTAATGCTAAACTCTAAATATTCCATTTTAATCCAGATTTTTAAATTATTATGCAATATTAGAGGACTATTATTTTTCATTTTTTTTTCTCCAGCATCTACATAAACAAGCTATGAACTATACTAAAGTTCCCGTTGAATCCCAACTGGTGCTAGAGACTTCTTCATCTTATTTTTCATTTTGGTTTCTCCAACATCTATAGAAACAATCTATGATCTATACAAAAGTTCATGTTCAAGCCCACTTGGTGCTAGAGACTTCTTCATCCTCAACTGTTTTCCTTTGGAAACACTTAATACTCTGTGAATTTTTTGATGACTTCACACTTTGGTCATTCCCTATATGAACCATCTTGAGTTTCAATGTCATCATGATATTTATAATAATAAGGATATTTATCAACACTAAGTAAAGATAATAAATTTTTACATGTATAATTAATTTAAATATGTAATACCCCAAGTTCCTATGCTTTTTAATTGAGAATTTAATAAGTCCAAAGGGGCAAGTGGACCCCAATGGAGAACTAGGATGTGGATTTATTTTATTTTAGTTAATAAAAATAAAATAGAAAATTATGTGTGCAATTATTAGATTGAGAATTGATATCTAAAACCTAAATCCATGAGGATGTGATAAGGTGATGAGACTTTCCCACACCTTCCAGAAATCCCTTGAAGGAATATTACCAAAATTAGATTCGGAGATACACATACAATTTTCCCAATGAAGAGGAAAGTAATTGGGAAAAGGAAGAAAAAGTTGGAAAAGAAGAAAAGACGGCTTTAAAGTACGTCTATGAGGGAAATCCTAGGTAAAACAGGAAGAAAGCAACCTAAAATTATTGGACGCAGTAATTGGAAATAGGCTTGGGAAAGCATAGCTTAAATAAGCTTCTCTAGGATAGACAAAGGCTTTTCGATCACTGGGAAGTAAGGTATCGGCTCGAGGGTGAGTTACGGAGAGAGAAGTCCACGGTTGGGTGGAATTATTCAGAGAAATCGGTATGCACACCTAACTAACATATTTTTGGTTGATATAAATTTTTCATATGTGTTAAATGATGTCTGAATATAAAATTGTTAAGATATATGTGAATGTGTGTGTGTGTGTGTGTGAAATTGTTGAAGTTAAGGCTAGTAGGAGTTACTTAGTTTAATTTTTCAATTATTACAATGAGCTATGGAAGGCCATAAATTGAACATATTTTTTTATAGTAGTACCATGGAAATATGTATAGGTGTATGGGTAAATTTGAGTTATTTCCAACAACCAGAATGTCTAAATCCGGTTACAGATTTAAATCTAGAGTTAGGAAGTCTAACCGAGAATTTTTCTATTCTTTGAAAGAAATAAAATGGTTATTATTCTAGAAAAATAAATATTATTAGACATATATTTCAATTTCAGATATGAATAAAATTATAATTACTGAAATCCAATTTCATGAATGCATGTACCTAAGTTAAGTACAATTCTAGAACTCTTAAGTTATGGTATGAAATAAATCAAAGCTTATAATAGTGTGATAATCTAAGTCACTAAGATAGATACATATAATATATATAGAAATTTCTTTTGCCTTTATCTATCTCAAATTATTCAGAAGTAACTATAAGAAAAGGAATACTATTAAAAGTGAATTTAAATGAGACTTGTATATTATCTACTATGCACAGAAATATGTAACATGTTGGTTGATACAATATACTAACTTACATATTAGAAAAATTAAAGACTTAAGATATGTGAGTAACATGAGACGGTAAACATTACACATTTCTGCGATTTATTAATCGAATATAAATGAAACTAATTTTGTACTATATATGCATATAAAATAATTACCACGGGAAAATAAATGATGTTATATTATGAGGGCTATCCATCATAAATATAAAACAATTCTGTGGAACGAATGATTTGATATACCAATACTGAAATCATACATATACAATATATACTAAGGTCATGAGAAGGTTAATTTATTCATTTTAATAGCAGAGTAAATGCATAATAGTAAAATACAGTCACAGTGCTTCTGAGAAAATGTAATACAGTCCAGAGGGTGGATTTTAAACCCTACCCGGTTTAAATATATTACAAAATTAAATAACTATAACAATAGTGATCTATTACTATATAAAGTCACTGTAAATTAGAAATATAGGTCACTGGGAGTTTGAGATGAGGGCTAAAGTAGCCAAGAAACATAAGGATGTCAGTACCAACTTGTACAAAACCGATTTTAGTATTAAGCAAAAATCTTGTCTGCGTAATACGACATCTATCAACAAAACGAAAACACTGGAGAGGGAAGAGACCTGCATACACTAAGAAATCGAAGTAACAATGTTAAATACAATTTTTTTTTTTAATAAGGATAGTTAAAAGAAAATGTATATCGAGAGGTAAGGTTTTACCTTTACGAGGTTTGGTCTTCACGTTGGCATATACCTACAATCCCAAAAATCGCATGAAGGAGTGAGAGGCTTTATTAGAGGTTAAAGCCAAACCAAAACAAAGAGATAAATAAAAGTGAAAAGAACTTAGAAATCCAAAGTTTACCTGTGTAATGCTTCAGAGAAGAAATGAAACTTTGAGAAAATAGCAAAAACGTAATTACGTCATTCTGGAGAAAACTCGAAAGGAAGACCAAAAATGTTTGATGCAGTTCGAATTGAGTGCACCCATCTTCGTTGGGGATACCTTACCCAAGCGGAAGCATGGAAGAGCTAAAATTATGAATAAGACATTGAATAAGTGAAGATAGAAAATAGAAATGACAGCCAAAATGAAATGAGTTTATTCCAGTAGTAATAAAAATGGTAAATTTGGAGCTCATAACAATGAATCGAATTTAATTACACACAGAGTAGATTCACCCAAGAGAAGCAAAACTACAGTTCACAAGTATAGAAATAAGACCTACAGAGACAAAATCTTAAAAATAAAGGAAGAGTCTTAGAGAACATAATAAGCGAGAATGTCAAACAGATATCCATAACCAATGGTATTCCTTACAAGAAGTAAAGTAATAACTAACGAAACTAAGAATCCATTAAAGCTATAATGATTTCCTTATTGTGTCATTCATAGTGGAATGGAAACAAAATGAAATGAAAATCTATTAGCCACACTGAAATCAATTTCTGGAATGAGATAGAGGAATTTACCTCTGAAAAGTAACAGAATCGTGACGAGAGAAGGTTGGAATTCTCGTGTATCCATTCCAAACAAACACGAGAGGAGGCACAATAAAAATTTCTGAAAAACCTCTTTGGTCAATAATGAAAGTGAGAATGACAAATGAAACACAAACACTGTAAAAGGAAAGTAATATACCCTCAACAAACTCTAAATTTCATAACATCTCCATTGTCCACGTGTCAGAAGATGTGAGGCAAATGATGGATCAGTGAGATGGCTTTGTGAAACGAGGTAAGATCATGTCAATCCTGTAGAAAATCCTGCGAGATAAATTGTAGAGATATCCACATTTAATAAGTAGTACTAGATCACATGAGATGTGGCGGAAAAATATTTAAAGGTTGGTACTACAAGGCTCTTCACATTGATAGTTAAACTACCATTAACATCCTCGAACAAAACGAGGAGTTATTGAATGTTAGCACATTGATTGCCAATATTAAACGTAATGCAAGTAGCTCCTTGGGTGTGACAATAACCTAAATTAATACGTGTGGAAAGGCTGTAGTTGGGGGAAAATTCTAGTAAGGTCTCAATAGGGTTGGTTCGAAATGTGAAATCAACGTGAGGTATCTAAGTGTAGCTTCAAAATAGACTAGGGTTACCTTGGTAACATGACCCATGAAATGTGATAAGTTGTAAGTCCAATCATCAGTTTACATTCTCGAATTAAAGACCCAATAATGGTATGGCTCTATAAGGGTAAAACCAACCTTTCATGTAATAAATTTAATTAGAAAAAGGGGAATGATATTAACATTATGACTGTACATTCGATGTAGTTATAACAATATTCATTCCAAAATAGGCTAAGGTGATTAAATCAGAAATAATCGTAAGAGAGTAAGGAAATACCAAGGGTATGAAAGAATTATAGTTATAAAATAGAATATGATATATATATGTTATTTAAGAAGTCCTCGCATATATATATATATATATATATATATATATATATATATGTTATCCAAAGTAATGAATTCATGGTATATAAAAAAAAAAGGAATAAGGGAGTTAATAATTAAGTAGGTTCTCGAATAGAAATAAAATGAAATATATATAGGACACATCATACATATGTATATATAAATATTAGCAAAAGAAGTACACATAAAAATGAGGTGAAGAGATAGGCTAAAGATAGTTAATTTAAAACAAGGAGTTGTCATAGAAAGACAATATGAAGTTGCATTAGCCTTAGTTGTTCGATAAGATGTATGCCCAAGAGTACTATTATCAACAGTAAACTAAATACTAAGACTAAAGAAGAGGAAATAATGATTTTAGTATTGATGTCAGAATTTTGTCGATTTGCGACAAAATGAAAAAAAAAAATGATCTAAATGTGGAAATAGAATTTTGTCAAATTGCGACAAAAACTTATAAAAGTTGGTAATAATATTTAGAAAAAAAAAATTGTGTTAGGTGAGAGGCATTAAAAATGGTATCAGAGCATTAGCTAAAACACTGGGCAAATTATGTGCTCACACAGAAAATGTATGGCACTGTAAAATTTTATGAAATTTAAATTTTGCTAATGTTGTTTTCATGTATAGTGAACAGTACTGAAGTATACAGCTTCCAACCATGACTGAAGAGGACGAGATGTATGTAGATATGGGTGGGGGAAAAGACACGCTAGATCCAAATGCTCCATTGATGGCTATGTTTTATAGAGTGCAACGAGATATGGCACAGCTTAAAAGCCACAATGAAAGGCTATCTTTAGCTAGTGAGGAGCAGGAACGACTAATAAGAGAATTGAATTCTCGAAATAGTCAAGAAGGTGAAGATTTCAGAAGAAAGGGAAAGGGTAGTGTCAATTTTTCAGAAGATCCTGAGGAAGATGGCACCTCTAGACAGCAGTCTAGACGAAAGAAGGAATTACAGAGTGAATTCTGGAAAATTAAATGTCCCTACTATGATGGAGAGAAAGAGGAAGATGTTGAAGCATGGCTTTTGAATAAGATAAAGTACTTTTAGGTTACGAATACGAAAGTAACTTAAGAGCCAGGCTGGCTGTTTATCAACTGCAAGGTAAAGCTACCTTTTGGTGGGAAGAAACAAATATGGTTCATGAAATTGATGAGAAAATGGTGACTTGGGAGGATTTTCAAGTGAAATTTGAAAATAAAAACTTGAATGAAATTTTTTATGACGACAAGGAAAAAGAGTTTCATGAACTCAGATTGGGACAACTCACGATTGATGAGTTTGTAACCAAATTCACAAATATTTTATGATATGTACCTTATATCAGAGAGGACAAGGAAAAGGTACAAAGGTTCTTAAACTATCTGCCCACTGTTTATAAAGAAAAGATAGAGTTTGATAACCCTAAAATTATGGATGAGGTGGTGCAGAAGGCCAGATTATGATACCAGCAGTTCAAGGGTAATAATGAACAAGGAAAGAATTGGTCAAATAAATGTGACCCCAGCGGAAAGAAAACCAAACCAACATATCTGAACAACTTTGGGAGAAACCACCAAAGAAAAAAGTTTAGAAAAATGGGTGAAAACCAAACTTCTCAATCCCAAACTGGGTCCAAACAAATGAATGGAAATAATAAGAGAGAAGGGACTGTTAAAATGAAAGAAACTTTAAAGTGTTGGGGTTGTGGAGAACCTCATTTATTGAGGGATTGTCCACATAGGAATATCTAGACTGTACAAGTACTGAGAGAGGCAACTACGGTTAATGATATAGCAAGGAACATCCCCAAAATCAACACTGCCTTAGAAGATCGTCAAGCATAACACCAGTCCACTATGGTCGAAATAGAAGGTATGATTGTTGACCAATCTGTTACAGTTTTAATAGATCCAAGTGCATATTTAATTTATATTAGTCCTCAATTGGTAGAAAAATTTAAATTGAAGTCAGAAAAATTTCAAGAGTCTTGGTTAGTCCAGTTAGCCACTAGTACAAAACGGAAAGTAACTCATAAGTTACCCCAAACAACCATAAATCCAAATGGATACCAAACATGATTAAATCTAAATATTTTTCCATTAGGGTCTTATGATATAATGATAGGGATAGACAGGTTAGAAAAACATAAGGCTATAATGAATTTTTCAGAAAAAACATTACACTGCATTGACAAAAAAGGGAAACAAGTTATAATCAAAGGAAAGCTCAAACCGATATCGGTGAGACACATTTCAGCCCTTCAGTTAAAGATAATTGCTAGGAAAGGGTATTAGGTGTATTCTGTTCATGTAGAGGAGTTGGGTCAACAAGTAGAGGAAAATATGTTAGAAACATTACCAGTGCTAAGATAATTAAAGATCTTTTTCTGGATGAAATTCCTCATCTGCCCCCTAAGAGAGAAATTGATTTTTCAATTGATTTAGTGCCGGAAGCAACTCCAGCTTCTAGAGCCCCATACAGAATGAACACTACACAATTAATGGGGTTAAAAATGAGACTATAAGAGTTGTTGGATAGAGGTCACATTAGACCAAGTGTATCCCCATGGGGAGCACTGGTGTTGTTTATGAAAAATAAAGACGGTACTTCTCGTATGTCAATTGATTACCGTAAATTAAACAAGATGACAATAAAAAAAAGCTATCCATTGCCTACGATAGATGACCTCTTTGAGCAAGTTAGAGGGGAAAAGTGTTTTCAAAAAATTATTTAAGGACTCATTACCATTAGTTAAGGATTAATGATGAAGATATCAGTAAAAAAATGTTTAGAAATTAGTTCAAACACCATGAGTTTGTGGTCCTACCGTTTGGATTGTCCAATGCACCCGCCAATTTTATGTGTTTAATGAATAGTGTCTTAAATAAATACTAGGACAAGTTCGTGCTAGTATTTATTGAAAACATTTTAGTCTATTCAAAAAGTGAAGCGGAGCATAAAGAACATCTCTGAATTGTTTTGCAAACTCTCAGACAAAACAAATTGTATGCTAATTTTAGCAAATCCGAATTTTTCAGAGATAAAATCCGATACTTAGGGCATATAATATCAGAACAAGGGTTGGCGGTAGACATCGAAAAGATAAAAGAAATCAGAGAGTGGCTTGTACCTACTGATGTATCAGCTGTAAGATCCTTTATGGGAATTGCAGGATACTACAGGAGATTTGTAGAGATATTTTCAGCCTTATCCTACCCCATTACTTTCTTGCAAAGGAAAGGAGTAAAATTTGAATGGACTGAAAAATGTTAAAATAGCTTTGAGAAATTAAAACTGAAGCTTACTACAACACCTATTCTAAAAATTTATTATCGAGATCAGGAATTTGTAGTATGCACACACGCTTCTGGAGAATGATTAGGGGAGTATTATTGAAAGAAAATTTTGTTATAGTGTATGAATCCAGAAAACTTAAGAAAAATTAGCAAAATTATAGTGTTTATAATCTGGAATTGGCTGCTGTAATACACACTCTCAAGATGAGAAGACATTACCTTCTAGGAAATAAATTTGTGTTGATGACATATCACATCAGTTTAAAGTATTTGTTCACTCAAACAGACCTGAATGCTATGCAAGCTAGGTGGTTGTGTTTTCTGAGTGAATTTGACATGGAAATAAAACACATCAAAGGTAAGGAAAATAATATTGCCGATGCATTCGGTAGAAATTCTTGGAAAAGTATGAAAAACATTAGAAGTAGTGTAAACTTTGAATTAGATGGACTGATTCGAGTAGTGAACCAAGACCAAAACTATGAAAAGCTTTAGATTGAAATGTTGAAAAAAGAAATGAAAGGGTATACACAAAATCAGAAGGGGTTGATTTTCTACAGAGATAGATTGTACATTTCTAATGTAGACTCCTTAAAGAGAGAAATTTTGGATGAATATCATAAAATGCCCTATTCTGGACATCCTGGATACCAACAATTAATCACAGCTTTGAGAAAGAACCTATTTTGGCCTACAATGAAAAAGGATGTAGCAAGTTACTTGGCTGGATACATTGAATGGCAATAGGTAAAGGTTTAACATCAGGATTGAATTGGGTTGCTGAATCCTTTAACTATTTCAGAATGAAAGTGGGAAATTGTTTCCATGGATTTTATTACTGGTTTACCAAGGACCAAATATCAGCATCACCCTATTATGGTTGTAATTGATACTTTGACTAAAGATGCTCATTTTATACTTGTACAGTTTACCTCTGGAACCGCTCAAGAAGAAAATATGTTTATAAAGGAGATTGTAAGACTACATGGTGTTCCTAAAATTCCAATTCATGGGTAAATTCGAGTTAGTTCCAACAACCAGAATGTCTAAATCCGGTTACAAATTTAAATATGGAGTTAGGAAGTCTAACCAAGAATTATGCTAGTCTCTAAAAGAGATAAAATGGTTTTTATTATAGAAAAATAAATATTATTAGACATATATTTCAAGTTAAGATATGAATAACATTCTAATTAGTGAAATCTAATTTCATGAATGCATGTACCTAAGTTAATTACAATTCTAGAACTTTTAAGTTCTGGTATGAAATAAATCAAAGCTTATAATAGTGTGATAATATAATTCACTGAGATAGATACATATAATATATTTAGGAATTTATTTTGTCTTAATCTATCTCAAATTATTCAGAAGTAACTATAAGCGAAAGGAATACTATTAAAAGTGAATTCAAATGAGACTTCTATATTATGTACTCTACACAGAAACATGTAACATGGTGGTTGATTAAGTATACTAACTTACATATTAGAAAAATTAAAGACTTAAGATATGTGAGTAACATGAGACGATAAACATTACACATTTCTGTGATTTAGTAATCGAATATAAATGAAACTACTATTGTACTAGAGATGGATATAAAATAATTATCATGTGAAAATAAATGATATTATATTATTAGGGCTATCCATTAGAAATATAAAATAATTCTGAGGAACAAAATTTTTGATATAATGATACTGAAACCATACATATACAATATATACTATGGTCATGAGAAGATTAATTTATTCATTTTAATAGCAAATTAAATGCATAACAGTAAAAGACAAGCACAGTGCTTCTGATAAAATGTAATACATTCTAAAGGGTGGATGTTAAACCCAACCTATTTTAAATATATTAAAAAATTAAATAACTATAACAATAGTGATCTATTACTATTTAAAGTCACTGTAAATCAGAAATATAGGTCACTAGTAGTTCGGCATGAGGGCTAAAGTAGTCAAGAAACATAAGGATGTTAATACTGACCTATATAAATATGATTTTAGTATTAAGAAAAGATATTGTTTGCGTAATACGACATCTATCAACAAAACGAAAACACTGGAGTGGGGACATACCTTCATACACCAAGAAATCAAAGTAACAATGTTAAATACAAAAAAAAAATTTAATAACGATATTTAAAAGAAGACGAATACTGATAGGTAAGGTTTTACCTTTACGAGGTTCACTCTTCATGTTGGAATATACCCTCAATCCAAAAAATCGCATGAATAAGTGAGAGGGGTTATTAGAGATTAAAGCCAAACCAAAACGAAGAGATAAATTTAAGTGAAAATAACTTAAAATCCTTGATTTTACCTGTGCAATGCTTCAGAGAAGCAATAAAACTTTGAGACAATTGAAAAAATGTAATTATGTCATTCTAGAGAAAATTTGAACGCAAGACCAAAAATGTTCAAGGAAGTTCGAATTGGGTGGACCCACCTTCGTTGGAGATCCCTTACCCAAGAGGAAGCATGGTAGAGTTAAAATGATGAATAAGACATTGAATAAGTGAAGATAGACAACAGAAATGATGGAAAAAAAAACTCGTTTATTCAAGTAGTAATATGAACGATAAATTTAGAGCTCATAACAAATAATCGAATTTAATTACACACAGAGTAGATTCACCAAAGAGAAACGAACTACAATTCACAATTATAGAAATAACGCATACAGAGACATCATCTTAAAAACAAAGGAAGAGTCTCAGTGAACATAATAAGTGAGAATGTCCAAAAGGAATCCATAAACAATAGTATTCCTTACAAGAAGTAAAGTAATAATTAAAGAAACTAAGAATCCATTAAAGGTATAACGATTTCCTTATTGTGTCGTTCACAGTGGAATGGAAGCAAAACGAAATGACAATATACTAACCACACTGAAATCAATTTTCGAAATGAGACGGAGGAAGTTACCTAAGAAAAGTCACAGAGTTGTGAGGAGAGAAGGCTGGACTTCTTTTGGATTCATTCCAGATGAACGCGAGAGGAGGCACAATAAACATCTCTGAAAAACCTTTCTAGTGAATAACGAAAGTGAGAATGACAAATGAAACACAAAGACTGTAAAATCCATGTAATATACCCTTGTCAAACCCTAAATTTCATAACATCTCCACCATCCACGTGGCAGCAAATGTGAGGTAAACACTGCGTCGGTGAGATGGCCTCATGAAATGAGGTAAGATCATGTCAATCCTATTGAAAATCATGCGAGATAAATTGTAGAGAACTCTACATTTAATAATTAGTACCAGGTCACATGGGATGTGACGGAAAAATATTTAATGGTTAGTAATAAATGGCTCTTCACATTGATAATTAAACTACCATTAACATCCTCGAAGCAAACGAGGAGTTAGTGAATGCCAGCACGTTGATTTTCAACATTAAACGTAATGCAATTACCTCCTCGGGTGTAACAATAAACTAACTTAATATGTATGGAAATGGTATAGTTAGGGGAAAATTTGAGGAAGGTCTCAATAGGGTTAGTTCGAAATCTGAAATCAACGTGAGGTATGTAAGTGTGGCATCGAAATAGACTAGGGTTACCTTCAAGATGACCCATGAAGTGTGATAAGGTGTAAGTCCAATCATCAGTTTAAATTCCTGAATTAAAGACCCAATAATGGTATGGATGTATAAGAGTAAAACCAACCTTTCACGTAATACGTTGAATTAGAAAAACGGGAATGATATTAACATTATTACTATACATTTGATGTCATTATAACAATATTCATTCCAAGCCAAGATAAGTTGATTAAATGAGAAACAATCGTGAGAGAGTAAGGAAATACCAAGGGTATGAAAGAATTATAGTTATACAATAGAATATGATATATATATGTTCGTTAAGAAGGCATCTCACACACACACACATATATATATATATTATCCAAAGTAATGAATTCGTGGTATATACCAAATATAGGAATAAGGGAGTTGATAATTAAGTAGGTTCTTGAATAGAAATAAAATGAAATATATATAGGAGACCTCAGACATAAGTATATATAAATATTAGCAAAAGAAGTACAAATAAAAATGAGGTGAAGAGATAGGCTAAAGATAGTTAATTTAAAATAAGGAGTTGTCATAGAAAGACAATAGGAAGTTGCTTTAGCCTTAGTTGTTATATAAGATGTATGCCCAAGAGTACTGTTATCAATAGTAAACTAAATAATAAAACTCAAGAAGAGGAAATAATTATTTTAGTATTGATGTCAGAATTTTGTCGATTTGTGATGAAATGGAAGAAAAAAACAATGATCTAAATGTGGAAATAGAATTTCGTCAAATTGCGACGAAAACTTATAAAAGATGGTAATAATCTTTAGAAAAAAAAAATTGTGTCAGGTGAGAGGCATTACAAAATAAAAATGAGTTATTATTTATATTTATATAAAAACAATATGATATATATATATATAAGAATAATGATATTTATCAACACCATAAGTAAATATAATATATTTTTACATGTATAGTTAATTTAAATAAAAAATGAATTATTTTTATATTTATATAAATATAATATTAATTGAAAATATGTAGATAAATTATTAGAAAAGGAAAAAAAATCACTTTAATGTTCCAAAGGATTATATTCATATTAACAATTATTTTATATTTAAAAAAAAATCTATTTCAATCATTTTAATTGATCCAAATTAATGTATTGGAAAACAAAATGATAGAATGTATTAGAAAACAAAAAGATAGTTTAAAGTTTCAAAGGATTATATTTATATAGAAATTAAATTATACTTAAAATATGGCGAATTTTTTCCTCATATGTTTAGAGTTTTTATTTTATTTCAAATCTTTTTTCTTTGTTCTTTTTTTTAATTTGTTTGAATTATTGTGTTGGAAAAAGAAAAAGTGAGTTCATTGTTTAAAAATATAATAGAAACTAAAAAATTTAAAGTTAGAGAAGACAAAAGTTAAAGACTAAAATTTGAAAACTTAACTAAAATTGTTTATATAATCAATTTCATAATTTAATCATATATGCGAAAGTATTTAGTGTGAAGATTTTTTTTTTATTTTTTTAGTGAAATTTTATTTTTAATGTAGTTATGAATTCATATTTTTGAAAATCTTTGAAAAATAAAATTATATAAATTTAATAACATAAAATTACAATTTTCTTAATTATAATTAGTTTTTTAAATAAAATTAACTTATACATATTTAAAAACACACACACATTATACTTTTTAATTATAATATCATTAGTATTACTTTTCTTTCTAATACAATTGCAAAGATTTTTTTTTAATAACAATATAACTCAACCTCACCTTTTAATTTAATTCTTATTTATTTCTTGTTTTATCATTTTATTCATTATCCAAGATGCCGGTGCAAAAAAACATTTTAATGTCTCAAAGGATTATATTCATATTAATAATTATTTTATATTTTTTTAAACATAAATTGCAATTGCTTTCTTCTATTGTTGGTGATGGTGCTTGATCAGTTAGTGCATTGGGAAGAAAAATGACAGAATGTATTAGAAAACAAATGGATAGTTTAAAGTTTGAAAGGGTTATATTTATATAAAAAATAAATTATACTTAAAATATGGGGAAATTTTTGCTCATATATTTCGATTTTTTATTTTATTTTAAATCTAATTTTAGTTTTATTTTTTATTTTTATTTTTATTAATTTGTTGGAAAAATAAAAAGATAGTTTAATGTTAAAAAATATAATAGAAACTATAAATGTTAAAGCTTGAGAAGAAAAAGTTAAAACACTAAAATTTGAAAATTTAATTAAAATTGTTTATATAGTCAATTTCATAGTTTAATCATATATGTAAAAATATTTAGTGTGAATATTTTTTATTTTTTGAGTGAAATTATATTTTTTATAACAAATATGAATTCATCTTGAAAAATAAAATTATATAAATTTAATAACTTAAAATTACAAGTTTCTTAATTATAATTATGTTTTTAATAAAATTAACTTATACAATTTTTAAAATATATATATTATTATTTTTTATTTATAATTTCATTATTATTACTTTTCTTTGCAAAAATTTAAATTTAATAACCATGAAACCCAACCTCATCCCTTAATTTCATTATTTTTTTTCTTATTTTATAGTTTTATTTATTATCCATCTTGATTGTTCTTAAAGCTACAACCCATGTTATTCAGTATGATGGAATATATATATATATATATATATATATATATATAGTTTGCAATTATAAATATATTAATAATATATTGATATTAATATTATAATTTTTAAAAATAAAAATCATAACACAAACAATAAATAAATTTGACTTAACTAATACAATTAAGTGTTTTTTATACCCAACCAATCAGCAAATAATAATCGTGCAAATGATCCTCATTTAGAATCTTTGGCCATCGTGACCTTGGTGCATCAGATGGATTTCTACTAGATGTTGTTTAAATGCAAAATCCTTGAGAAAGGGGTAATAGCAAAAGGTAAATTTGTATATCCAACATTGGAAAGAGATTTTTGATATTGTATTGTTTTTTATTTATGCAGTGTGATTGGTCAGGTGGTGTCAATCGCATTAATTCCCTGTAGATATTTTTAGTTTTATCTTTGGTGGTGTCAATGGAATTCATTTCATGTAAATGTTTTCACCTTAATCTTGATAGTGTAGGTGTTTACTTACCCTTTTCCCTCATATAACATAGATAAAGATTTTAATCTTTCCAACCATAATACTTTCTAATTATTTTTTTCTAAATTTATTTTAAATTTTAAATAAATTCTAATAAATTGGATAAATTGGATAATATTATAATCTTATGAATACAATAAATGAATAAAAATCTGCACTCACTACTCTTCAAAACTACTATTTCTTTCTAAATCTAAATATAAAATGCTTTTCTCTACTTTGTAGACTATTAAAAGAAAAAATGAAATTGAATTTTTTTTTTCTTTACATATAAACTACCAATCAAGATATTGAAACATCTGATTCATCAAGTAACCACTTATTTTCAAAACAAAATTGAATTTCAACAAACTTGGAATTTTTTTTTTGGACAGACTTGATAAATATAATATATTTTAAATATTTTAATTTTTTAAAGATTTTAGTTGAAAAACAATCCAGTTTTCCAACCTTAGGCTTTGATACCATTTGTAATGCCTCTTAATCATCACTAAATCTTTTTTTTTTCTTTATAAATTAGTTGATTCCCTCTAGTTTCATGTCTATTAAAATTATTATGGTGTATTTCTTATGGAAACTCAACACTATCTTGGACTAAGCACTTTATGCCATTTGTATTTTCTAAATCATACTTATCAAATTCTAATAATCATTCTCTTTAACGATAATATCCAACTATATAATTTTAACACCTTACCATACATATAAACATATATACATATATGTTGTTCTCCTTAACCATATATATATTTTTACTTTGTTTTTATATGGTTTGTATGTTACACTCTTATACAATCAATGAGTTATACTTCACCCTTTCGAATGTATTAATGCACTACCTTTGTCATGGTATCATATTTGATTTTTCTTAATGGTAACTTTATTCTAATGGTCATTTTTTACATATAATTATTACTCCCTCGTCATTATATTTTTACTATACTATCATATCATTTAATTTCAACGTATGAAAATAACTTTTAATTCATAGAACCTATGCATACAGTGATGAAATATAAGTCATATCAACATATTAATATATGACTTATACGAATGAGATGCAACGTAGGTTGGTGTTAATAGGTTTCTACCCATTTGTCCCTCTTATGCTTCGTTGACATTTACATATTAATTGTTACGTTAAACGTGTGGCCATGGCATATATTTCAACTGGAAACTTAGGTTTGTGGACCACTGACATATTAATTTGATTTTATCTGGATCTACGGAGGTCTCATTCTTCCGATGCAAGTGTTTTGATTTAATATTTTATATTCTGGAATGTATCTTAATCCTTTATGGCGATTAACAACTCTATACGTTACAAGTAATTTGACATAGATTTTATATATTTACATTAAATTTTTAGCAGTCTTTGGTTACGATCTCGATTTCCCCAAAGGTACTCTCGATCCTTGTCTAGACCATCGATTTGTTGGCAACTGGACGGTTGGGATGATACAAGGAAAATTAGGGTTAGGAGGAAGCCATATTTAATGTATTACCTTCTTCAAAGTTTATTCTTTTGTCTTTCATTTTCGTCATCCTCACCTGAAGAATTAGACTCTATTCCGTTTGGTGGAGTTCTGATATATGGCGCTCAAAACCTTCGATGTTTTGATTACATCATTATAAACTCGCTCCCAGGTAACTTCTAGTTCATAAATTTTCACATTAATGGTTTTTATGTGACCAAATTTTTTCCTGTAAGTTAATATATATGTTCTCATTTACGATTTCTTCTTTTGGTTCAGTCTTTACGCTGATTGATATATTTTCGTTTACAGTGTTTAGATGTTATATATCGAAAATATTAATATCCACTATTTCTGTCTGAACCTTGTTTATATGACTCTCATTGTCGATTTTTCCCATGGTTTATTTGAAATTTATGCTAAGTCTCTACATATTTATACGTCTTCCCTGTATTGGCAAAGGGGCATTCTCTTCATGTTTATTTAACCGTTATAAATTTTTGAGTTTTGTTTTAGATTATATCTTTCTCTGTAATTATATTTTAATATCAAAATCGATTGCTGATAGGTATCTTTGGAAATGTCGACTACGACCACAATTATAATAATTCAAAATAAAATAATTTCGATTTCTCAGCCTCTCCGTCGTTGGCTAATAATCTATACAATAGGTAAAAAATTTGTCTCGAAATTTTGAACAATTATTCCATTGTTTTCGATTTTATTTTATGGCCGTCATTAAATTTTCTCTAACCCTTATCAATTTGTCCACATCCCCTTTCGTGACTGAGGGTTTCGGTTTATGAGGTAAATTTTTAGATCTGAAATCTATTTAAGAGTTTCTTCCTATAGTATATGTTTTTACCCAATTATAATAGAGTTCTTGTTTTTTAAATGTCTTACAGGTAACCCTAAATCTCCTTCGGAGATAAATTGTATTTTTATTTTGAGAGTTTGTCTCTTGTTCGGAGTTTAACTTCATTTCCCCCTTTGGTTTTCAAGTCGGTATCAAATTTTTCTTCTTCGGAGTATAACACAGTCTTTATCATGTTTAATTTCTAGCTTATCATGACAATTTCGATCTTGTCATAATAATATTATTAATTGTAATAATTGGCCTTTTTAAACAGAGATTCGGATTCTGTATGAATCCTATTTACTATAAATTCTTTTCATAATTGTTATATATATATATATATATATATTCAGAAAAATACTATCGAGGAGTAGAATACCTATTCTCCTTTCATTTAATATGTTTTCTTGAGAATACACTTTTGTTTAGATATATCTCAACTATGCTACATAAAATGTAAATCACCTCTTCAATAGTTCTTTCACTTTGTAATTTTTTAAGAATAGAGAACGTTTTCAGAATGTATTTTTACATATAGTTGATATAGAGTGAAATCGTCCTTTTTATTCTAACAGTATAGTCCATGTTTTAGTAGAGAAATTTTCTACTATCATTTCATTTTATATTTCCATTTAATTAATAATATGTCTCATAGACTAATTTTTCTTTAGATATATTCATCATAGCTATGTTTTCCCCTTAACAATATCTCTCTGTTTAAATAAATTGTAAGTTTTCTATTGGGACATAATTTCAATTTCTTCTGACAAACATTATAGATTTCTTCTTTGCAGTAATGATACCAATTTATAATATTTCCTAACTAATATCGTACATATAATTTGATATCATTGAATATTCTGACTTTTTCATACATTGAACATCATAAGTTCTCCTTTGAATTTCTTTCTAGTTTTATAATTTCTTCATAACTGAAGTTTGAAAAATACTTCATATGAAATATAAATTCAATTTATTTATCTAAAAGAATTTTATTACTCTTAGAATTATTTTAGTAGAGTTTAGCCTTCATGCTCATTCATTCTACCTTAATTAATCAGATATCAATTTCCTAATTTAATTATATCTGCATGTAACTAAATATGCATGTAACTAAATCATTCAGAAGTATATTAAAGTTAATTAAATTGTCATAGTCTATGGAAGTCTCATATCTTCATATTTAAACCACTAATGGTTTAGAGATTCTGCTAGATATTTTCCATAGATTTTTATTCCTATAACTATATAGAATTTAGAGGATTAGTTTCTTCTACACAATTCTTTTAAATGTAACAAATAACAAATCTCAGAAAACATAATTCAAAATAACAGCTACAACATTCATCAATATTGTACAATAGCATCTATTTTAACCATTCATAAAAATTAGTGTCCATACCACTTCTTCTGAGGACCAATCCTCCCAACCTTAGAGTTCTTCTGCCTCCAGAACTCACCCCCGAGATGAGATACCTCTCTAGAGCAGACCAACCTCCATCTGTTCTGGAGTAGCTTCTTTAAGCTATGCTCTCCCCCAAAGCCTGTTTCTAATTTTGCGTCCAGAATTCTAGGATACTTTTATTCATGTTTGCGTAGGCTTCCCTTATTTAGGGACTTTAAAGCTGCTTTCTGCTTTTCCATATTTTTAGCTCATCCCAACTACATTCATCATCATTGGGGAGATTTAGATTTTTCCTCAAAAATCTAAATTATAAATAAATACTTTTAAGGCTTTTTTTGAAATATTTTGGGGAAAGTCTTAACCTCTTTCCATAAACTCATGGATTAGGCAAGTGATCTCAAAATTCTCATTGGGTCATAGTGCACACAAAACATTTTATTTATTTTTCATAAATAAATAATTAACTACATCCACACAATAATTATCCATTGGGGTCCACTCCACTTTGGAATAAAGTTCAAATGTATAACTTGAAAAGAATAAAACTAGGGGTGGTACATATTCCCCATCTAAAAACAAACAGCGTCCTCGGTGTTTAACAGCTAACTACTAGAGTTCATTTTGCAAACAAATATGGATATTTTTCCATCATCTCAGCCTCTGTTTCCCATGTAGCCTCTTCCGCAGTAAAATGTTTCCACTGCACCTTTCCTCTGGCTACTGTTTGATTTATCAATTCAATTTCTTCCCGCTCCAATATTTGAAGCGGCTCTAGAAGGAACTCCCCTTCTAGTTCCACATGTATCACATTACATTCAACAATATGAGAAGCATCATGTACATATATTTTTAATAACGAAACATGAAACACATCATGAACTTTAAGATGGGGAGGTAAGGCCAGTTTATAAGTCACTGGTCCCACCCTTTCTAACACCTCAAAAGGCCCACAGTATCTAGGAGCCAATTTTGCACAGCTGCCAGCATAAAGTGTACGCTTTTTGGGTTTAATATGTAGATACACATGATCACCCACTTTGAACTGTTGGTGCACTCTCCTCTTAACAACATATCTTTTCTGTCAATCTTGTGCTGTCTTGATGTTTCTCTGTATTTGTTTGACAATATGTTCCATCTCTTGTAGAGTATCTGGCCCAAGTACTAGCTTATCTTCAAGATGGCTCCAACTTAAAGGATTATGACACTTTCTTCCATCTAATGCTTCAAATGGACTCATTTTGATGGAGGATTGATAGTTGTTGTTATAAGAAAATTTGACTAAATGTAAGTAGTCTTCCCATTTTCATGGCCTATCCATCACATACATTCTCAACATATCCTCCAAAATCTAATTTGTTCTCTATGTTTGACCATCCGTTTGAGGGTGATAAGCAGTGCTAAAATTCAATTTAGTGCCCATGCCCCCAAACAGACATTTCCAGAAGGCTGCTGTGAGCTTAGCGTCTCTATCTGAAATAATCATCTTTGGGACCCCGTGTAGCCTTAATATTTCTTTTAGGAGCACATTTTCTACTTGGGTTGTCCCAAAATTAGATTTTACAGGTATGAAATGTTCAGCTTTTATTAAAGTATCTATCACTACCATCACTGAGTGATGCAGATACTTTGTTCTGGGTAACCCAGTTATAAAATATATAGAAACAGTGTCCCATTTCCATTCTGCAATTGGTAAGGGGTTTAAAAGACCAGCTGGATGCTGATGTTCAACTTTGATTAGTTTACACTCCATGCATCTGGCTAAGTAGTTGCCTACGTATTTTTTCATTCGTGGCCAAAACGATTTCTTTTTTAAGGTTGTAAGCATTTTTTGATATTCAGGATGTCCTGAATATGGTTTTTTTATGATATTCGTCTAGGATTTCTCTTTTCAAAGAATCAACATTGGGGATGTACAATTTGTTTCTATAGCAGATCAACCCTTTCTGGTTTTGGGTGTATTCAGCGATTTCCTTTTTCAGCATTTTCACTTGTAGACCCTCATAGTTGGGATCTTGTTCTGCTACCTTTTTATCTAATTCTTCTAAGTCAAAACTAGCACTACTCTCAATGTTGTTTATGGTTTGACAAGCATTTCTGCTTAGAGCATCAACAATTTTATTTTCTTTCCCCTTGATATGTTTTATGTCCATATCAAATTCACTTATAAAAGATAACCATCTGGCTTTTCAAGCATTCAAATCTATTTGAGAAAATAAATACTTGAGACTGATATGATCTGTCATCAATGTAATTTTTTTTCCAAGAAGATAGTGTTGCCACATTTTCAAGGCATGAATTACAGTAGCCAATTCCAAATCATATACATTGTAATTCTGTTCAGTTTTCTTAATTTTTCTAGATTCATATGCAATGACAGAATTTTCTTACAGTAGAACTCCTGCCAACCCCTCTCTAAATGCATTCGTACACACGACAAACTCTTTATCAGGATTTGAAATCTTCAGTATAGGTGTTGTGGTAAGTTTTAATTTCAGTTGGTCAAAGCTATGTTGGCATTTTTCAGTCCACTCAAATTTAGTACCTTTCCTTTGTAGTGAAGTTATCGAGTATGCTATTGCAGAAAATATTTCTACAAACATTCGATAATAACCTACAATCCCAATAAATGATCTCAATGCTGAAACCTCAGTCGGCCCTCGCCATTCTCTAATAGCCTTTATTTTCTCAGGGTCAACAACAAATCCTTTTTTCGAAATGATATGGCCCAGATATTGAATTTTATCCTTATAAAATTCAAATTTTATAAACTTGGCATATAACTGATTCTCTTTGAGAGTCTATAACACAATTCTAAGGTGTTCCTTATGTTCTACCTCAATTTTTGAATAGACTAGAATATCATCTATGAACACTAGTACGAATTTATCTAAGTATTTGTTCAAAACACTATTCATTAAGCACTAAAAGTGGCAGGGGAATTTGTCAAACCAAAGGGTAGGACTACAAATTCATAGTGACCATACCTGGTTCGAAAAGTTGTTTTACTGATATCTTCCCCCTTAATTCTGAGTTGGTGATAACCAGTCCTCAAGTCAATCTTAGATAATACTGAAGCTCATCTCACCTGATCAAAAAGGTCATCTATTCTGAGCAGTGGATAACTATTTTTTATTGTCAACTTATTTAGTTGATGGTAGTCAATGCACATTCTAAAGGTTCCATCCTTATTTTTCACAAATAGCATCGGTGCTCTCCAAGGAGATACACTTGGTCTGATGTAACCTTTATCCAGAAATTCTTATAACTACATTTTTAACTCCATGAGCTCAGGGGGGCTCATCCTGTAAGGGGCTCTAGAAATGGGTGTTGCTCCTAGCACCAAATCGATTGAAAAATCAATCTCTCTTTTGGGTGGAAGATGAGGAATCTCATCTGGAAAAACTTCCTTAAATTCTCTTACCACTGGTAAAGTGTCTAGCAGGTTTTCTTTAGGTTGGTATCCTAATTCTTCAACACGTACAAAATATACTTGATAACCTTTTCTAGCTTTTCTTTTTAGATGAAGGGCGGAGATTTTCCTTACAGAAATAGGTTTTGGTTTCCCTTTTAATATGAATGGTTTTCCTTCATCATCTATACAGTGCAGAGTTTTGTCTCAGCAATTCAACATGGTCTTTTTCTTTTCTAGCCAATCCATTCCTATCAATAAATCATAAGAACCTCATGGCAGAATGTTTAAATCAAATTATGTTTGATATTCATTCAGTTTAATAGTTGTTTTAGGTAGCTTATGAGTTACTTTGCGTTTAGTTCTAGTAGCTAATTGTACCAACCAAGGCTGTTGAAACTTTTTTGTTCTGAGTTTACATTTTTCTACAACTTGTGGACTAATATAACTCAAAGAAGCACCCGGATCAATTAATATAGTAACATATTGATCAGAGATTTTACCTTCCATCTTGACCATAGTAGACTGATGTTCTGCTTGTCGGTTCTCCAAGGCTGCACTGATAGTGGGTATGTTCCTTGCTATATCATCCACTGTGGTAGCTTCTCTATCTCTTAGAATCATCTGAATATTTCTGTGTGGACAGTCCCTCAACATATGAGGTTCTCCACAACCCCAACATTTCAAAGGCTCCCGCATTTTAACTGTTCCTTCCTTCTTATTATCCCCATCTATTTGCTTTGAACAAACTTGGGACTGAGCAATTTGAATTTCCTTGGGTTTGTTAAATTTCTTCCGTTGATGATCCCTACCAAAATTCTTCAAGTAAGCTAGTTTATGTTTCTTTCCTTTGAATTCACCCTTGTTTATCCATCTTTTCCCATGATCACTCTTTCCTTTAAACTACTGGTAGCATAACCTAGTTTTCCTCACCACTTCGTCCATAGTTTTTGGATTATCGAACTCTATTTTCTCCTTGTACACAATAGGCAAACAGTTCAAAAACCTTTGTACCTTTTCTTTCTCTTCACGAATATAAGGGACATACCTTAAAAAAATTTTAAACTTGGTGACAAACTCATCTATGGTGAGCTGTCCCACTCTGAGTTTGTGAAACTCCTTTCCTTTATCATCATAATAGCGTTCATTCAAATAACGGTTTTTAAACTTAACTTGGAAATCTTCCCAAGTCACTATTTTTTCCTCAATGGCATGAACAATTTTTTTCTCCTCCCACCACAAGGTAGCCTTACCTTGCAACTGGTAGATAGCTAATATGACTTTCAAATTGCTTTCATATTCGTAAACCTAAAAATACTTAATCATATTCAACAACCATGCCTTAGCATCTTCCTCCTTCGCTCCATCATAGGAGGGAGGTTTAATTTTTCGTAATTCACCCTATAATTCCTTCTTCTGTTTAGACTGATGTCTAGTAGTGTCATCTTCCTTAGAATCAGCTAAGAACCTTCCTTTTCTTCTCCTTCCAGAACCTTCACCTTCTTGGCTGTTCTGCGAAGTTAGTTCTCTTATCAATTTTTCTTGTTCCTCACTGGCTAATGATAGCCTGTCGTTCTGGCATTTTAGCTTGGCCATATCCCATTGCAACCTGTGCAACATGGCCATTAAAGAAGCATTGGGATCTGGTGTATTATCTCTACCACCCAGATCAACATAGAGTTGATCTTCTCCAACCATTTGACTTTTTATTTTTAGTACCTTTTTACACTAAAACAAAATAACATCAGTAACATTAAAAAAAAAACCAATAATAACAATAAAATTTCTATAATAGTGACCACAAAAAAATAGCCCAGTTTTCCAACCTTGGGCTTTGATACCATTTGTAACACCTCTTACTCATCACTAAATCTTTTTTTCTTTTTTTTCTTTAGGAATTACTTGATTCCTTCTAGTTTCATGTATATTAAAATTATTATGGTGTATTTCTTATGGAAACTTAGCACTATCTTTGGCTAAGCACTTTATGCCATTTTTATTTTCTAAATCATACTTATCAAATTCTAATAATAATTCTCTTTAATGATAATATCCAACTATATAATTTTAACACCTTACCATACATATAAACATATATACATATATGTTGTACTCCTTAACCATATATATATTTTTACTTTGTTTTTATATGGTTTGTATGTTACACTCTTATACATTCAATGATTTATACTTCACCCTTTTGAATGTATTAATGCAATACCTTTGTCATGGTATCATATTTTATTTTTCTTAACGGCAAGTTTATTCCAATGGCCATTTGTTACATATAATTATTACTCCCTCGTCATTATATTTTTATTATACTCTCATATCATTTAATTTCAATGTATGAACTTAAATTTTAATTCATACAACCTATGGATACAGTGATGCAATATAAGTCATATCATCATATTAATATATGACTTATACGAATGAGATGCAACATAGGTTGGTGTTAATAGGTTTCTACCCATTTGTCCCTCTTATGCTTCATTGGCATTTACATATTAATTGTTACATTAAACGTGTGTCCATAGAATATCTTTCAACTGGAAACTTAGGTTTATGGACCACTAACATATTAATTTGATTTGATCTAGATCTACGAAGGTCTCATTCTTCCAATGCAAGTGTTTTGATTTCATATTTTATATTCTGGAATGTATCTTAATCCTTTATGGGGATTAATAACTCTATACGTTATGAGTACTTTGACATAGATTTTATAGATTTACATTAAATTTTTGGTGGTCTTTGGTTATGATCTCGATTTCCCCAAAGGTACTCTCGATCCTTGTCTAGACCATCGATTTGTTGACAACTAGATGATTGGGATGATACAAGGAAAATTAGGGTTAGGAGGAAGCCATATTTAATGTCTTACCTTCTTCGAAGTTTATTATTTTGCCTTTCATTTTCTTCTTCCTCACCTGAAGACTTAGACTCTACTCCGTCTGGTGGAGTTCTGATATATGGTGCTCAAAACCTTTGGTGTTTCAATTCCATCATTATAAACTCACTCCCAGGTAACTTCCAGTTCATACGTTTTCACATTAATGGTTTTGATGCGACCAAATGTTTTCCTGTAATTTAATATATATGTTCTCATTTATGATTTCTTCTTCTGGTTCAATCTTTACGCTGATTGATATGTTTTCATTTACATTATTTAGATGTTATATATTGAAAATATTAATATCCACTATTTCTGTCTCAACCTTGTTTATATGATTCTCATTATCGATTTTTCTCGTGGTTTATTTGAAATATGTGCTCTGTCTTTACATATTTATAAGTCTTCTCTGAATTTACAAAGGGGCGTTCTCTTCATGTTTATTTAACCACTATAAATTTTTGAGTTTAATTTTAGATTATATCTTTCTCGGTAATTATATTTTAATATCAAAATCGGTTACTGATAGGCATCTTTGGCAATGTTGACTATGACCAAAAGTATAATAATTCAAAATCGATTAATTTCAATTTCTCAGCCTCTCCATCATTGGCTAATAATATATACAATAGGTATGCAATTTGTCTCGAAATTTTGAACAATTATTCCATTTTTTACGATTTTATTTTATGGTCATCGTTAAATTTTTTCTAACCTTTATCAATTTGTCCGCAGCCCCTTTCATGACTGAGGGTTTCGGTTTATGAGGTAAATTTTTACATCTCTAATCTATTTAAGAGTTTCTTCCTATATTATATGTTTTTACCCGATTATAAGAGAGTTCTTGTTTTGTAAATTTCTTACAGGTAACCCTGAATCTCCTTCGGAGATAAATTATATTTTTATTTTGAGAGCCTGTCTCTCGTTCGAATTTTAAATTCGTTTCCCCCTTTTGTTTTTAGGTCGCTATCAACTTTTTCTTCTTCGGAGTATAACACAGTCTTTCTCATGTTTAATTTCTAGCTTATCATGACAATTTCGATCTTGTTGTAATAATATTATTAATTGTAATAATTGACCTTTTTAAATACAGATTCGGATTCTATATGAATCCTATTTACTATCAATTCTTTTCATAATTGTTTATATATATATATATATATATTCAGAAAAATACTATCGAGGAGGATAATACCTGTTCTTCTTTAATTTAATATGTTTTCTTGAGAATATACTTCTGTTTAGATATATCTCAATTATGGTACATAAAATTTAAATCACCTCTTCAATAGTATTTCGCTTTGTACTTTGTTAAGAATAGAGAACGTTTTTAGAATATATTTTTACATATAGTTGATATAGAATGAAATCGTCCTTTTTATTCTAACAGTATATTCCATGTTTTAGTAGAGAAATTTTCTACTATCATTTTGTTTTATCTTTCCATCTAATTAATAATATGTCTCGTAGACTAATTTTTCTTTATATATATTCATGATAGCTATGTTTTATCCTTAACAATATCTCTCTGTTTAAATAAATTGTAACTTTTCTGTCGGGACAGAATTTCAATTTCTTCTGACAAACATTATAGATTTCTTCTTTGCAGTAGTGATACCAATTTATAATATTTCCTAACTAATATGGTACATATAATTTGATATCATTGAATATTTTGACTTTTTCATACATTAAACATCATAAGTTCTCCTTTTAATTTATTTCTAGTTTTATAATTTCTTCATAACAAAAGTTTGAAAAATACTTCATATGAAATAGAAATTCAATTTATTTATCGAAAATAATTTTATTACTCTTAGAATTATTTTAGTAGAGTTTAGCCTTCCTGCTCATTCATTCTACCTTAAATAATTATATATCAATTACCTAATTTAATTATATCTGCATGTAACTAGATCACTCAGAAGCAGATTAAAGTTAATTAAATTGTCATAGTCTATGGAAGTGTCATATCTTCAGATTTAAACCACTAATGATTTAGATATTCTGCTAGATATTTTCCAAATATTTTTATTCCTACAACTATACAGAATTTAGATGATTAGTTTCCTCTAAACAATTCTGTTAAATTTAAGGAATAACAAATATTAGAAAAATTAATTCAAAATAACAACTACAACATTTACCAATATTGTACAATAGCATCTATTTTAACCATTAATAAAAATTAGTGTGCATACCACTTCTTCTGATGACCAGTCCTCACAAAATTAGAGTTATTCCGCCTCCATAACTCACCCCCGAGCTGAGATCCCTCTCCAGAACAGACCAACCTCCATCTGTTTTGGAGTAGCTTCTTTAAGATACGCTCTCCCCCAAAGCCTGTTTCTAATTTCGTGTCCAGAATTCCAGGATGCTTTTATTCCTGTTTGCCTAGGCTTCCCTTATTTAGGAAGTTTACAGTTGCTTTCTACTTTTCCAGCTTTTTACCTCATCCCAAATACATTCCTCATCATTGGGAAAATTTAGATTTTTCCTGAAAAATCTAAATTAGAAATAAATACATTCAAGGCTTTTTTTGAAAGATTTTGGGGAAAGTCTTAACCTCTTTCCATAGCCTCATGGATTAGGCAAGTGATCTCAAAATTCTCATTTGTTCACAGTGCACACAAAATTTTTTAATTTTTTTTCATAAATAAATAATTAACTACACCCAGACAATAATTATCCATTGGGGTCCAATCCCCTTTGGACTAAAGTTCATATGTCTAACTTGAAAAGCATAAAAATAGGGTGTTACAACATCAATGGCAACCACTCACTCTTCGACGATGAATGTACTTTTTGGTTCCATATAATCAGAACATAAGGTAAAAATATGATAATCCCGACCTTCAGAGTTGACATCAGAATTGGCTCTTTTCCATCTAGTATTTGAAAAACATCGTGCATGCTCAACCTACTCTCAGGCTGTGATGTGAACACAATAACTCCAAATTTTGCACCTTCTCCATTCACACTCGTAATATATGCATTTATCTTGCAGGTTTGGATTCCAAGTTTAAAGAATTTTTCTTCATCATACTCATGTAGGTCTTGCAAGCTTTCTATCTCTTATTGAGGTCTTTCTAATTTTTAGGTGTTTTTATCTCCTAAATTAATATTTCTTGCTGAACATTGCAAATTACGACAAGAGAAACATTTTTATAAAGAAATCATCAAGAAACGGTTAAGTTATCAAGAAACAGTTCAACAAAAAACAATTTTAATTATTAGTTTTTTTAAACTATTAATTATTAATTTGATGGTATAAAACACTTCAATGGTCTAACATTCCATTTAGTGGTGCAAGCGAGTACACAGTGGCAGCTAGGAAAGTTATTTTCAAATAAGGATGCCTTAAAGAGTAAATATACTTGGAATTTAATGATATTAAAAACTAAAATATATTTTATTAATATAATTTATTTTTAAATTTAAAATATATTTTATCTTTAATATTTGTTAATAATGAAATATATAAAAGAATATTTATTTATAACACATTAAGTTTTTTTAGAAATAATATTAATATTTAAATTTTAATATATATTTTAATAAAACTACATAATAATCTAAAATTTAGAATATATTTAACTCATAGAACTTAATTTATTAGTTAAATGTCTTTATATTCAATACAAATAAAATTATATCACTTTTTAAATATATTATTCAGCTTAGAGATGTTCTTTAGCCCACTATAGAAGAGATTTTATAATGTTTTATCATATCCTATATTTTTATGTTATGTAAACATTTTGACTAACTCAAATTACATCAAAATAAAAATAAAATAAAACTAAATAAAATAAAATACTAAAAATAATAATTGCACCACTACATCCTCTTTAGCTAAGTATTGTAGATATGTTGTAATGTAATGTAATGCTCTATAAACATTTTGACTAAGAAAAAATAAAATAAAAGTAAACCTACCTTAAATAAAAATAACTTCAAACTAAAATAATAAACACAAAAATTGTAGAATAAAAATATTATTTTTATTAATTTATGTTAAGTAGTTAAGCTAAATTGGACTTTGTCAAGTTAGTGATAGTATTGAAGGTCAAGTTTATGAGAACCGATGGTTATTGACCCATAAAATTCATGAGGAATATATCATATTTAAAGAGGGAAATTACACTACCCATCTTACCTTTCGATCTACCAAACTTATTTTATAGTGAAACAGGTTTTGATCCCTTGTGGTACATGGTATATCCAGACTTAAGATGGATGTATACTAGTATATATGCATATATCAACTTATATTATCTCATTTTATGGAGACATATAATGAAGTGAGTAGCACAAGTTTTCCTTGTGCATCTCCAATGATATGTTAGATTGATAAAACCACAATAAAAAGTTTTTTAATTAAATAAAAAGAGAAAAAGTTATAATATAGAATATGTGCATGTTTGTTGTGTCAATAAGTGTTCTAAAATCAATTATGAAAGGATATAGATTAGATAAGTGTTGCTCTAAAGAGTTAGATCAAATAATATAAAAAACACAATATTTACCCATCAAAAAAATGATAAAAATAATAATTGTATTCTTTCAAATTGTTATACTATAGTTTTATTTTATTATTAATAAAATTGAAAAAAAACATATTATATACATTACACAAACACACACACATTTATATATAATGTTTATAAATTAATATCATTTTTACTATCTAAATTAAAATAATGATAATTCATATTAGTAACCATGATATTTTACAATTCTATATATAATCAATACGATGTATAACACATTAATAGGGTCTTGGATAGATGGTGATCGAGTGCTCTATTAACGCAATCCTTGATGTGAAGTCACTGGTTTAACTCCCTACCCCGATTGGGGTGATATATTGGACATGATGAAGACATAGTCCCACCAAGCTTACAAAAGAAAATATCTAATGTATAAAAAATTTAAAAATTAAACTAAAATTATATTAAACACACTATTTAAAAATTAAATTGAAAATATATTAAATACACTATAAAAAAAATGCACAGTGCATATTTATATAGCTATATGTATTATCAAGTTTTAATAAAATTAAAAACAGTAGTGTCTCATGTGAAATTTATATAGATATAAATAGTACTATTTAGAAATAATAGAGGCATTAGCTCCTAGTCTACCAAGAATGAAGAGGTACCAGATCTCTCAAAGTAAAAAACTTTTCTAAAGTTTTTCACTTATAAAGAGGTTTGCATCTTGTGGGATTTGATCACTGTATGGGCTTGGTAGATCCAAAGTTAAGGTGGATCTCTGATTGTAAATAGGAAATCTATATAATATGTTATAATTTATTACACAATATTTGGGTATGTAGGTTTCCAAAGTCAATTAGCATTATTGTGTGATGTATTTAAATTTACCATATCGAAAATTTCATATTTACATTACACCCGTAATCACAAAATAATTAGGCATAATTCAAAAAAAAAATGTAAGGAAAAGGATTTTTCGACCTGCACCATTCCACCAAAAAAATGTGTAAATAATGAATTTAAATTCTATTAATTATAATTATATGAGGGAGGTAAATTTTATTAATTTAAAAGTAAAAAATCATATGAAAAAGTGTTATATCAAGTGATATATGGTTTTTTTAGGCATATGATATTCATAATAAAGAATAACAGCCCATACTATTGTAATAAAGTCTAAGAATATCTATAAGAAAGTGGATATAAATGCCCATAAATCTTGTTCCATGTTATTTAAACTAGTTGAACATTGAATAATAACTTGAACATTCCATTGCCAAAGAAGGAATTTTATATATGATGAGGAGACGTCTGGATTATATGCATTGTCTGTGGTGATAAATTCTTTAAGAAGCTAGGTGAAATCTCCAGAAACTACGAGACAAAATTCTTGCTACATTTAACGTGGTTGTTAACCTCGTAGGTTGGAATTAATATTATCCAACACTCCTCCATAATTCCAACCATATGAAAAACACAAAAAATGCACTATAACAAAATTCATAAGACATAAACATGCTCTTTATTTACACGCCTACTCATCTAAGTCTTGTCTATGCTCACAACATAATCTTGATTTTCTACAACACATAACTTCTACAAATTTCAAATGTAGCCTTCCCAAGAGGCTTAGTGAATATGTCAACAACATTTTCATTTTTATTACAATATATTATGTCAATTTCCTTTGATTGTACTTTCCCTTTAAAAAATGATGTTATGCGTCAATATGATTTGACCTTGCATGATATATAATATTTTTCTACAATTTGAGGTGATTTGATTATCACATCTAATCACTGTAGGTTCTAGTTGAGGTTCTCCAACACCTTAAGGTATCCTTATGAGAAAGATTTATTTGCGAGTGACACTACATAATGCTTTATACTCTGCATTATTTGATGACAAGGAAATTGTTGGTTGTTTCTTACTACTCCATGATATACTTCTTGATCCTATATTGAACACGTATCCAGTGTTGGATTTATTTTCATCTTGATTTCGGGTTGAGTCAGAATCAAAATGACATTCCAATTCAACATTACAATCTTTAGTATATTCAATACCAAAATTGATAGTTCCCTTTAAATATTGAAGGACGCTTTTTGTATCTATCCAATGGATTTCATGAGGCTTACCCATGAATTGACTAAGTATTCTTACTGCATAAGCAATAATTGGTCTAAAACACTTCAATCATCTAACATTCCATTCAATGGTGCAAACCAGTACACAGTGGTAGCTAGGAAAGTTATTTTCAAATAAGAATGCCTTAAAGTGTAAATATACTTAGATGTTAATGATATTAAAAATTAAATTATATTTTATTAATATAATTTACTTTTAAATTTAAAGTATATTTTATTTTTAATTCTTATTAATAAGGAAATATAGGAAAAATGTTCATTTATAACAAAAATTAAGTTTTGTTATAAATAATATTAATATTTAAATTTTAATATATATTTTAATAAACTTATATAATAATCTAAAATTTACAATATATTTAACTCGTAGAACATAATTTATTAGTTAAATGTATTTATATTCAATCTAATTAAAACTATCTCTTTAAATGTCTTTATATTCAATATAAATAAATTTTTATCACTTTTTAAATGTATTATTGGGCTTAGAGATGTTCTCTAACCCACTATAGAAGAGATGTTATAATGGTTTATCATATCCTATATTTTTTATGTTATGTAAACATTTTGACTCACTCAAATTACATCAAAATAAAAATAAAATAAAATAAAATAAAACTAAATAAAAAAAAGATAATAATAATAATAATTACACCACTACATCCTCTCTATCTAACTATTTTAGAGATTTTTTAATGTAACGTAGTGCTCTATAAACATTTTGACTAGGAAAAAATAAAATAAAAGTCACCCTAATTTAAAAAAAAATAACTTCAAGCTAAAATAATAAAAACAAAAATTGTAGGATAAAATTATTATTTTTATTAATTTATGTTAAGTACTTAAGCTAAATTGGACTTTGTCAAGTTATTGATAGACATGAAGGTCACGTTTATGAGAACCCATGGTTATTGACCCATAGTATTCATGAGGAATATATCCTATTTAAAGAGGGAAATTAAACTACACATCTTACGTTCCGATATACCAAACTTATTTTATAGTTAAAGGGGTTTTAATCACTTGTGGCACATGGGATATCTGGACTTAAGATGGATGTAGACTAGTATACATGCATATACCAGCTTATATTATCACATTTTCTGGAGACATATATTGAAGTGAGTAGCACAAGTACTCCTTATGCATCTCCAATTATATGTTAGATTGATAAAACCACAATAAAATATTTTTTATTAAATAAACAGAGAAAAAAATTTGTAATATATAATATGTGCATGGTTTATTGTGTCAATAAGTGTTCTACAATCAATTATGGAAGGATATACATTATATAAGTGTCGCTCTAAATAGTTATATCAAATAATATAACAAACACAATATTTACCCACCAAAAAAATGATAAAAATAATAATTTTATTCCTTCAAATTGTTATATTATAGTTTTATTTTATTATTAATAAAATTAAAAAAACATATTATATACATTACAGAAACACTCACAAACACACACACACACATATATATATATATAAAGGTTATAAATTAATATCATTTTTACCATCTAAATTAAAATAATGATAACTCATATTAGTAAGCATGATGGAGCATATGGCCTAACTAGAAGGCAAAAAGGAGGCGATCTAGGTTTTGCTCTGCACATGGAAGAATCCTAAGATCCTGTAGGCGATACCTGCCTTAGGCCACGAGGGAAGAGTGATGTGATGGGCATACCCTCAATGTCAGAGACCTGAACACACCTGGATTTTTCTGGGCTGGCCACGATCAACACGTTCCGAGGTTGGAAGAGCTTCAGTTTTTAACCGGCGACAGGATGAAGGTAAAGAATTTTTTAGCCTTTCTTACCTCGCGACGGGGTTTCATTTTTCAACAGCTACGGGTTTCTAGCTGTAGCGGTGTCAGGCCAGGGTTTTGTGTTAGCCGCAGTGATGGGGTTCAAGCGTGATTACGTGGACATAGAGCTAGCGCTAGAAGACTTACTTACTATTTGGGGTCATGAAGTTTCATCTCAGAATTTAGATCGGTTTTTTCCGAAATCAGTTGTGAAAGCTATCTTTTCGAGCAAGGAAGAAGGAGTTGGACCTTTTTCCATCAGATCTGCTTCGCTTGAAATGCTTTTCCAAAACTCGGTGGGAGGTGCTTCAAAGGTTGATAACGCTGCTCTATTGGGTCGTGGTGGTCTTCATTGTGGTAGAGAGGATGGTAGCTTCTAGCTTCGTGCTTACGGAGCAATTACTCCCTCTTCGGGGCCAGGTAACCCGGTTTTCCCTTCTCTTGCGGGTGGTTTAGAAGATGTAGTGGCTAGCTGTGGCATGCATGTACAGAAAGGGCCTAAAGTTACAAGGGAAACTGGTTTTGAAAGGTTATATTCTGGTGGGGTGGTTTTTAGGGGCGAAGGTTGTGCTAAGAGGTTTTCGGTCCCGAGTCAAAGGTTGGTCTCAAAACCAGCCCTTCCTATTGATAATTCAGCACAGGTGGGTTTGATTCAGCCATAAAAGGACACTTGGATTTGGGGTGTTGCTCTTGGGTCTGGACTTAAGAGTCACTCAAAAAAATCTGAGGCAGGTGAAGGGCAAATTCAATCGGTGGAAGTTGGTTCAGGGCTTGAATTAGCACCGCAGAGTGGTCAGTTTGACAGGGAGCCATTGGAAAAGGGATCGGCGGGTCGAGCCACCTGTGACTTGGAGGAAAAGCGATAGGAGTCACCTGAAGCCAAGGTAGTAGATGCCTGGACGACACAGGATTTGGGGGAGGGTGAAATGCAGACAGAGGCACTTGGAGGAAAACACAAGAAGTAGAACCCTATTAAGAAAAAGGAGACCTACCCTAGTTGTGTCCTTGGCATGGACATCCTCGTAGAAGAAGTGATGGAAACTTCAGAAACAAGGTTAGTCTGCAGAGTGTGTGGAAGAAAATACACAGTTGATTACATCTGAAATTAGATTCAGACAGAATGAGGAAATTCTCTCAGTAAACCAGCGTAGATTAAAGTCCTGGACAAAGGGTGGTTTATTTTGAGTTTCGATCATAAGGAACATGTTGATTGGGTGCTTGAACAGAATTGGTGTTTTGGAAAACGACCAATTCTCTTCCACAGATGGACCCCTATGTTCGACGCCCAAACAGAAAAAATGAATGAATCCCTTGTCTGGGTAAAATTGCTAGGGCTTCCTCTTCATTTTTGGACCGAATCTATTTTCATCTCCATTGGGAACATGCTGGGAAAATATTTGGAAGTCGACAGGTCCTTCATTCAATCAAATGATCTCAGTGCGGCAAGGATTCTCATAAGCCTTAACCCCAGAGAAGGGCTTGCTGATGCCATGAATCTAAAATACCGAGAATTGGAATTTCTTCAAAATATGGACTATGAAAATCTGCCGTTTTGATGCCACAGATGTCACAAATATGGTCACATGGATAAAGAATGTCCATTGGGTCATTGGTGCAGAAGAAGCCACTATAAAGTTGCAAGGAAACCGATGGTTCATCCAGCTCCAGAACCCGTCAAGGAGGCCTCGACGACATCTATGGAGGAGGACACAAAGGCTGGCCTGGAAAATCTGACTACCATCGATTTGGTGCAGCAGGCAATCCCAGCCCTCATCCCTGAGAAATCACCTGCGCTGTCAGCCTCTCTGGCTCCCTCAACAGTTGAGATAGAAGGGGCTTCACAGGCGGGTATGCTTTTCTCTTCCCCCTCTTCCCTTTGTTTTTTTGCTTCTGTATCTGAATTGGTCTTTTTCGAGCCTGGTCCTTCTAGGAAGTTACAGATGGAGTTCTCTTCTTTAAATTTAAACTTTCCTCCTGTCGACAGTTTGTTTTTTTCGATGCCTCCGCCCTCTGAAAACCTTCCCATTCCTTCTGTTGATGCTCAGGGCCCATGCTGCCCTTTGGTGCCACCTCCCAATCCCGCTGCCCCCCCTATAACCTAATATCACTGGAAAAATGCCCTGGGAAAAGCATTTCTCTTGGAGGTTTAGAGCCGGATCCTATGCCTATTAGGCCCAAAAAATCGAGAGGCAGAAAATCTGATATGTCAAAGGCATAGCTAAAAGAAAAGATTGATATTGTAGATGGGAAATAGAAATCCTTGACTAGGGTGCTTGGAGAACCAAAGCCACCCCCTGATATTTTGAGATGATCCTTCTTTCCTACAACTGTAGGGGGTTAGCTAGTCAACCCAAAAAACTAGCCTTGAGGGAGTTGGTCAGAGTTCATAGCCTAGACGTCCTTATGTTTCAAGAGACCCTTGGTAAAGGTGAGGAAATCATAGGACTTCTCATGAAACTATTTCCTAGATGGTTCTTTCAGGCCCTTGACGCTAATGGCCACTCTGGCGGTGTGGTCACCGGATATAAAGCAGGAAATATTAGAAAAATATCTTCGTGCGGGTCTGAAAATTCTCTGGCGATGGAGATATATTCAAAGGAGTTATGTCTCCCTCTCCTCCTTCTTAATGTGCATGGGCCTTGTGAGGAGAGGGAGTTGTATTGGACAACTTTTTTTCTGAAACCTTACCTTGCCCATCCCAATATGATCATTGGAGGTGACCTAAATTTCTCTCTGAGTGTTTCAGAGCCTTAGGGAGCCAATGCCCAAGCCGATCCCTTGACTGACTTATTTCTCTCTAAGATTGTTTCCTCTCACCTCGTAGACGCCTCGCTGCTTAAACCCAGACCTACCTGGAGAAATAAAAGAGTGGGGGAGGACTTGGTGCGAAAGAAACTGGATCGGTTTCTTCTGGGTGAAGAATTGACAGATAAACTTTCTATTTTCAGGCATTGGGTTGGTGAAGGGGGTCCATCCGACCATTTTCATATCTTACTGGAGGCAAAAGGGGCCCTTTAAAAATCGAGGTATCCTTTCAAATATAACTCTTCTTGGCTTTCTGAGGACTCTTTCATCGATCTTTTCCACTCTATTTGGAGGAGGGATAGGTCCAGAGTTGGAGAAGGACTGAGTCGAGGTAAGGCTTTCATGAATAACCTCAAAAGGCTGAAGGATGCAACCAAAGAATGGGTTATCCAAAAATCCTTAAAGGAAGATGAAGAGATGAAGGCTATTAATACAGAACTAGGTCTTTTGGAATATCCAGAAGGGGATGGCTATGCCACCATAGAATCCCGGGATAGAATCAGGGAATTGGAAGTGGCTAGAAGGAAAATTCTCCAGGTGAAGGAGGAAAGATGGCGCCTTAAGATCAGGGCTATCTGGCTCCAAGCTGGGGATAAAAATACAAGGCTTTTTCCAGAATTATGCCAAAGGAAGGAAAAATCTAAACATAATCTAGGAAATGCCAAAAGGAAATGGGGAAAAAGCACAGTCATTTGAAGTGTTAGCTTCCCTTGGGGTAGCCCATTTCAAAGATCTTTTCAAAGCTCCAGAAGAAGCCACTATTGCAGAAGCTATAAGAGTATCACAATTCTTTCCAAGCTTCATTGATGAGGAAGGAAATGAAAGCCTGATGTCTCTGGTATCAAAAGATGAAGTGGAAGTTATCCTTAAGTCGATGCAGAAAGAGAAAATTCCAGGGCCGGATGGTTGGACTGTGGAATTATTCGTCCACTTTTTCAACTCTCTTGGTGACGATCTGGCTACGGTTGTTGAAGAATCCAGGATCTCAGGCTCGGTCTATCAACCCTTAATGCCACCTTCCTGACCCTCGTTTCCAAGTCTGACCACCCTTCCTCCTTCAACGATTTTCGCCCCATCACCCCATGTACCTGCTTATATAAGATCATAGCTAAAGTCATTGCCTCCAGATTGAAACCCTTCCTTTCCAATAATATCTCTACAGAACAATTTGGCTTCTTGGATGGATGGAAAATTCATGAAGCAGTGGGGGTAGCCCAGGAAACTCTTCATAGCCTTAAGAAGTGTAAAAAAAAAAGGACTATCATCAAAATTTATCTCTCCAATGCTTTTGATAGAATCAGTTGGATGTATGTGAGGCTTCTCTTAATGCACCTTGGTTTCAGATATGAATTTGTAAGATGGATCATGGGGTGTGTCACTTCCACTTAGATCGCTGTCCTAATCAATGGTGCAACTTCTGATTTTTTCAATTCTCAAAGAGGCCTGTGTCAAGGGTGCCCTCTCTCTCCCCTGTTGTTTCTCCTTGCTACTGAGGGAATTAGTTTAATGATCAAAGAGGCAAAGAGACAAGGGGAGCTGAAAGGGATCGAAGTTGCGCTCAATATTTGGGTGACTCACCTTCTCTTTGTAGATGACATCCTCCTATTTTGTGATGGGATCCCGGAAGATTTCCAGTGTCTAAAAAGGATTTTAGACCTCTTTCTTAAATCCACTGGTTTGAGCATAAATGAACAAAAATCTACCATAACAACTGCAGGGCTCTCAAATGTGGAAGTGGATAGAGTAAAAGAGCTTCTCCATTTTGAAGCCAAATCATTATAGGACCTTTTTAAGTACCTCGGTTTTTTCCTCAAGCCTGATAATTACAGGGTACAAGATTGGTCCTGGCTTCTGGCAAAAATAGAGAACAAGATAAAGAATTGGAGCTTAAAATGGCTATCAAGGGTAGGCCTATTAGTTCTAATCAAATATGTGGTCATGGACATTCCCGTTTACTAGGCCAGCCTCATTTGGGTGCTGAAGAGTATCCTGCTAAAGATCAACAAAATTTGTAGCAGATTCTTATGGGCAGGCTTGAAGAAGGACCATGTAACCCGTTGGGTTTCAGGGGAAAAAATAGTCAGACCAAAATGTTGGGGAGGATGGGGTATAAAGGACTTGTATCCTTTCTCAAGGTCCTTAGCTACCAAATTGGCTTGGAGACTGATCTCCTTGGAAAACCTTTGGACCTACGTAACAAGGAGAAAGTATATAGATCCATTGCCGACTCTGGAATGGATTAGATTACCTCATAAACCATCAAACAACTCCTCAGTGGTATGGAAATATTTGGTGGCAGCTGTTCAAATAATAGAACAAGGGTTGGCATGGAATTTCGGATATGGAAAATCGATCAGGTTAGGAAGAGACCCATTGGTGGGCTGCTCAAATTCATTTGCCTTATCTAGAGATCTGATTGAGCATATTAATAACAGAGGGATTTTTTTCCTTAACCAAATTGCTGACATTGGCAACTCCTCGATCTGGTCACAAGAGTGGCTCTCAGGCGATGATCTATTATTGAAAGAAATATGACAGGAGGAATGGATGAACTACCGAGCAGGCCTATTGAACACTCACATTCACATATCTGACAAGCCAGATGAATTGAGATGGGTGCACTCTCAGACAGGTATCTATTCTCCGAAGATGGGATATGGATGGCTAATGGCACAAAAAGGGTGGGTGGAACCAAGCTGGTGGGTCAAACCTCTATGGAAACTTAATGGACCAGCGAAAACCTGTTTGTTCTTCTGGTGCATTCTTCAAAAGAAAGTTCTTACATGGGACTTCCTTCAGAAAGGAGGGAAAATTGGTCCTGGGTGGTGCTCCATGTGCAAAGAGAGTGAGGAATATATCCAACATGTTTTTCTCTCCTGTCCCTTCACGAAAAGTCCTTGGAATGAAATTTTGAGGATGACCAATATCTCCCAAAGGTGGGAAGGAGAGGAGCTTTCTAAAGCCTGGAACTGATGGTGGCAGGATGCTCCAAATGATAAAATCAAAAAAATTCCCCTATTGGTTTCTTGGGGCACCTGGCTTGCCATAAATCACTTGATCTTTAAAGAGTCTTATTTTCCTATTGCCAGCCTAGCAGCAGAAGGGGTGGCCATTTATGAAAATATCCCATCTCCATCTACCTCTCAGCACGCCAGACAAGTACAGAGGGAAGAGATTAAGGGTTCCATTCCCTAGGCTTATTTTGATGGCGCCTCAGATCAAAATAGGAGGTTTGGAGATGGTCTGGTTATATATTTTCCCTCTGGGAAACTCTTAAAAGTCTCCATTGACCTTGGCACCGAAACAAACAATTTTGTCGAGCCTAAAGCCTTCCACCTTCTTCTTTACTGGCTTTCCCTGTGCAACGAGCGTGAGGCACAGATTTTTGGTGATTCTTTGAATATAGTAAAGTGGACCAATGGAACGCAACAATGGAGAAACTTTATTTTAATTCCTTTGCTTAATGAGATCATCCGCCTTAAAATATTTTTTACCGAGCTCACTATTTGCCATATTTTCAGGGAATGGAACACAAAAGCAAACCGCCTTTCTAAAGAAGGCATTGAACAGGGTCTGGGCGCATGGACAGTAGAAGAAGTGGTTGCTAGGGTGGCAAGGCCACTTGCTCCTCCAGTTTTTGCTTAACTTTTGAGTTGTTTACATCTCCTCTTTACTTTTTCTGTTATTATGTCTTTATGTATATTCAGCTATGTGAGAGACTACTACGATCATGTAAAACATTATGACAGTACCCAATGTTGTTTTCCTTTTGAAAGGAGGCCTGAGTCCCTGTCCATTTTTTAACTTCATATATTTTGTTTAAACTGCCAGGACAGTGTTTACTAACTGGCACATTTTGAGACTGTGGTTTTATCAAATATCTGCTTCGGCTGTTTTCCTAATAGGAAGCCGGGAGGTTGGAGAAAAGCAGCGGAACTTTTTAGGAGCCATGTTTGCACAGGTATTTTGAGAGATCATTGAAATTCCCACAAGCAGTTGATTTTTTAGTTTCTCTGTTTGCAAAGAGAGAGAGAAACGGAAATATCGCATATCTTATGTAACCTTTCTATTTTAATAGATGGTTCGATTTTTACTGCGAAAAAAAAATAAAAAAATAAATTAAAAATTAAAATTAAATTAAAAAATTAAAAAATAAAAAAAAATATTTATAAATAAATTTCCAAATATTATTATCTAAAATGCTTTTAAAAAAATTGTAATATATTTGAAATAAAACTTTTTTTTTTAAATAAAATTTTCATAATATTATTCACAAATATTTACAAATGTATTCTATATATCTATTCTATTGGTATGGGGGCCTCCACCTATAGATCAAATATAGTAGCTCTAGGGAAATATGAGTAGATCATTTAAAGCTCTTTAAAATAAATTAAAAATATATTTTTTTGATGATGATCTTTTCGTGAGTAATAAGTAAAAACTCCATTCATAATGTTCTTATGATCATTCCTTGAAATGTCCCACCATGGGTTCTTTATCCCTAAATTAACCGGTGTGGGATGGTTATTGAAAAATTTCCATACACTTGAGATCTAATTCAAAAGATATTTTTTTACAAACACTCGGCAAATTTGTTAGATCCAAATGGGATTGATTCCTGATAAAAGGAAAATCTGAGGTTTTAACGAAAACCAATATGCTCAGCTACAATGTAATGCTTACTCAACCCAAAAAACAATGCAAGATGTACCACTTTGATAAATCCCAAAGACATACGAAAATAACAACATAAAAAATTCATTAACCAAATTAAAGCGTAGAATCAAAATAAATTTACCATGATAAGTTACCAAACATACACATAGTCGCCCCCAAAGACTTTTACTTTATTAATCCAAAAAAGTTATATAGCTTCGAGAGCCAATTACCACATCCAAGTAGTTACAATGGCAGACTTGAGGCTCACTTTGTAGAAAATAGGGAATCTAGTCCCCCTCCAGAGTGGAAAATGGCTAGGTCAGAAGTTGGGCAATTTCTTTCAGTCTGAAAATAGCAATTAATTGTTGTTTGATCCATGCCAAAATTAAATCATGTCCCTTGATCTTGAAGGGTCGAATTCCATAATAATTCCCTTTTTATTGGTCAAAAAATATTATTTTGATATTTTTTCATAAAAAATCATTTTGACATAATCACCTTGGTCCATAAGCCAAATTTGTTAAAAATTTGATTTTCATGATGGAGGCCTTGGAAGTGGACTTCTTTTGGACCACAAAATTTCTTCAATAACCCACATTATAAAAAGTATTTTTCTTAAAAACAATTCTTTCTAGTCTAGTTTAATTTTTGTAGGTTTTTACTTGCTTGGAATTGAGTTTGTCAAATTTAATTCTTCCTAAAGGGAATGACCCTTCTCTAAAAATTCATTTTTTTCCACTTGGAAAATTTTATTTTTCGATTTTAATTTGAAAGCCGCACTTTCTGCAGCTAGAATTTTTGTCAACTTTTTGCGAAAAAAAACCAAAAATAAAAATAATTTAGAGAATAGACATAATTTATGATGCTCTAAAAAATCTTTTGAATTTATAAAAAATCACATCCAAAAAAAAAGAATCGACATTTTTGTCTAAATGGCGTTTTAAGAACTGCGACGTTGTAGTTTCATCAATTGGACAAGATGAAAATCTTATCATTTAACCCCATTTAAATAGATAGAGGATGCTCAACTAGTCGTTATAAAATAGTTAGTTTGACTCAAATATTTAAAAATTAAATAGCAGCTAGTTGGGCGTCCCTCTGCTATTTAAGCGAGATTAAATGATCATATTTATCGTCTTGTCCCTGTTGATGAACTGCAACTGGTTGATTCAAATCTTGTCGACAAAATATTATTGGATGTGATTTTATAAATTTGAAGATTTTTAATACGTTTATGAATCTGTAATAAAATTCTAATAATTTTAACCCTCAAAAGATGTCTGAACCTTTAAGTTAAGGTATGGGGTTCTATTTGTAATTATACTACCCCCTTCAACTTTTATAATCATTTGATTTTACAATTTACATCTAAATTATTAAATTTCCTAACAGGTTGGAAATTTATCTAATTTGGTTAGAAATTTAATAATTAAAAAAATGGACATTTATAATCAATCCAGTTATTTTTGTAAGACCTCGATACATGATCTATTATGATGAAAATAAATAGACCCACCGATACACTAGGACTTAGTTAAGACATCACTATGGAATCCCCACCTATCTTTGAGGTATATGTAGAGGAGAAAAATCTATTAATTATTTTGTGTATAAAATAATTAACAAGATTAAAAAATCTATTAGGTCGAAACTCATTAGCAAAACTTTTAAGCTCACCTAGGTGTTTTACGTTTTATAGAAATACTCTGGAATCTTTTTAATAACTCTTTGGGCTACAAAATTTGAGTTACAATTTTGTAAATTGATGAATGGTGATGATGGTCTGCGTATATGATTGTTCAAACATGATGGAATTCCTTTTTTTGAAAAAATGTGTATTGTTATAAGGTAGTTGACGAGGTGGTCAACTTGTCACATTTCTACGATAGGGACATGTTTTTCGAAGGAATGTGAAAATCTAGAATTGCACCCAAGTTACAACCAAGCCTCTATTAGTAGCATCCATCCAAGTATAATAATCCAAAAATAATCCTTATAACATTATGTACATGAAATAGAAGCTCCATGACATAAATTATTCTACTAACATGAAATGTAAATCTAATCTAAATACGAAAATGAGGAAATTTAATCTATGAAACATAATGTTGAACTGAAATAACATAGAGTAGGTTTAAAAATACGATACAAAAGGACGTCCAATAGCCTTGAAGATGTCTTTCAGTAGAGGTCATCTTTGAGAACACCAGCCAGTCTTTGGCAAATCCATGAGTTGCTATCTTATGTGCACATACAGTGCTGAGATTTTGGGACCTTTGGCCATCTTGTTGTTATGTTGTATACAAGCATCATTTGTAGCCCTCTTTTACTTTTGACTTCTAACTTGTTGAAGCATTCTTGATTGACTTTGATGATTTTATCTTTTAGATTTTTTTTTTTCCTTTTTTGCTTTTTCTCTTCTTCTTGGTAGACCATGGTGTTGATGATGATGTGACCCCAAAAATAGACCAACTACCTTGATCATGGAATTACTTAGATAAATTTTTGGGCATCAAAACTTTTTGTGACATGCATTTTCTTCATTCTACATATGTTATGTCTTGAATGATGGGTGATATCTGATATTGTTGAACCAATTCCTTGATTTTCCCAATAGTTATAACTTGATCTTTTTTCAATTTCATTTCTAACCATTTCATTCTACGACGATATTATTTAATGAGATAAGCAACTTTTCTCATGAAGTTCACGAAAATATGTGACCAGCTTCAACGGTTAGGAGGCATATGATTTGTTGAAATCTCTCTTTGATTTGTTGACATATATTATCTAGACAAATTTGAAAAAATATTTCACCCTTCAATTTTTAATTCTTCCAGCACTTCCACTACGTATGGAACTCATTTCTTTGACATGTCTTACTATTAATTTTTCTTGGCGAGTTCTCTTTTCACAGCTCCTCTCTTGCGAGTGATCTAGTTAGCTCCATATTTTTTCATTTCTACGAGTAATTATCCTTCATGGCGATTATTTCTTGGGTGTGTCTTGCTTCCATTGCGATCATATGATTTTGAATAGTGGACATCTATTGAATGATTAACTTCCATTATCTTCTTTTATTTTTCCATGACCTCATTGTTTGAACATGTTTCTCTCATGACAAGTAAACGGTTGTAGAAATATATAAATAGATTAAATTGATCCTGTAATGTACTAAAAAAGTGAATCAATCTACAAATTGCATAAACAAGGCCCCAATCACACAATCACATGAGCTTAGTATAAGAATCATTACGCGATCACACAACACAAGATGTATATGGGAAAGCAACTACTCAAAACGCCACTATCTTTATATTGCATAAAGTCAAGATCTGAAACGATACAATGTTATTTTCTCCTTGAAACCTACTGCACTCAGATTGGTGTTGTCTCACTGCAGTCTAGATTAGTGGTCCAATACTTAATAATTTCTTTCCTACTGTCACGACCAACCACCAACATGCATTCTTGGAGGAATTGTGACCACAATAATTTAGAAAAATTTCAGGGTGATTCACAAATCACCGGGGCATCGACCTCATATGACATATGTACAATTTTCTAATTATACAATTGATAGTTATCTTCCCTTTAACTCCCAATCTCAATTGGGCCTTCCTTATAATTGACATGCAACAACTTATTTATGTGGTGTTGTTATATGATTGATGCATGTGAATTAAATAAATTTAATTATTGGACCTATCACTAGCTCATCTAGTTGTTTAGTTAAACTTATTTTAACTCACATAATTGAGTTAACTAATTACAACTCACAAATAACTCTAATTGGACCCACTAAAACTTAGAGTGGACTCTACATGTCTCCATTTTGCCCTCCTTTCAGATGGGCGGGCTAACTAGGTCCTCCTTCAATTAACACTTACAGACATTATGATGGGTACAATTTGATTTTTAATTTAATTAAGGGAGAATCAAATCGAGAATCCTTGGGGTGCCATTTCAACACTCCTCTCAGCAAAGAAGGAATTCAATATATCCGATACGGAAGGTACCTTTGGAGATATTTTTACATGCAACACTTCTCTCTGTTTATTTCTCTACAAATTCTAAAACTAAAAAATCATCAAATAAAATGAATTGTGATCAATTATGATGCATGTGTCACGGAGTCTCTGACCCTAGTACTAGCTATTGCTGTATCTCTTTAAAACTCACGTTATTGTTGACTACGCATTGCTTCAACTCTACTACGCTCCCCGAGTATTTGACTATTGCTAGTCTACGCATCTATCACTCACGACATGCATTGCATCAGCTGCCATTGATCCATGCGATGTGTATCTTGCGAGACACATGGCAAGGTAATGATCCATGAGATAAGACATGAAATGGACCACCTTTAATTTATTCTCTTGGGATTATGACATGCCCACCTCTCACCTAAAGTGTGGTTGCATGTGCTCCCTCTTCCTAAGGCAGAAATTCCCACACTAGGGTCTGGCAGGTGGATGCCTCACTAGGTTTTCCTCTGCTTCTCAGTGGTTGCTCAAGCCTTCTAGGTGCCTCAGCAGAAGGAGATAATTGTCCTCTCAATCTCAGTCTCTAACCACACACTCCTAAACTTTTGCACTCTGTGACCTCGAGCCATAAGTTCCTGATGCCACCAGGATATATTCATCGTCAATGAAAGTAGTAATCTGAGAAAACCTTTCCTTTTATAAAATATCAAATCATAGTACGGTTTTCCAATGCACCACTATGGAAACAACAATTTTCTTTAGTCCTTAAGCAAACCATGCTCTTTGTACCTATGTCGGTCATTACACCCCTTTTCTAGTCATCTCCAAACTCTATGTTGGAGGTCCTTCTCCTCAAGTCCACAGGAAAGAAGTCTCTGTTCCCATCATATGGAGACAAGGCACTATTGTCTAGATACCCTGACATCCCATTACAGTGTTGGACATGCACATACAATCGAAGGTAAAATCAAGCTCAGCCCTTGGAGAGTTGGGGCTTCCCTGTCTTTATGACTACAGGCTCCTTCTTGCTTGCCTTACGTAGGCATTGCATGGCATAGTGCCAATACTCCGACATTGGCTCTTGATCTTGAATAGAAATATATAACTTCCCTCTTTGCCTTAGGACTTCTTTCCCTTGTATTTCTTATCTTTTTAAGCTAATGAAAAATATTCTTCTTTGTATTTGGAAGAGGTCCTGTCTGCAGTTGCTTCGCCTTATCTCTTCTTGTATCGGTAGACAGTCACTCCCACTTAATGCTTCTCCTTCCATTTACAAGATCATGGTAGTTGTGCCAACTCTTAGGAAGGCTAAGTCTTCAGGCTCACAAAATCATCCTAGGTTATTGTCCTTTTAACACTTAAACTCATCTTGACATTGAGTAGACTTAAATCGATTATTTTGGTATCATCTTGTCCTCCTCCATCTGATCTTTGAGCTTGTCCTTGACCTTCGGCATCTGTGGTGGTGCAGTTACACAAAACACATTTGTTAAGGCCTTCCACATAACATGTGAGTTTCCTTTCCATGGAGGTTCGAGACAACATGATCTCCAAACTCCTTCTAAGCGAGAATCTTTCGCCTTTGCTACATTATTCTTCATGCATCAGATTTTGAGCATTCGTTGATGTGGGCATGCAATATCATTGTCTATGAATTCATTCAACACGTTGTCCTCCATTTTCTCCATCTGTCCTTCCATGTTATGTAATTTGAACCCTCAAGGGCATATTTGAGTCTCGATCCATAGAAAGACATCATGATATGTTGTTGGTATATACTACGTCTGTGCAGAAATATCTAATGGATTCAATTGATCTTTTAATGTACTAAAACAAATATGAATCAATCTACAAATTGAAGAAACCAATTATGATCACACGATCACATGAACAAATGAAGAGAAATAAATTATCGATGCTTGTAATAGAAGATGTATTTTGAAAGAAAGCGCTCAAAATGTTGTTATTTCATATGTTAAATGAAGTCGATATCATGAAGCTTGATACAATGGTATTTCCCTTCTGAGAAACCTGTTTGCACCTTGACTATCTCACTATGATCTAGGCAAAATGGGTCAAATACTTACCCAATTCTTTGCTATATGACCGATACAACACACATTCTTGGAGGAATTGGCTAGTAATAGTAAATTCCCGATAATTGATTCTGTGATTTCTTCAAGCGCGTCTTGATGACTTTGCTTAACACCACCAACTTTTGTTTCTAATTATACAATTGATAGTTATCTTCATACAACTCAATCTCATTGGGCCTTCATGATGACATTATGACTATTGCTGTGTGAATTATCAATTGCTCGATTGATCACACATGAATTAAATGGTTAATTCTGAACCTATTACTAAGCTCATCTTTCGGTTAGAACTGGATTAATGCGATTTTAACTCAAAATGAATGAGTTAACTAGTACAACTGTAAATAGCGTAAGCTGGACCACGAAAATTAGAGTGGACTCTACATGCCTCCATTTTGACCCCTCGACTTAGATTAAGCGAGCTAAATTAGTCTTCATTTCGATTACTGCCACAATCTTTCATGTGATGGAATTCTGATTTTACTTCTATTTTAATTAGGGGAAAATCAAATTAAGCCCCCTTGGGGTGCGATTTCTTGGTGCCATTTCAACAGCAGTTTTGCATGGAAATCATTTCTTTGTCATGATCTGCTTCCATGGCTTCTATCTTGTTTTCTCCGATTGATCTAGTTAGCACGATGTTTTGAATCATTTGTGTATAATTGAGTTGCATATCCTTGATCATACAAAGTTAATTCTTTAATAGGATATTCATGATCTTCTTAGGCAAGTAATATTCTTTACCAACAACATTAATTTTATTGTTTATAGCGTCATTTTACCTATCCATGATTTACTTTGACAACATGGTATATAGGTCATCATGAAAGAGATTTGCAAGTTTGATAAGTCGAGAGCTTGCTCGACAAAACTATTAATTATAGTTTTGTAATCCATTTCTGGAATTTCAAATTCTCATATGTTTTCCTACATTGTTCCATTTCTTCTACAAGGAAGTCGGCCCACCTTATAGTCGTTAGGCTTGTACGTCTCAACTCATAAGAAATGCCGATTTGTAAATGCATCGAGTAGTAAGACAGCAAAGGAAAGCATGCAGGAGGTTTATAATCACAGATAAAATATTAACAATATTATTAAACCTCTTATTAATTTATTTAACAATTTCATTCTCACTTTTCTCCATATTGTGAATAGTGCAAGTAAACCCTTTTGGTTCTTTTGATCTCCATATTCATTCATAAAGACATTGATTCTTACGGAAGAGAATCAAAATAATTATTTAAACAGTCATGAAACCAATCCTGTATGTTTCTCCATGGAAAGAAAAAGAGAGCTCATATTTACATCTTCATGATTATAGTCATTTCCTCCATTTACCCTTCAAGCTAAAATCCTTGAGATGAGCTACTAGCACTAACACCATTATTTCCTTGGAAAGAAGGCAAATTGTCAAGTCCATTGTGAGGAAGGGCATTTGGATAACCTTGAATATTAGCAAAGTCTGAGGATGAACAATTCCATGATGTATTGTTTCGGTAAATTAGGGAAAAAGCGAATGGATATTAGAGATCTTTTCTTGTGCGAGATTAGCAAGAGATGTGTACGAAGAGAGCTTGCGTAATCAAATTTTGAGAACCTTTTAGAGTTAGGTGGATGCTTGATCTACTTAGATGCCTCCTAATACACCTCTTTTAATAGAAGATGGAAAAAGTGGGTATACTCGAACAATTCAACTCTAGAAATCAATATCTAGGAAAACCCAAAGTTAGTAAAAAATGAGAATAGAGAAAAATGTATCCCTACTGACAGTAGCCAAAAATGTGAGTGCATGACCGAGTCGAAAGATGGAAATGAAAAATAATGGTTCAAAACCAAGAAACTAAAGATAGTTATGGATAAAATGTCCAAATGCGAAGCAAAGAAACTTATTGCCAACAACGACTCCAAAATATTTTAGATATTTCTTTCTTGTTGTGAATTCCCTTATCGAGAAAGTACATTCTAACTTTTTTAATATTTCGAGATCACTTTGTGTCAACTTAGTCTATGTTTGTTTGTTTTTGAAAGTTCATTGGGAATTAAAAATACAACCCAAATTCTTCATCATCAAATGAGATCAATGGGCTACCTTGGAAAATTGATAGTGAAGAAGGCATTGAATTGAAACTCACCACCAAATCATCTTTCCCCACGACGCTTTTTTTGTTAAAGCGAAAAGGAAAATTGCTGATTCCATGTAATATTTTGTTGTTTTAAGATTTACCCAATATGGTTTGTTTTTGTGGAGGTGGAGTTTTTGTACAAGAAGTAGGTGGCCTAGATCAGGCGTTCGATCATAATAGAACCAGCATGTGGAGGAACTGTCAGTGGGAAAGAATTTGATGATCCCATGTGAGTACATTTTGAGGATTGACAAAGTTTGAAGATCAAGAAGAAGATTGGGAAATCAACACTCATTTCATTGAATCAAGCGGGTTTTTGTTTCATTAATTTCCAAAAATGAACTTGGATCTTGTTTGTTTTGAGAAGTAAGTTCAACAAATACCAGGATTCATTCTTAATTGGTGGAGGTGTTGTGAATTTACGAGAATTTTTTTGTTAAAGTTTCCATAGAAATAGCAATTCATTCACATGTATTAGAATGTGCCAAGATCAATCTATAAGTGGTTTGTCCATTGGAGATCAAGCCATTTTTAAATGGATTTCTAGGAGCTTGTTAGTGCAGCTTTAGTTGTTAGTTATTTAAGCGATATTTTGCATTATATTACGTAATTATAAATGGATTATAATCAAGAATGTGGAAGGGGATGCAGATCTTATAGGGAGGAAGGAATACTAAAGGATTATTGAATAGTAGGTGTATTTCTATCTTTAAAGTTTAGTTATTTTAGTTTAGTGTTGATTTTTAATGTGAAAGTTAGTTGTCCATTTTAAATATTATATTATTCCTTATTTAAATTTAAGTGGCCTTCTTAGGCCCCTACGAGGTCAAAGAAGTCTAGGAAGTTTTGATTTAATGTCACTTGCTTGTTGTGTTTAAGAGAGTTGGCATTTTAGAATAATTCAATTCATTGTCTATCTTTGATTGATTGAGTTTGTTTAGTTCAAATCAAGTTATTTTCTCACGATCATCAACCCTTGGTTGCTTGTAGTTTCATATTATCGTCTAAATTTGTAATTTTTGCATGAATTCATAGTGTTACAAATGTGGATTTATTGATGCACAAATAGATCGGTTTCAAAGGCAGATTTTACTTTCTTGACCCATTCTTTTTTCTTTCATTTCTTATGAAAAAATATCTTTAGTTCATATTGAATGAACAATTATTTTTATTAATGGAATGAGTCATTCAATATATAGTTCTACGACTAATAATATATGTAGCTAGAATTGTATTGTTTTATTTCTTTTATAATCTTTTAATGTGAATCAACATAAATGGTTTGAGATTTATTTCAATTATTTAGAAGAATGACTAGTATAGTTGTATTCTTTCTCATTGTTTTCAATTATTTTCACATTAAAAGTCAATTTTATTTATAGTTAAGAATGAATCTTTTCTTAGAATTTAAAAACTTATTCTTTAATTTTTGTATAACTTTTCTTACTACCTGATTAAATCCTCTTTTGGCGATTTAACAAGTTGATTAACCTTTAGCTAGTTGCAAATACTAGCATAGAACACATAGGAGAGCTTTAATGCTCTTCTTCCCCATAAAGGAAAATACGCTAACGTAGCCACTACGCCCATCGATATGTACAAATGACTTGGTTTGTTAAGAGCAGTCTAGGTTGTCTCCTCTTGTTGATGAGTGGTCCATTTCTGCAAATCGACAACACACTTGCAAAGTAAGAATTGCTAGGGTTTCTATGAATATTTCTATTTATTTTTTCTTGTATCTCTCTTAATTTTCCATATAAAGTAAAAATTGCTAGAGCTGTATGCATATTTTTATTTGTCTTTGTAGAGGTTGCATTACAAAGCAAGAATGATCCACCATGGTTGCATTTTCCATTTGAATGATGAAGGAAAAAAGGTACAAATAGTATAGGAAGGTCATTAAAATAAGTGGGGTCCATAGGATTAAGGAACACTTAGTTCATTTGAGGCAAGTAGAAGACTCGTGAAATTACACAATGAAACAAAAAATCATATGAAGGGTTTTAAGTGAAGCCTTCCTTACGAGGAAAGAGCAAGAACAAGAAAGTTAAAAAATGCATAGGCAAAAAGTAAAAAAGATGATGCTCACTTTCATGGACCTGATCTTAAAGCACATATCCCAAGTTTAAATAGTCCTCTGTTTCCTTGTTAGACTTGGAGATGAGGATACTTAGCCCTAGTTTGCTCAATTTAAAAGGGTGTGTGCAATGAATCGACTCTTTCTTTTGTACCTCGACCACTAGTGCTCAACCCATGACATGATGTTAAATGGAAAAGATAGAGAGGAAGTTTCTTGGGAATGCATTACTAGATAGTGGTATGATGTAAACATACTTTTTAAATGTCCTTTATTCTCTATTAAAGCTATGATTGATATTATGACAATATGTAGTTGATTCAGCCCCTAGTTTTGCTGATATTAGGAAGTCTTTCTATAAATGAAGACCAAAAGAATAGAAGAGGTACCTTACAAAGTTCAAACACTTAGGGACAAAATAAGTGCACAATTATGTTTGATGGATGAATTTGATAAATAACACCATTTTAACTTTCTTAATTTCTTTCCCAAATGGCACCATATTTTTGAAATCTATGGATGCATCTAATCAGGTGAAGGATGCACAATTACTATTTTGTCTTTTGGATGAAGTGGTTATGGAAGTGGGGGTGGAAATGTTGTACAAGTGATCACAAATAATGCCTACAACTATGTTGCATCTGTAAGGATGTTGGAGGAAAACTTTCCCACCATTTGGTGGACTCCATGTGTAGCCCATTGTTTGTACCTCATGCTTGAGGGCATTGGTAAAATTGAGTGGATGAAGTGTGTGGAAGAAGAAAAATCCATCATTAGATACATCTACAACCAATGATGTGCTTTGAGCCTTATGAGGAAACAAGTTGAGGGTAAAGAGTTTGTTCTGTCAGCCATCACACAATTTGCAACAAACTTTATTTCATTGCAATCCCTTGTTTAGCAAAATGGAAACTCGAGGAAGATGTTTTCTTGTGATGAATCGAATGCTTCTCAATGGAGAAAAAAGGATGGAGGGAAAGAGGTGGTTGAAAAAGTGTTTAAAAAACCTTTTTGGAGGAAGGCAAAGGAAATATTTATATTTAGCAAGCCTCTTATGAGAGTTTTGTAGATGGTGGAGGGTGATAAACCCGCAATGGGTTTCATTTATGAGGTCATGGATCAAACCAAAGAGGCAATAAAGGCAACATATGGGGATAAAAGACAAAAGTATCTTCCTCTATGGAGAATCATCGATGAAAGATGGAACAAACAACTCCATAGACCTTTACATGTAGTTGGCTATTACCTAAAGGCAGGGTATCTAATTTAAATTTTTTAAAGTTTATAAGTTCTATTACTCATTAGAATTTAGAACAACCTTTCCAAACATTCAAAATCAATCGATGAATGTTTTTTGTCTTTTTAACTTTGAAGGTACTATTACAATAAAAAATTTGAAGCGATGGGGAAGTAAATTGGGAATTGTCCCAAGCCATTGAGTGCATTATCCAAGATCCCAAGACTCAGGACCAAATACATAGCCAACTCTTCAATTTCCATGGGAGCATTTGTACCTTTGGCATGTTTATGTTTATAAGAAGTAGAATAAAGGAACCACTAGGTAATAAATGTCAAAGTTTTGAAATTAAATCACTCATTAAAAGGCTTTAGAAGTTTAGTCCAAGTTTCAAAATTTCAAATTCATTTGCTAAGACTTATTTTCCTTCAACTATTATTGCACCCTATTGCCTATTGGTGGCAACAGTTTGGTAGCCAATGCCATGATTTGCAAAAAAATGCAATTCATATATTGAGCCAAACATTCAATGATTCCAGGTGTGAACAGAATTGGAGTGTTTTTGAGTGAATACACACCAAGAAGAGGAACCATTTGGAGAAAAAACAATTGAATGACATGGTTTTTGTTCTGACAACCTCAAGTTGAGGTGAAACCAGTTGTTGAACGAGACACTCGAATCGAGCAACATAATTTAGATGAATTTGATCCATCATTATAGTGGGTTGTGGGGACCCAAGAACCAACATTTGAAAATGGAGATCTTTCTTGGATGGACTTCGATCCACTCCCACCTTCAAGGGCATGGGACTCAAGACACAATCCCATTATATAATCTCATTCTACTAATTCTAAGGATGAAGATGAGGCGAAGGATGAGGATGATGATTCTGAATAGTACTAGTAGTATTGTATTTGAGTATTATGCTTACTTTTGGACTCCATAGGCCATTTAGAGCCTGTATCTTGATTTATTTTGTTTCTGAGATGTGTTTTTTTTTTCCAAATAAAAAATTGTAAACTTTTATTAGAGAATAAAGAGTTACATCAACATATGCACCTTGGTGCATTCAAAAAAAGTATCCCTATATAACATACATACATAATCAAATATATTGTCCTTGATTCAATTCCCTATAGATGGTAGCCCAAAAAATATTAAGTTTATACAGATTTGCCATTGATCAAACTATTGAATATCATAAACATATACATATAACAATAAGATATTGTTTGTTGTAAGCACTGTAAATAAAAATATAAAAACAAAACCATGTGATGCGCTAGATCTCTAGAAAGGACGGGCGTTGAAAACTACGAATTGATCCGTCTATATATTAGGAGATCTGTTAATCCCCCATATCATGTTGAATGCTTTCCTTGGATAAAATATTTGCTGCAAAATTCCTTTCCTTATAAATATGGCAAAAAGTAATAGAATTAAAAACATGCTTAAGCTCCAAAGTTTCTTCAAGAATGGGAAGCAGCGTGTGATTGTGACATATTTGAGATTATTTAAACCAGTTGATGACGTTTAAAGAGTCTCCAAACACTTGAAGGGAGAGACAGTTGTATTCCAACGCCCAACACAACAAGAATTTTAAGGAGATGAGTTTTGCATAATTATTTGTTCCCCTGCTTAACCTGATCTTTGACTTTAGAAAATGTTGTTCATTCATAAATAATATGAGCCCCCCACCACATATTCCTTCCCTAGAAGACTCTCCATTGAAATAGGACCAAGGGATTTGAGAATTTATAACTTCTTGAGTGATATTTTGTGGAATTTGTACCTCTTCTTTAAAATGGAGAAGGGCATATATTGCTCCAAATTCAACAACTATTAGATCTAGGGCTTATGTTGAGTCCCTAAAAATGGATTTGTTTCGAGCAATCCAAATTCCCCAACATATCACTGGAAAAATGTTTTTATTTCCTTCACTACTTGAATAATCCCACTAGTTTATCCAGGCTTCCAGAAAACTACCTCCAGACCAAACCAAATTACAGTTCAATAAGAGCTCAGTTTTATGCCATATAGATAACAAGAAAGGGAATTGAATAAACAAGTGATCAACTGAATCTTCATCGCCTTTACACAATATACACCAACCAATTACTTCTTTTTTTGTTTTTCTCAAGCTGTCCCAGGTGGGCACCTTGTTCTTGATTAGACACCAAAGAATAATTCTAGTTTTTTTGGGACATAGAAGTTCCCAAATCGATTTCCACCACAATCTCAGAGCTTCTATAAACCTATTGGAAAAATGTTACTAAATCCTGCTTTTTGATAATAAACCCTAGATGAGGAATGTATCCAACACAAAGTATCATCATGATCCCTTATTTCAATATTGGATAATTTCAAATCATCAACGAACTTTGACCATATTACCGCATATTACCCATTTAAATTAATTTGATGAGCATTCGTCCATCCCTAAGACCAAAAGGATGAGTGATTTCAATATACAATCTGGTGCAAAGAAACTATACCTTGATTATTCAGAAAGGCCACCAAATCTAACAAAGGTTGTATATACCTGAACACCTAACTCGTGGATTCAATCCTACTCTGAGATTTTTCCCATTTCCAACTTTCTAGGCAAGACCACTCATAATCACCTTGAATGATTCAATAGTTGTTTTCCAAATAAAAAATGAATTCGATACCTTTTTATTAAGTTGCCTTATCCAATCAACAATGTTCATGGGATAGATACATTTTCAGTGGATGACTGAAGTCCACAAGTTGTATGTAGAAAGGAGTCTCCAATTGAGTTTGGAAAATAAAGCTTTGGAAAAATTAGGCGGATCCTTCAAACCCCACCCACCCCATGATTTTGGAAGAGCAATCTTCTCCCATGCAACCCAGGGAAGTACATTTTCAGAGATGTTATACACTAAGTGTTTCTTTGGTATTATGCACTCTTGCTATATAAATGAGATTTTTTTCATATTAGTGTATAAATGTCTTGAATTTATATGGATGCACATGAATATATATGTTTTTCATTAAAATTTGAATATTTTATGTATATTTTTTGGTCTACTGTTTTTTTGGTTTGGTTTTTTTACCAGTTCTAGTCAGTTCCCAGTTTGAGGGGTTTACCGATTTGATGACTAGTCTAGTTCTGATAACATTGATCTAGCTCCCATGTTAACATTGGATCATGAATTCAAATTTACAATTTTCCATTGTTCCTTTTTTTCTAAGGTTAGAGGTTGTTGAGTTTTCATTTTTTTACAAACTTTGGTGAAATGCTTGTATCCATGGTAGGATTTTCACATGAAGGGGAGTTGCTCATAATTTGGATCCCAAATGTGCTTCTCGTTATATATAGATATCAACACCACTCATAGAAGTCCTTTTTCCAAGTCTACATTGACACATATCCTCGCACAAGAGAACATGTATTCATTTGGTTCTACCCTATATATGCATTCCGTAGAGTGTTAATGACACAACGAAGCAAATCATCACTCCAACAATGAAGTGGAAGATGAAAAAAGAACACCCAAATTAGAAAAATCGAGGGAACATCATTCTCAAAATTAAAGTCAGGTGGCCACCTTTTCAAATACATACGCATAACACCGAGATAATATGGCCCACTATGAAAAAAAATCTTGATCTTTTTTTGTTTCAAAGAGAAAGGCATAGAATCATCTCCCAAGAAAGAAGTGATGAAGTTGTTCCTTAATGTGGGGCTCCCTGGTTTTTGGGATTCAAGTTTCCACCGTATTTGGAGAAGGTCAAATATGAATGAATTGACCTACCAAGATGTGATTAGCTAATGCTAATTATTTATGTGTAGACAAGGTACAAAGAAGTTTAGTTTATAGAATTTTCTCAAGTCACTTCACAGATTTAGTTGGCTAGGTCTTTGAATTTTTGACATAGGCAGAGACCATTGCTTGAAATTCTAATGCTCCAGCATTAGGAGGAGGATCTCCCCTCTCCCCTTTTGAAGACATTTCCATCCCATAGGGATGAATCATGCTATGGTTTCAAAAGGGTAATTGCTCTTGTTAACTCATGAAACAAATGATATTGCTTGAAGGCAACAAATATTAAATACCTTTTAGGACATTATTCATGGCTAGGCTAGCTTGACACCATTTCTAGAGTCTTTGTTACCAAACATTTAGTTATATATATAGTCCAAACTATATGTAGGCAAAGTGAAGAAACAATGCAATGATTGTTGGAGTAAGGAATAATCAAGCCTAGAAGATTTCCTTGTGGTCACCAATCATAATATTGTTTGGGAATGATAGGAGTAAGAGAATTTTTTTTTGAGTACCATACCTTGAAAAAAGTAAACATTGAGATCAAATATATGCTACCATTACTTGTTGGATTGATTACAAGCAACCACGTTCTTCATAATGTTGGACCTAAAATTGGGTTTCCATCAAGTAAATCAAGATATATATGGAATTCTAAATTCAAGAAAATGAAAAGTTTGAATGAATGGCTAATCTGGCCTAAATCTATGTAATGCACCTATAACTTTCATATGCTCCATGAATGATGTGTTGCATCCATTTACTACCTCTTTTGTAATACAATATTTAGATAGAATAGTAAACTTTTTAAATTGATAGCAAGAGCACATCTCACATGCGACACAAGTACTAGAGACATTGAGGAGGAATCAACTAATTGCAAGTTTGAAGAACTGTGAATTTGGAAAAGAGCCCTTGAGTTATATTGGGCACATGATCCATAGAGGAGAGCTAAGGGTGGATATTGACAAGAGTGTAATTATTAATTAATGGATTATTCCTTCTAGCAACCATGGCTATAGAAAGGACATTCATGGGATCCATAGCACCTTGAAATGGTTACAATCTTTAAAAGGGTGATATTAATAACCAATTAAACTATCCAATCTATGTTTCCATTATCTATTGCAATGTGCTTGACACAAACTCATAATGTTCCAATTTTCCAATTTAGTTGTCATTTAAGTAATAATTTAGGCAAAGAAAAATCAAACCTATGTTATGAATGTCACATGTGAAATTTACAATAATTATATGATAGTTGGAAAGATAACTTGAGTACAATTAACTAATGGAATTTTAACATCTTATCCATCTAATTTTAGAGCAAAAATACATGGATTGAATACAAGGAAACTACCTTTAATTCTATCTAAAGTTTCTCAAGTTTACTCTAGTTCCCTTGAAAATTTTCCTAGACTGTGTTGGGTATGCGTTTTATCTTTGCATGACTAGCCCCAAGGGTGATTCATATGCCCTAGGTGTGGCATTTTTTAGTTTTAGTTTTTGGTACATTGTTTTCACTTTAGCAATTTTGTGGTGTGCAATGGTTCATCCCATGGTTTTATAATCATGGTTGTAATCTAATCCAAGATAATGGATTAGGGGATTTGGAAGCTACAAGATTATATATACTGTTTTGTAAATAATGAAGTTGATTGATGATAAAATTAGAGGTGCAATTCTAAATAATTAGTTGGATCTCTCATTTGGTTTTATAGGGTAAATATCCATGTAATATGTGACTACCATTATTTACTTTTATGTGTATTGAGAATCTATGTATGCATTGCTTTATTGTTTAAGGTTTAAAACTTACACTTGAAATCAAATCAATGATTAGCTTTGGGGGGGACATTTTGTAACCAAGGGTTTGGTTATCTTGGGTCAGTGATACACTTTGATATAATGGGAGCTCTATAATGGTGATTATTGTGTTAGAATGGTAAGAAATTAAAAAATAAAGATCATAAAATTTAATTGGCGAAGCTTTGAGCTATGGGAGATATTTTCGTAGCCAAATATTAGTGGGTTGTTTTGAATTTGGGTATTGTTTCAATGAGGATGTCGACATAAGAATGGACCAAGTTGGATTGAAGGCTAAAGAGCACAATATGGTTGTGTCTCCCAGATTAAATATTATTGAATGTTTAAGGATATACAATGAAGGCGTTATGAAACAAGTTAGGAGATTTGTATCAATTTAAGTCTTTGGTGAACATAGTATTCCTATGGAAAAAAGTTGTACAAACCAAGGATGAATGATGGAGACTCAATTACAGAGCACCTTAATGATTTTAATACTATTGAAATTTAGTTAATGTCTGGTGATATTAATATTTTTAAGGAAGATAAGTCTATGTGTTTATCGTTCGCTTTACTAGACTTACAAGATAATTTAGTTTTAGCCATAGGTACAAACACAACTGATTTAAGTTTTGATGATGGGGTCTCATCCTTGTTGTCAAAGGATATGAGTTGGAAAAACGTGGGAAGTTAGAGTACAAATTCCTTATTTGTATGAGGATGTTCATAGGATAGAAATAAGAATAAGTCTTGAAGTCAGAGATCTAAATCTAAAGGCACATCTAAATCTCCAAGAAATTTGTAAAGATATGCTATAAATGTGGAAAAGAAGGGAATTTCAAGAATAATCATAGATAAAAAAAGCATTGAGAGAGGGAAGGGATCTGATGATGGTTCCTCCAAAGAAGAGAATATCTCCCTAGAGGGAGGAGGGGATGTGTACTTAGCTTCTTCATGCACACATGCAAATGTGTTATGAAACCAGCTCCAAAAATAGAAGAAAAGAGAGATCGACACCTTAGAAATCAACCACTTCAAGGGGGCAACCTCCAATACATTACATAAATGAACCATTCTTGGATGATACAAATGACCAAAACCTTTTTCTATATATAGGAGTCCATGGGCCCACAGTATAATCCTAGCCGACCTAACAATAATAATTTAAGGGCACAATAATAACATTACTGGGGTTACAGGGGTACAACAACAACAATAAGGGGGCTACACTAATAACAATAAGGGACTAAACTAGTAATATAGGGACCTAACATGCCCCTCTCCTTCAAAAAAGTGTTGTCCTCAACGCTTGAGTAGCTCTGGGTGCTTCTGTATAAAATTCTCATCCTCCCATGTAGAATCTTCAGTGGGCAAGTTCTTCCACTTGATGAGATACTCTGAAATTGATCGATTCCGTAGCTGTCGAGTTCTTGTTTCCATGACCGCTTCAGGTTCCAATATGATTTTTCCTTCCTCATCAAGTTCTGGCAATATTGTTTGAACTGGAAGATTTTCACCTATAACCTTTTTTAAGCATGAAACATAGAAAACTGGATGTACTCGCGAAGAAGCAGGAAGCTCCAATTTGTATGCCATAGAACCAATCTTTTGCAACACCTTGTAAGGACCATAGTACTTTGGTGATAATTTATTATCCTTCTTAGCTTGCTTGAGGGAAATTTGTTTGTATGGTTGTAGCTATAAAAATACCCAATCTCCCACATCAAAACTTCTCTCGCTGCGATGTTGATCTACCAGTTGTTTCATTCGATTTTGTGCCAAATTTAGGTTATCTTTTAAGAGTTGGAGAACTTCTTGTTGATGCTCGATGTGATCTTCCACTGCTTGAACCTTCGAATTTTCTCTTAAAGATGATGTGATGGATGGTGGATGATATCCATAAAGTGCCATAAATGGGGTCATTTTTGCTGCAGTATGGAAGGAAGTGTTATACCACCATTCATCGAGAGGTAACCACTTGACCCATTGTGTTTTTTTATCAGATACAAAACAACGAAGATATCCTTCCAAACATTTATTTACTATCTCAGTTTGACCATCGAATTGAGGATGATAAGATGAGCTATGAGCTAATTGAGTACCCAAACAAGAAAATAACTCCGTCCAAAAATTTCTAGTAAAAATGGGATCTCTGTCGCTCACAATAACCCTTGGGTTTCCATGTAGCTTTTGAATTGTGTCCATAAACGTAGTAGCAACTGTACTTGCTTTAAATGGATGAGATAATGCACAAAAGTGTGCATACTTGGTAAGTCTATCAACTACCACCATGATGACACTCTTTCTTCGGACTTAGGTAAACCTGTGATAAAATCCATTGAAATCTCCTCCCAACGTTGACTTGGAATGGATAAAGGTTGTAGAAGTCCCGGGGTCTTAATTGTCTCCACTTTATTCTGCTGGCAAACCAAACATTCCGCCACAAACTTTTGAATATCAGATTTAAGACCATCCCAAAAAAATTCTTTCTTCACCCTGTGGTAAGTTTTTAAAAATCCCGAGTGTCCTCCTAAAGGAGAAGTGTGCAATTCCAGAAGAATCTTTTGTTTTAGTTGGGAATTATTACAAAGATATAATCGATCTTTGTACCATAAGGAATAATTTTTCCAACTAAATGTATCAGATGTACTAGGATCTTGCTGCAACTTTTGAATGAGTGTCCATACATCTTTGTCCTTCTTCCATTCATCTCTTGCTTCAGTTATCCAATCTAGTTGGGTAATAGAAATGGCACAAAGCAATGCTTCCACCTCTTCATTCTTTCTTGAGAGTGCATCTGCAACAACATTAAGCTTTCCTTTTTTGTAGATTATTTCAAAGTCATAACCCAACATCTTTGTGACCCATTTGTGCTGCTCTTCTGAAGATAGTCTTTGTTCCAAAAAGTGTTTAAGACTATCATGATCATTTTTTACCTTGAAGTGTCTTCCCATTAGGTAAGTTCGCCATTTCTTTAGTGCATGTAGTATTGTTAACATTTCCTTCTCATAAATAGGTTTCTGTAAATACTTTCCTTTGATTGGACGACTTTCAAAAGCAATGGGTCTCCCTTCTTGCATCAAAACCGCACCAATTCAATTTCTCGAGGCATCACATTCCACAATAAAGGTTTTTGTGAAGCCTAGCGTAGCTAAGACCGATGCTAGGCACATTGCCTCTTTAAGATGTTCAAAGGCCTTAGTTGCTTCAGGAGTCCATGAAAATGCATCTTTCTTCAATAATGCTGTTAGAGGTGCTGCTATTCTCCCATAATTCTTAACAAACTTGCGATAATACCCTGTTAACCCGAGAAATCCTCGCAACTGCTTTATGGTTGTGGGAACTTTCCATTCCTTAATGGCTTTAATTTTGTTAGGGTCCACTTTAACACCCTCGTGAGATACAATATGACCCAGATATTCAACCTCTTGTACTCCAAAGAAACATTTGGACTTTTTGGCATATAATTGTTTCTCCTGCAATAGTTTGAGCACCCTGTCAACATGTTCAACATGATCCTTCCAAGACCTGCTGTAGATTAGTATATCATCAAAAAATACTAGCACAAATTTTCTAAGGAAGGGTTTGAAAATGGAATTCACCAACCCTTGAAATGTAGAAGGTGCATTGGTAAGGCCAAAAGGCATGACCAAAAATTCATAATGACCCTCATGAGTTCGAAATGCTGTTTTTGGAATATCTTCAGTCTTCATTCTAATTTGATGATATCCCGAACGAAGATCCAACTTGGTAAAATAAATTGCTCCATGTAATTCATCCAATAATTCATCAATCACAAGAATGGGAAATTTATCTTTAATGGTGAGCTTATTGAGCTCCCTATAATCCGTACACATGCGCCATGATCCATCCTTCTTGTGTACCAATGCTACAGGAGAAGAGAAAGAACTTTGACTAGGTTGAATTATACCCACCTCTAACATTTCTGCAATCATACGTTCAATTTCGCTCTTTTGGACATAAGGATATCTATAAGGCCTGATGTTTGGAGGAACTCTTCCTGGAATCAAATGAAT
>CM076577.1:589401766-589640799 GCA_034641835.2 Pinus albicaulis | reverse complement strand
GTAAAACGATAGGAACTTGTTCATTCCTAGAGGCCATGTTTGCCTAGATTTTTTTGGGGGAACACTTGGAAATTCCTACAAATAGTTGATTTTGGTTTCTCTGTCTGCAAATAGAGAGACATAAATTCTTTGCATATGCTATGTAACCTTTCTATTTTAATAGATGGTTCGATTTTTTCTGCGGGAAAAAAATATTAGTAAGCATGATATTTTAAAATTCTATATATAATCAATAAAATGTATAACACATCCATAAGGTTTTGGATAGACGGTGATTGAGTGTTCTATTAACATACTCCTCGATGTGAAGTCACTGGTTCAATTCCCCTCCCTAGTTAGGGTGATATATTGGATATGATGAAGACATAGTCCAACGAAGCTTACAAAAGAAAAAAAGTAATGCATAACACATTTAAAAAGTAAATTGAAATTATATTAAACACACTATTCAAAAATTAAATTGAAAATATATTAAATACACTATAAAAAAAATGAAAAGTGCATATTTATATAGCTATATGTATTATCAAGTTTTAATAAAATTAAAAATAGCAGTGTCTCATGTGAAATTTATATAGATATAAATGGTACTATTAAGAAATAACAGAGACATTAACTCCTAGTCTACCAAGCACGAAGAGGAAACAAATCTCTCAAAGTGAAATACTTTTCTAAAGTTTTGCACTTATAAAGAGGTTTGCATCTTGTGGGATTTGATCACTGTATGGGCTTGGTAGATCCAAAGTTAAGGTGGATCTCTCGTTGTAAATAGGAAATCTATATAATATGTTATAATTTATTACACAATATTTGGGTATGTAGGTTTCCAATGTCACTTAGCGTAATTTTATGGTGTATTTACATTTACGATATCCAACCTTTCATATTTATACTATAGCCCTAATCACAAAATAATTAGGCACAATTCTAGAAAAAATATAAGGAAAAGGATTTTTAGACCTCGATAATTCCACCCAAAAGAATGTGTAAATAATGAATATACATTCGATTAATTATAATTAGATGAGGGAGGTGAATTTGGTTAATTTAAAAATAAAAAATCATATGAAAAAGTGCTATATCAAGTGATTTATGTTTTTTTTAGGCATATGGTATTCATAATAAAGAATAATAGCCCGTAGTATTGTAATAAAGTCTAAGAATATTTATAACAAAGTGGATATAAGTGCCCATAAATATTGTTCCATGTTATTTAAATCATACTTTAAATGATGAATAACAACTTGAACTTTCCATTGCAAAAGAAGGAATTTTATACACGATGAGGAGGCATCGAGACTATATTCATTCTCAGTGGTGATAACTTCTTCAAGAAGATAGGTGAAATCTCCAGAAACCACGAGACAAAATTCTTGTTACATTTAAGGTGGTTGGTAACTTCATTGGTTGGAATTAATATTATCCAACACTCCTCCATAATTCCAACCATATGAAAACACACAAAATGTGATATAACACAATGCATAAGACACAAACATACTCTTTATTGACATGCCTACTCATCTGAGTCTCGTCTAGGATTACAACATAATCTTGATTTTCTACAACACATAACTTCTGCAAATCTCAAATGTAACCGTCCCAAGAGGCTTAGTGAATATGTCAGCGACATTTTCATTTGTATTACAATATATTAGGTCAATTTATTTTGGTTGTACTTTTCCCCTTACAAAATGATGTTATGAATCAATATGCTTTGACCTTGCATGACATACAATATTGTTCGCTGATTTGATGGTGATTTGATTATCACATCTAATCACTGTAGGTTATAGTTGAGGTTCGATAACACATTCAAGTATCCTTATGAGATATATCACTTTGCGAGTCACACTACATAATGCTTTATACTCTGCTTTAGTTGATGACAAGGAAATTGTTGGTTGTTTCTTACTACTCTATGATATAATTCTTGATCCTATATTTAACACGTATCCAGTGGTGGATTTATTTTCATCTGGATTTCCGGACGAGTCAGAATCAAAATGACATTCCAATTCAACATTACAATCTTTAGTATATTCAATACCAAAATTGATAGTTTCCTTTAAATATTGAAGGACCCTTTTTGTAGCTATCTAATGGCTTTCATGAGGCTTATCCATGAATTGACTAAGTATGCTAACTGCATAAGAAATATTTAGTCTAAAACACTTCAATCGTCTAACATTCGATTCAACAGTGCAAACTAGTACAGAGTGGCAACTAGGAAAGTTATTTTCAAATAAGACACCCTTAAAGCGTAAATATACTTAGATGTTAATGATATTAAAAATAAAATTATATTTTATTAATATAATTTATTTCTAAATTTAAAATATATTTTATTTTTAATATTTATTAATAACAAAAATAGAAAAAAATATTTATTTATAACACAAATTAAGTTTTTTTATAAATAATACTAATATTTAAATTTTAATACATATTTTAATAAACTTATATAATAATCTAAAATTTAGAATATATTTAACTCATAGAACTTAATTTACTAGTTAAATGTCTTAATACTCAATGTAATTAGAACTATCACTTTAAATGTTCTTATATTCAACATAAATAAAATTATATCACTTTTTAAATATATTATTGCGCTTAGAGATGTTCTCCAGCACACTATAGAAGAGATGTTATAATGTTTGATCATGTCCTATATTTTTATGTTATGTAAACATTTTGACTCAGTCAAATTACATCAAAATTAAAATAAAATAAAATAAAATAAAATAATAAAAATAATAATTGCACCACGACATCATCTCTAGCTAAGTACTGTAGAGATGTTGTAATGTAATGTAATGCTCTGTAAAGATTTTGACTAAGATAAAATTAAATAAAAGTAACCCAACTTTAAATAAAAATAACTTCAAACAAAAAATAAAAATAAAAATTGTAGGACAAAATTATTATTTTTATTAATTTATGTAAAGTAGTTAAGCTAAATTTGACTATGTCAAGTCAGTGATAGTCTTGAAGGTCACGTTTATGAGAACCCATGGTTATTGACCCATAGTATTCATGAGGAATATATCCTATTTAAAGAGGGAAATTAAACTACCAATCTTACCTTTCGATCTACCAAACTTATTTTATAGTGAAAGGGGTTTTGATCCCTTGTGGCACATGGTATATCCACACTTAAGATGGATGTAGACTAGTATACATGCATATACCAACTTATATTATCACATTTTATGGAGACATATATTGAAGTGATGTATTGTTCCAAATTTTTCTTCAATAAATTGGAACATTAAATTTTGTATAAACTCATTTAGGAGATGAATAATTGGGTAAGGAGGCCCAAATATAAAAAAAAACATAAATAAAATCTCTCTAGTATGAAAAGGGATCAGCCATGGAACTAGATTTCACACCCTCATGTGTGAAAGAGGATATTTGCAAAGAGGTTTGACCAAGTCAACCAGCGCAAGGTATGAGTTGGAAAGCACTACATGACAACGTAGGAGGGAAGCTTCTAGAGGAAGGGAAGTTTCTAGAGGAAGGGAAACCCTAATTCGAAGTAGCACCCATGAGGAATCTCTAATTGCTATATAAATGGAGGGGAGGAGAGCTACTGCCATTCATGCATATGTTTATGATATTGAGTTGGTCATTTCGACTTCTTGAGCACGCTGGCTGTTTAACTAGTCTGCAACACTGTTTAGTGCACCGAGTGTCTCCGTTTGGAGATCTCACCCTCAGCCCTGGGGCACTTCGAGTGCCTGCTCGGGTGAGGTTGTTCCATCATTATTTTGGTTTGAGACTGAAGCATCATCCTCCAGGACATCATTATTGCTGCAAGAGCATAATACTTTGTTGTAGGGTGTTGCCATGGAGACTCCACAACAACACTTCCATTGCTTGTTTTTCAAAGGGGAGTATTTATTACCTTTGGAGGATCAGTTTGGAAGCTTTAGAGCTTATTTTCAGATCTTGGCATCAGGCCAACACATATTCTTTCCCCTACTGCACAGTTTGCTCCAATAGCTGTGTTATTTTCATAGTGCATTTGTTGCGGGGTTTTGCAGATTGATTGGATGGTGGGATCTCTAGTGCAAGGATCAGCCTTCCACTTTGGAGATCCACTAGAGGAGGTTTACCTCAGATATTTTCATATTATTCAGCCTTCTCTATGTATTTCTAGTTCCGGAGTTGCCGTAGCTGCCCAGCTACTCTAGCATTTTTTCCATTTTGTATATTTCAGCCAATCCCTTGGAGGATTGTTGTATTTTTCTTATAAGGGTTAGAGCTTTTATCCCCTCCTTTATATGATCTGATATTGTCATATTTAGTAATTTTTAATGCATATTTGTAGTATACTACGTTATTTTCTGCAGTCCTACTTTTGGTACATGTAAATTGCCGGAAACCCTTGCCGGGTGTCCTTTTCTTTGTGTAAAAGAGGTTAAACCTCTATTTCTCTTCTATTTGATCAATATAAGCTACATATCAGTCATATTCCATAATTTTATGTGGCAACCCTAATGGGAATTACGCTCTCATAGTAATCAAAAATTTATGTTTAGCAAAGTCATGGGAAATCAGGGTTTTCTAGACTAGTTAGGAAAGGAGGAATTATTTAACTTAGCTAGTGTTCTTAGTTTGAGCTGAAATTAAGAGAATAGGTCCCTAATGACCTAGTATATCATATCCAACCTTCCCCATCCCATTTTTTTACGCAAATATCTGATATTAATATTTTTAGTGCATAAATTGTTGATTTTCCGAATCCTTTGGATTGTAAATCTGAATTAAAGTGGTTGTTGTAGTTAAATATGATTTATTTATGTTCCTGATGCTTATTATAAGCTTATTCATTATGTAAAGACCGTTGTATAGTTCATATCTTGCTGAATCCCTAATTTTGGGATAATACAATGGTATCAGAGCATAGTTCTGGCTCAGCCTGTGGAGCTAGTTATCTATGAAACTGGAAGAGAAACCGTGGGGACATTTTTATTACCCACCAAAGGCCATATAGGTGAAAAATATGGGGATCTCACAACAGTGTGACCAGCATTCACCAGCCTTCAGTAGGCCAACCAGGATCACAACGCCTACATTCTTACCTACAGTACCGAGTGAGAAAGGGAAGCATCATGACCATATACCCTTTGGAGACTATTTACATAAATGGAAATCCATGGGGGAAGACTTCAGAGTAGCTTTTCCTTTCAAAGATTACTGTCAGCTCAGGCAGGATGAAAGTGAATGGAAGAATGGGGGATCTAGCACGCAGAGTTCAAAGTTGCATCATACCACTGGGATGTCACATTTTCCCATGTATGAGGGATCCATTGATCACTGTGAGTCTAAGCCCAATAATATCAGAACATTGAAAAATATGAGTTTATTCTCATCTATTTTCAGATCGAGAGGAAATGCATCCACCTTTGACGAGGTCAAGAAGATTGAAGAAAAAGAAGATGAAGTACCATGAACTTCCTATTCTCATCAAAAATAAGATATTGAGCATGGAAGATACTTGGATCATCAGATCCTCAGTGATTACCTTGTCGAGTATGGATCTCAACCTGGAGCCTTCAGGGAGAATCTACATTTTCCTCATTTCATCCAGCTAAAGGAAGAGAAGAGACCATGTAGTAGAAAAGAAATCAAAGGCAATAGATTTTTGTTGTCTACCTTTGATGGGTCATATAATGCAAGAACTTAGGTGAGAAATTTAGAGGCATTTCTCCTACTACATCCTATACCAGGGAAAGAATATGTTGAAATCTCTGCACTGCATTTGGAGGGTGAAGACTTTTGCAGAGTTCACTAAAATTTCAATCCAAACCTTTGATGGAGAAATAAAAAAGAAATAAGAGATCAAGAAGATTGAAGAAAAAGAAGATGAAGTACCATGAACTTCCTATTCTCATCAAAAATAAGATATTGAGCATGGAAGATACTTGGATCATCAGATCCTCAGTGATTACCTTGTCGAGTATGGATCTCAACCTAGAGCTTTCAGGGAGAATCTACATTTTCCTCATTTCATCCAGCTAAAGGAAGAGAAGAGACCATGCAGCAGAAAAGAAATCAAAGGCAATAGATTTTTGTTGTCTACCTTTGATGGGTCATATAATGCAAGAACTTAGGTGAGAAATTTAGAGGCATTTCTCCTAATACATCCTATACCAGGGAAAGAATATGTTGAAATCTCAGCACTGCATTTGGAGGGTGAAGACTTTTGCAGAGTTCACTAAAATTTCGATCCAAACCTTTGATGGAGAAAGAAAAAAGAAATAAGAGATCACATCACCTCTTCAGGAGGCTTGTGATAACGCTGTCCCACTCATGGAGGAGCAGCCACATGCATCAACAGTTGGGGCAGCCAACACTTTTGAGGAAGGGACTCTTGTAGCCCTACAAGAAGCTCCAAATCCACATCAAGGTATGAAAATATTTCTACATTCGATTGTTGCAGAAAATTATTTTGATGAATGTGGACATTTAATTTTTCATGAACAAGAGTCAAATCTCATTGCTACTATAGAGCATCTTGGTTTCACTGCGTTGTGCAACATGGAACCACTCAAGAAGGAATCAAACCATCATTCTCATGAGCCATTGTTGGACTGTACATCACATTGGAGATTGGGGTTTGAAGCCTTGAAGTTTGATGGTAGACATATTGGAGTAAGAAACCTTTTCTCCCTTCAGGATGACACTTTCTCAAGGAGCTCTTCTCAGCTGAAGGAGGAACTTCTACTTTCATTTCCAAGACCTCATTGGTTTTGGAAGACTATGGATGAAAGGGAGGTCTCAAGGAGAGATCTCATTCGAGATGCACTTCGACACACCATGGAATGCAATGCTTTTATTCCCTTCTCACAAGAGCAGATAGAAGATGGAGGACATCTTAGGATGGATAACATCTCTCATGCTTGCGTTGGACATCCCTTGAGCCATACACATCATGATGGGAGGTTTTGTCCTACCACCTATTTGATTCTTGATAGGGTCTCATTAATCCTTAAGAAGCTTACATTTCAAAATCCCATAAAGTGTAAAGACATGAATTTGATTTGGGAGGATGGTAGCCCTCATGAGAGGAGTACCGGGATGAGGAGAAGAAGGAGGCATCCACAGGTGATTGAGTGGATGTGGTTGATGAGCAAGGAACTAGGAAGCTACTTACAGATCTATGATACCAGGCAGCAAGAGGTTTGGCTGCGTTGGTTACTCTTGAAAGTGTTTGGCCATCACTTGGAAAACACTCTTCCTAAGAGTGGGAGGATGGGGAAAATATGGCAGGACACTTTCATCATTGAGCAGCATAGAGAATGGATGCATGATTTTGATGTGTCTTCATTAAATGAGTTGTATGATGGAAGTACGAGGAGGTAGAAAAATACTTTGTTGCTTTGCTTGGGAGAGCAAGGGCAGATTTTCTCTCACACATTGTATGATGTTGCAGGAGGAGGAGATGGCATTATCTCCTTGGTATTTGATGATGATTGGGAAGCACTTCTATCTTGGGAAGTATTCCACATTTTGTGAAGCATTATTGGAAGAATATTTGACAACGAGCATGTCAAAGAACATAGTTGTGTATTGACAGGAGCTTATTTTCATAAGCTCACAACATTGTCTCCTTGGAGTAAATACTTATGGATGAAGTGTGCCCAGTAGAGATATGGTGGAACCATAACCCATAGGTCCCAGGATCACTTCATATTTGTTGAAATTGATGAAAAAAGATGAGGTAATGATGATAGAGACATCTATGGCATATTCTTCTTGACTTGGGTTTTCAAGCATAAGGAGGATTATCTTTTCGCAGCACATGGTTAATTATTCTTCATAACATGCCAAAACACTATGAAGGACTCATGTATGGACCCATGTATCATCTTACTTCCAGCATATGGTGAGAAGCTTGTTTATACACTCATTGATTTTCACACTCTTACCATTCTTATGTAGTGCATTGCTTCACAAGAGGGCAAGCTCGTCTAATTGCTCGATTAATTGTATTGGGCCAATCTACATGATGGAGGCAAACATCTATTTTTTGGCCTTGGGCAAATGTTTTATCACCACATATATGTTCAATTTCTGAAATGCATGATTAACTATGTAAAAAGAAACAATTTTCCATGTACTTTTATCAAGCAGCAACTTGAAAAACTGCGCTGTCACTACTAGGAAAGTTGCTGGTACTTTCTTGCATCACTTCTAACCTTCAGAATTTTCTTCCTTTTGCTGCTGATCATGTATCCATTTGCTGATATAGATCAGATTTGTATGGGAGGCTTGATTATTAGGGAGGCACATGAGCTGGATGTGTCCGTGAGTGGGAAGAATTCTCACAATTTCTCTACTACATGTTCTAATGGGAGCATGAGAGGAGATATGGTCACCATAGCCAAATATTTGTTCTCTTTTGAGGTGGGCTGTAAGATTGATATTAATCCATTGTAAAGCCATGGGAAAATGCTTGATCATGTATTATTGTTGTTACATTCATCCATTTATTATCCTTTAGTAGATGTGATGAATAAGGGACATTTCTTGCCATGTAATTTTCTGAAGTTGCAGTGCATGAGACTGCGCTGTATCCTTGTGAGAAATTGTTTTCATAATGCATCATCATGTAAAACCTTCAGCAAACCTCTCATTATGATGTTCCATGAGTACGATGTCCTATTATTCATGGATGGATTTTTTTGGGCGAGCTTGTTCTTCATTGTTGGAGGAGCCTTCTTTGGAGGATTGTTCTTCACTTTGCCATTGGAGGGAAATAATTTTGCAGCCCAGGATTAGCATACACTCTACACTTGTCATGAGTGGAGAGAAGGAAAACATGGGGTAAGCTATTATGCTTGAAAAGTTCATATTTTCAGCCCACCTTCATTACCAGAGCTTGAGGTGGAAGGATATTTTCAGGAGTTGCCTTGTTGGGAGGTGGCTCATTTTTTTTAGATGATTTCTTGGGGATGGAGGATCCAAATGAGGGAGATATTCATCATTATATTCTAGAATACATGCCTTGAGTGGAGATTCTTCAGTTCTATCCTTGCAGTTGCTTGGGGACAAGAAACATTTGGGAGGGGAGGACTGTAATGTTCCAAATTTTTCTTCAATAAATTGGAACATTAAATCTTGTCTAAACACATTTAGGAGATGAATAATTTGGTAAGGAGGCCCAAGGATAATAAAAAAATAAATAAAATCCCTCTAGTATTAAAAGGGATCATCCATGGAACCAGATTTCACACCCTCATGTGTGAAAGGAGATATTTGCGAAGAGGTTTGACCAAGTCAACCAGTGTAGGGTATGAGTTGGAAAGCATTAGATGAAAACGTAGGAGGGAAGCTTCTGGAGGAAGGGAAACCCTAATTTGAAGTAGGGCCCATGAGCAGTCTCCAATTGCTATATAAATTGAGGGGAGGAGAGCTATTTCCATTCATGCATATGTTTATGATATTGAGTTGGTCATTTCGACTTATTGAGCACACTGTTTGTTTAACTAGTCTGCAGCACCGTTTAGTGCACCGAGTGTCTTCATTCAGAGATATCACCCATAGCCCTGGGGGACTTCGAGTGCCTTCTCGGGTGAGGTTTTCACATCATTATTTTGGTTCGAGACCGAAGCATCATCCTCCAGGACAGTGTTATTGTTGCAGCAACATAATACTGTGTTGTAGGGTGTTGCCGCGGAGACTCCACAACACCACTTCCATTGCTTATTTTTCAAAGGGGGGGTCTTTATTGCATTTGGAGGATCAGTTTGGAAGCTTGAGAGCTTATTTTCAGATCTTGGCATCATGCCAACACATATTCTTTCCCCTACTGCGTATTTTTCTCCAATAGCTGCGTTATTTTCATAGTGCATTTGCTGCGGGGTTTTGCAGATTGATTGGAGGGTGGGATCTCAAGTACAAGGATCAGCCTTCCACTTTGTAGATCCACTGGAGGAGGCTTAATTTAGATATTTTCATATTATTCAGCCTTCTCTACGTATTTCTAGTTCCGGAATTTCCGTAGCTGCCCAACTACTCCGACATTTTTGCTATTTTGTATATTTCAGACAATCCCTTGGATGATTGATGTATTTTTGCTTATAAAGGTTACACATTTGCTCCCCTCATTTATATAAGCTTATATTGTCATATTTATTCATTTTTAATTCAGATTTACAGTAGACTGTGTTATTTTCTGCAGTCCTACTTTTGGTACATGTAAATTGTCGGAAACCCTTGCCGGGTGTCATTTCTTTGTGTAAAAGAGGTTAAACCTCTATTTATCTAATATTTGATCAATATAAGCTACATATAAGTCATATTCCATCATTTTATGTGGCAAACCTAATGGGAATTATGCTCTCATAGTAATCAGAAATTTATGTTTAGTAAAGTCATGGGAAATCAGGGTTTTCTAGACTAGTCGGGAAAGGAGGAACTGTTTAACTTAGTTATAATTCTTAGTTTGAGCTGAAATTCGGATCATAGGTCCCTCACGACCTAATATATCAGATCCAACCGTCCCCATCCCATGTTGTTACACAAATATCTGATACTAAGCTTTTTAGTGCATAAATTGTTGATTTTCCCCATCCTTTGGATTGTAAATATGAATTAAATTTGATGCTGTAGTTAAATATGATGTATTTATGTTCCTCACGCTTATTATAAGCTTATTAATCTCTTCAAGACCGTTATACAGTTGATGTCTTGCTAAATCCCTGATTTTGGGATATTACAAGTGAGTAGCATGAGTCTTCCTGGTGCATCTCCAATTATATGTTACATTGATAAAACCAAAATAAAATATTTATTATTGAATAAAAAGAGAAAAAAATTATAATATATAATATGTGCATTCTTCGTTGTGTCAATAAGTGTTCTAGAATCAATTATGGATGGATATACGTTAGATAAGTGATGCTCTAAAGAGTTAGATCAAACAATATAAAAAACACAATATTTACCCACCAAAAAAAGATAAAATAAATAATTTTATTCCTTCAAATTTTTATATTATAGTTTTATTTTATTATTAATAAAATTAAAAAAACACATTCTATACACTACACAAACACACACACACACATATATATACAGTTATAAATTAATATAATTTTTACCATCTAAATTAAAATAATGATAATTCTTATTACTAACCATCATATTTTACAATTCTATATATAATCAATACGATGTATAGCATGTCCATAGGGTCTTGGATAGACGACCATCGAGGACTATGTTAACATACTCCTCAATGTGAAGTCACTGGTTCAATTCGCTGCCCCGATTGGGGTGATATATTGGAAATCATGAAGACATTGTCCCACCAAGCTTACAAAAGCAAAAATATGATGTATAACACATTTAAAAATTAAATTGAAATTATATTAAACACACTATTTAAAAATTAAATTGAAAATATATTAAATATATTATAAAAAAAATGCAAAGTGCATATTTATATAGCTATATGTATTATAAAATTTTAATAAAATTAAAAATAGCAGTGTCTCATGTGAAATTTATATATATATATATAAATATTATTGTTAAGAAATAACAGAGACATTAAATCCTATTCTACCAAGCATGAAGAGGAATCAAATCTCTCAAAATGAAAACCTTTTCTAAAGTTTTTCACTTATAAAGAGATTTGCATCTTGTGGGATTCGATCACTGTAGCAGCTTGGTAGATCCAAAGTTAAGGTGGATATATGATTGTAAATAGGAAATCTATATAATATGTTATAATATATTACAAAATATTTTGGTGTGTAGGTTTCCAAAGTCACTTAGCGTAATTGTAATCACAGAATAATACATATCCAAGATTTCATATTTACACTACACCTGTATTCACAGAATAATTAGGCATAATTCTAGAAAAAATGTAAGGAAAGGGATTTTTTGACCTGGACCATTCCACCCAACAAAATCTGTAAAAAATGAATATAAATTAAATGATTAATTATAATTAGATGAGGGAGGTGAATTTGATTACTTTAAACATAAAAAATCATATGAAAATGTGTTATATCAAGTGATTTGTGGTTTTTTAGGCATATGGTATTCATAATAAAGAATAATAGCCCATAGTATTGTAATAAAGTCTAAGAATATCTATAACAAAGTGGATATAAATGCCAATAAATCTTGTTCCATGTTACTTAAATTAGACTTTGAACACTAAATAACAACTTGAACTTTCCATTGCCAAAGAAGGAATTTTATACACAATGAGGAGGCGTCTGGACTGTATGCATTATCAGTGGTGATAACTTCTTCAAAAAGCTAGGTGAAATCTCCAGAGACCACGAAACAAAATTATTGTTGCATTTAATGTGGTTGGTAACTTTGTAGGTTGGAATTAATATCATCCAATACTCCTCCATAATTCCAACCATATGAAAAACACACAAAATGTGCTATAACATATTGCATAAGAAACAAACATATTGTTTATTGACATGCCTACTCGTCTAAGTCTCGTCTAGGCTTGTAACATAATCTTGATTTTCTACAACACATAACTTCTGCAAATCTCCAATGTAGCCTTCCCAAGAGGCTTAGTGAATATGTCAACCACATTTTCATTTTTATTACAATATATATTAAGTAAATTACCTTTCACTGTACTTTTCCCCTTACAAAATGATGTCATGCGTCAATATTCTTTGAAATTGCATGACATACAATATTGTTCGTCAATTTGATGGTAATTTGATTATCGCATCTAATCACTGTAGGTTCTAGATGAGGTTCTCCAACACCTTCAAGTATCCTTATGAGACATATTTATTTGCGAGTGACACTACATAATTATTTATACTCTGACTTAGTTGATGACAAGGAAATTGTTGGTTGTTTCTAACGACTCCATGATATAGTTCTTGATCCTATATTGAACACGTACCTAGTGGTGGATTTCTTTTCATCTCGATTTCCGGTCGAGTCAAAATCAAAATGACATTCCAATTCAACATTACAATCTTTAGTATATTCAATACCAAAATTGATAGTTCCCTTTAAATATTTAAGGACTCGTTTTTTAGTTATCCAATGGCTTTCCTGAGGCTTATCCATGAATTGACTAAGTATGCGTACTCCATAAGCAATATTTGGTCTAGTGGTAGTGAGATAATTTTGGCTTCCCACTAATTGTCGATGCAATGTTCCACTCACCTCTTTTGTTCCATCATCATTTCTCAATTTCATATTGTGTTCAATGGAGTACTTACTGTTTTACATCCTTTCATATGAAATCTCTTTAGTACCTCATTTATGTATTTTCTTTGTGTGATTAAAGTCCTTCCATTATCTCTCCATACTTCAAGACCTATAAAATAGTGAATTTGTCTAGGATCCTTCATCCAAAATTCTTGTGATAACGTCCTTCCTATATCTTTAATCAATTTAGGAGCACTCCCTATTATATTAGATCATCAACATATATAGAGATTAATGTTATATCTTAATTTCTATATGAATTGATGTACAAATTAGGATCATTTTTCCTAAATTTGTTAAATCCTTGTTGAAAGAAGAATTTATAGATTCCATCATAACAAGATTTGGGTACATGTTTTAGTCCATATAAGGTCTTTTTAACTTGCATACAGGATATTATTGTCCCTTATTTAAAAATCCTTCTAGTTCACAAGATAAATATCCTCTTTTAATTCCCCATTTATAAAATCTGACTTCACAACTAATTCATGTAGCTTTCGATCATATTTAGTGTTCATTTCTATCATTATTTTGATTGTATTCATTTTTCAACCAGAGAAAGGTATCTTCATAATCTATACCTTCCTTTACTGAATAACATTTTGCAACCAATATTAACTTGTACTTGTCTATGCTATTATCAACATTTATTTTTTCTTGTATAACCATTTTTGTCGTGTAGGGACTTTATTTTTATTTAATTATGTTAATTACCAGGTTTCATTTTCATTATAGAGTCATATTCTTCTTTAATAACTTCCATCCATTCTTTATGTTTTTTGCCTTGTTTATAATTTAAAGGCTAAAAAACAATCATTACTTGAGACATTAAAGCATAATATTTATACCTCGTAGGGTTTTGCATTTGTTGTGTTGACATTCATAGAGGTTCATTACACCGTGGAGTACATTCTCCTCTCCTTCTTCTGTGTGGAGTGCCTTCATCACTTAGTTGTGGAATTTAAATTCTTGAAATGTCTTCTGGAATGTCCATGCTTTCCTTAGCTTGAGATGATACCACAACTTTTTCTTCTTCTTTAAATAATTCATAAGGATGACGCTATATGCTATCTTCATCTTCTTTTATTTTTTTATCTACATGCTCATGAAATATAACATCCCTACTTGAAAATACCTTGTGAGTACTTTGATCATACATTTTATATGTTTTTTTATCAATAAAATATCGAATAAAAATGGAATTTATAGCTTTTGCATGTAATTTTATCCTATCCTCTCTAGGAATATGAGAAATGGCATTGCATCCGAATATTATTAAATTACTAAATTTATGTTTAAAACCATAAAATTGTTCAAATCGTATTTTTTGCTCAAGATATTTTGTAGGGCTTCTATGTTTGAGGTATACAACTGTATTAATAGCTTGAGTCGAAAAGCTATTAGAAACTCCTTTAATTTTTTACATACTACGAGAACATTGATCTAAGGTTTTATTCTTTCTCTCACCTACTCCATTTTTCTGAGGTTTATGTGGTACTCTAAATTGTTTCATAATTCCATTTTGTTTACAGTTTTTGAAATTTTTTTCCATAATTCTACTCACTACCTTCATATGATCAAAGAATTTCAGTGCTATTTCTTGTTTTCTTTTCAACCATATTCTTGAATTCTTTAAATTATTCGAACACAACACTTTTATTTATTATAAATTACACCCAAGTGTATCTAGTGCTATCATCAATAAATATAAGAAAGTAATATGCCCCACCAAGTGACCTAGACTGCATAGGACCGCATATGTTGTTATGCACTAATTCAAGTGTTTCATGTTTTATTCTATCTTGATGTAGAAGAAAATCTTCCCTATGTTGTTTTCCTAGTGCACAACCTTCACATTCAAAGTGTTCACCCTTAATATTTGGAATGCCTTCTACCATCATTTATTTTGTAGTAACATTAGGTCATTATGATTTAAGTTTCCATACCTTTGATGCCAAAGGTCTATATTTGACATGCACATTCATGCCAAAGCTTGATCCCACTTCCCTTTTACATCCAAACTATATAATCCTACAACTCTCATTCCTTTTGCAACAACCTTGTAGTCATCCTACATCTCCTTTATTAAACAATGTGGTTTCACAAATTCAAATTTTAAATGTTTATTTGTAATAGTAGAGAGAGAAATTACCTTATTTTTTAATCCTCAAACCAACACCACATTTTGAATTTTTTTTTTCTTGTCAATTAGGCATTGTAACACTTATATCACCATATCCTTTAACTTCATATGATCTATTATCTCCTAAATATATGTGTGTACCATTATTAACATCATGATAAGTATAAAAATAGTCTCTTTTACATGACATGTGGATTGGTCCACCAGAATATAAAAAAAAACATTATCATCATTCATTTATGTTGATAAAGTAGCATTAGACACAAATAACTTAAGATTGCTAAAATAATGATTGATTTCCTCATCTCTATCAACATAGTTTCTTGTATTCCTTCTTTGTTTAAATTGGTTAGACCTTCTTTTCATGAAATTCTTAGCAAAATGACCAGGTTTTCCACAATAATAACATACATGATCTCTACTTGATTTTGAATTTGACCATGGTGGAGTTGTACCTAGAAATGATTTTACCTATGTCCTTTTGCCTTTATTTTTCTCCCATTGTTTTCCTTTGAAGGGCTGCTTCCCTTTAGCCATCAATTCTAAATCGAAATTGGGATATTTCTGATTAATACTTCTTCTTCACTCCACTTCCTGTATAAGTATATATACCAACTGATCAAACATAGGAGCCTTCTCTCTAGTTGTAGTGCCAGTGATAAACTTTGGATATTCATTAAGAATTCCATTTAATCTCATAGCAACCAAATATGTATTAGATATTTGTTCACCAATGTCACCAATTTTATCTTTTATATCCCTAAATCGAGAAATAAAATCACTCATAATTTCATTTTATTCCATATTAATTGAAAGAAGTTTACTCTTTAAATACAATATTCGATTTGTAGTCTTCATCTCATACAAATTTTTGAGGGTGTCCTATGTCTCCTTGGATTTTTTGCACTCTGTAATGTGTGGAATAATGTTGTCCTTAACGGACATCCGCAAAAGCGCTTTCTCTTTGTTCTACTGTAACTCCCAATCTTGAATTGCAGCAGTTGTGGCTTAACGGGGCTCTGGCTTGACTTCAGCTCAACACACGATCATCCATATATTGTAGCCTTTCATCAAATTTTGCAGCTTAAACTTCCAATTTGCGTAGTTTTCACCATCTAACCTGTTAGAGCCAGATAAATAAAATTTTGTCAATATGTTATCCATTGTACTAAACTTATGAATCCTCAAGTACCAATTTACAACTTTAATAGCTAAATAATATTTTTTTCTTACCAATAACATTAATGGCTCCTTACACATAAATAATAACACCTGCAGGCACAAGTCATAAAACTATATTAAACTTCAGAACTAAAAAGTCATTGGATAATATGGCACTCTCTCACCCTCTTTTTTTTCTAGCATCGAAAACAAATTGTACTCCAAAACTAGCCACTCCTATTATTTAAAATATTGAAAATGACAAAAAAAATAAAATAAAGAAAAAAATAAAGAAAGAAACGAAAAAAGAAAGAAAAATTAAGAAAAAGAGAAAAGACCACAAACTTATTTCACGGCCATAATTTACTTTTTACTTAGAAATTTCCATTAACTTAGTGACCCATAACAACCACCACAATATTATTTCACTTAGTTTGAACTTTGAGTAGCGTATTAACAATAAAGAGGTTAAGATTCATAAAAAATCATTTTGTCGTAAATAACCCTAGTTTTCAAAATATCCCACTTTTAAAATATTGAATCATCAACTTCATTCAAAATAAACCAAAACTTCATTTTAGAGTGCCCTGAATTAAAAAAATTTTAATTATGCAACAATTGTTGCCAAACTATGATTGTAAATGGTTTATATAAATCTATTTAATAGGGCCTTGGTGGACAAACAAATGAGCTTTTGGAATCAATGAACCAAGAGTAAATGAAAAATACAAAGCATAATTCATGTGACTTTGTTGCCTTAAAAATTTGGAATTTTCTAAAATTACCACCAAATGCAATGTCAAGAATACCACTCAAACTTCTTTTTCATCTCCATGCCCACAAAATGGAAGCAAGAAACGATCTGTTGTTTCGAATTGAGATGCTCAGGACCAAATTCCTGTCACAGAAAAATGCACAACTCTTCACCGACACACCCTTACACATACTCGAACTTCACATTGACTGCATGTTCTCAACAACTCTAGTTACAAAAGAATTCTCACCATAACCATTCCCTCCATTGCCAAAGAAAGACTTTAATACATGATGAGGGAGCTTATGAACTGTATGCATTGTCGGTGGCGATAGCTTCTTCAATAAGATAGTTAAACTCTCTAGAAACTTCTTCAAAAAGATAAGTGAACTCTTCAAAAACCATGGTACAAACTTCCTAGTGCATTTAATGATGCCGTTGGTAACTTGGTAAATTGAAATTACGATTATCCAACAATTTATATATGTAACATATATAAGATTTATGTTTAAATTATTAATTATCTAATTTATTAAATGCTCTTATTTGTATATCTCAATAACTTATCTGGAAGGTTTCTCCTCTCTCCCATTAGTTTTTATTTTATATTATTGTCAAAAACTTTTTCCACCTGCAACATTTTATTTATTTATATATATATATATATATATATATATATATATATATATATATATATTTATATTGTGGATAACTTTTTCCACCAAAATATTTTTCAGGGCAGTTATTTCCATTTGTCAACAATGTAGCTGTGTATTATGGACAACTTTCTCCATTTCCCGATGACCTTTTGAAGATGGAATAAAAATGAAGTTTGAGGCTCCAATAATAAAGTTTGATGAAATGACACCTACGTTTGAGATTTTTACATTTTTACAATATTATTTATCGTGGTCATATACTTTTCCATCACATCTCAATTCATTAGCGATTGGATTCTTAATTTATCACCCAATTATGGGACTACTTTTGTCCACGTCCATGTTTCCAAAAAAAAATCGGCAATCACCATCTATAAACAAATTATGTGCATTTTCATGTCTAAGAGGTTCTGGTGGAATATTATTAGAATTTGTTAAATTGTGTCGTGGTTATTAATTTATTGGTAAAATTCGATCTTAACCTCACACTGTCGATACATTTTTCAAGTGGAGCACATAATTTCTACATAACATCTCAAAATGCAGCCCTCTCGTGAAGGCTTAGAGAATACGCTGACATCATTATTATGTATAATTTTCGAGGATTGACGTTGCTTATTAATTACGAAAAACATAAAAATATCATTAAAAGTATTAAATTTATCAACCCATTAGTTAGAAGGGTCTTCGAAATAAAAGCAACTTTTAAATTTTTTAAAAGTCATACTATGATCCCATATTATGTCATCGTAATCTTTCATATTTCATAAGTCGTCATGATTTTGTTATATCGTTTTTTGCTAGCACTATTACAATCATAAAAGTGGTTGATATATGTTTATAGATATCATTTTTTTGTTTTATATATATTTAATATTACAAACTTAATATTGTAAATCTTAATATTTTAAGAAATTTTGTTTATATATAAAAATATATTATTATTAATTATTTGAAGACAACATCTATCTACAATGAATACACAAAAATATGGTCATCAAATGGAAGTGATAACATTTCATCTATTTCTTCAAACCTTACATTTTAATTGGACTAGGATGCAAGGAAGGATGTCACAACATATCATAGGTACAAATTGATGACCCTAGAACAAGATGAACACCATTTTAGAGAATACGAAATCAGAATAAGTGATAAAAAATTGTAGTCGAATTGAAAACAATCGTGCATTGAAGTCAAATTGACACTGTCGATTGAAATCTGAATTGGCACAAGTAGTGGAAGATAAACAAAAACCTATTAACAAGTGGCCCAAAATATTTTTAATTCCATATTTTTTTGGTTTGAAATTGAAAATCACGATCTTCTATTTCCCAAACCTTTAATTTAATTCCTCTAATTGTGATTGGGAGAAAGGATATTCCGAGTATATGAAATATCAACCATCAAAATAAATTTTAATTTATAAAGAATTGGAATTAGTTAACACCAATTCCAGAATATGTTTTAATTTATAAAGAATTGAAATTCCTGAACCCCAATTCCAATATATATGTGCAGTCAAAATTTATCCTGGCTATTAATCCCCTTTTGGAGCTCAGATATACCAGAACATAACATATTTCATAAAGGTCATAGACGGTGTGTTTCACATTGCAGACTTTAGGTGTGAAAGTGGGATGAATATTCTTCTCACATATGATAGCATCGTAGCAAATTTCAAATCAATTTTTATTCTCCATTACCTAAATGTACTAGAAATAGAGGTTCAATTCCTCAATCTTCAATCGAATGATTTCAATACATTGCTTCTAACAACACTTCCAACAACAACAGTAGTGCACGACGAAGATAAGACTCTGGCAAGTACATATTACTTCGCATAAGCAGTGTCGGGATCACAATATAGAAAAAATTTCCCAAGGAAAACCCTCCATTTCTTCCATTCCTCCACCATCCTGCATTGCCTTTAACAAGTGAGTGAGAAAGACATTAAGCCCCATATTTATTCCATTTAATTTTCCCTATTACTAATGAGTATGGCATATTAATCGTTTTCAATTTCAGGTTCCTGCTAGCATTCAGGGCAAATGTTCCCGAACTTGGAAATGTGGGCATGTCTACATATCCAATGATGCAGTAGTTGACTCCGATATTAACAAATTCAAACAAGACTTTACAACATTATTAGGTTCTAGAGTGGAAGAGATTATTCCTAGAGGATGCATTTTCATCACTCTCTTGGCCTGTAACTCTACCGACATAAAGAAACAAAGTGTGTTGGGAGCTTGTGTTTTTCACTTGGAAGATGCATATCAAGAGCTGGTGAAGGAGGTAAATTATATCATTCAATATTATTATCTCATAATTAGGTTTCAATACATCTAGTAGGTTATCAATATTTTTTTGGCAGGGTTTGATTGAGGAGGAGAAACTAGAGTCCTTCAACATTCCTTACTATGGTCCAAGCGAGGGGGAGTTAAAGATCGTAGTGGAGATGACAAACTCATTTGAAATAGGAAGCATCAATATTTCGTCAATTGATTTCAAATCCCATGGTTCTAAACTCATCAATTTGCACATAGTGCAAAAAAAGCACAAAAAATTTCTATCGTCTCAATGTTGAATGCACAATAGAGCCAAATGACAACAAGCTAAAATGCACTATGAAAATTCGACAACTACAACAATACTTCCCAACAATTGCAGAGACAAGTTTCAAAGAGTGCATGAAAGACATTTCATCTACAGTCTTTGAATTATGAAAACTATTTGTACATGTGATATTCACTTTGACACTCAAGAACATCATTACTGATATAAATCTACTTTGGACAATCTAACATGCTACATCAATTCAACCAATTTTTTTCTTTCAATGTACATGTTTTTGTTAACCACTGTGAGACTAAATCCTGTATTTTCCATTTTTTTGCACACTATCCTTGTAATACTATTGTTTTTACGTTTTGTTGTACAAATATATCCTCAATTGTTCGCTATCATGGGTTTTGTCTCAATTCCACCGATACAAATGAAGGCACTTACATAGGAACATTACCACTTTTACCACCAATCATATTTGTGTTAAGTCCAAAGTGTCATTGAAAAATATTTTTGGTCTTTCAAATATAGAGACTTTACCAAAAATATGAAATAGTAAAAAAGAAAATGTATTTTGTTCTTTTTCATGAACACATTGCTATTTTTTATTGTTTAGACAATTTTTGGTTTTTGTCTATAAGTCTCTAATGCAATTTATACGTTGCTCACATTGTCTGAATTTATTTTTTCAATGTTATCTACAATTGTGTCTATTGGATACTGGGATTCATGGGTAGAAATGTTAGTCCATATAACTTTATACTTGTGTCCAACTATCTGCACCTCATATTTTTATACATGCATAGATATACTTTTCTATAGTTTTTTTCTCTTCTATTATATTTCGTCAATGCTTCAATTGATAACAATGAAATCACTTCATTTCTTGTTCTAATTAGTCCTATTATGGGAAATCCATAACAACTGTGATAAATCTAAATTCTAAAGACCCTTAGGATATTGTCAAAATATATGGAATCTGTGTTCCTAATGTTATCAATTTATGAGTATGCTATCATAAAAACCATATGAACATAACAAATTAGTTGTCTATGGTTTTTTTGACAGAGATTAAATCCACTTCTCCTAATTTTTTTCAGTTCATTGGTATAATATTAACTTTCATTTTTTCCTTATTTTCCACATGATAGGTATGAATTTTATACAATATATGCAAATTATATAGAATAAATACAAATGTGCATATTTGACTATAATTCAAATTGTTCATTGCACTACATTTATATGATGCAACTCTTTATGTGTTGGAGTTTTGACTTTCATTTTTTTTCTTTTACGCTTAAAAAAGGAAAAATGAAGAAAAAAATTTTCATTTATACTTCAAAATCACAATAGGCCAACTATCGAAGCTATTTCAAACCTCTTATACTTTTAAAAATATTCTATGTAACATGAATTTAAGTTTTCAGTTTTCCTTGCTGAACAAAAAAATATATGAATTTAAAAATAAAAATACATGAGCTATAATAACCACTAATTTTTTTTAGATAATTGTATTTTGGATTATACATTTATGTCATCAAATATATGTTTCTGCATATGATCTAAAAGTCCTTGAAATGAGTGGATAAGAGATTATTTGTTATCTAAATATTTTTTAGTATGTGAAATGTTCATGGCAATAACCTCTTTGTTTGGAAATTCAAAACATGTTATAAATCATAGTACTGAGTCCTTTTTCCCCATATTTAATCTATATGCTGGTTACATGGTGCCATGGTTCTTTTAAAACTAATTCCCATTGAATAATCTATGCTATTATGTTTACACATATCATAAAAAGAATATTTATATATGTAATGAACACGCATTCCAATACTGCTTATTTATTCAAAGAGTTCTACTTCGTTCTATTGCAAAAGAAATAAGCCTTTTATCTAGTCCATGGAAATGGTTTTCATCCAATGTTTTCAATTCAACAAATTTTATCTCGAGACATGAAGCGATATGAAACGAGAGAGGAATACACCTTGACCGACATTGGCCAACTAACAAATCAAGATTGCCTTGCTCTAGTTCAATATGTTCAGGGAATTTACCATTCGTACTCATGCATAGAGGTACGTCCCTTTTGATATTAAAGAGTTGAAAATTGTTATTGTCGACCCGTACATCAATACATGCACTTAAAAATTAAAATAATGACCTAATCATTAGGGAAAGTTAATTTTTATGTATGCAATATTTAAAAAAAAAGCATTGATGGAAGACTTGATCCATGCCTATGATGTATCCTAAACTCTAAATACAAAGTTTTAACTGTAATTTTCTTCCATTTTTATCCATTGTGTTTATTTTGTTGTTATCACACTGCAATGCCATATCAAACTATAAATAAATAAAACGTCATACCAGCAAGAGGATACCGGATAAAATTGTTGAATAATTGGTTAGTATACTTGACTACGAAATTTCCATTACTATCATTCATTGCATTAATAAGTGTCTCCTTCTTAAATTTTGTGACTTTCTATAAATAAATTTTAATTTTCTAACTCAACCCATAATTTCAACTTCAAGGAATCAACACTTCAAAAGTTCTTTAATTACTATTTTCATATCCACACTTTGATCTCTGAGGTGTTGATATAGACCATATGTCATTTAAAACTCAATACCCTTATACTCAATCATAATTTCAAATGTTTAGATTAGTGTTTTTTTTTCCATGCTCTCACCTATGGTTGTGAGACATTCAAAGCATTCACAATGTTATTTTCTCTTAGTTACATATGAAGAGATCAACTTTGTTCTTGATATTGACAACCAAGTACCAACGATTTACTTTACTTTCATTACAAGTACTCTCTGGCCATTATATTACCTATATTCAGTGCAACACTATATTGAGAAATGATATCATTGACCCACCCCATTCCCTTCCTAACCTGCAAAATACCCTTACGTTCTGTGAATTTATCTAAAGAGATGTAATTGTCATACTAAGCGTTTATTGTGTCAAATATATCCCTCCCATAGCAACCTATGCAGGTTATCCATAAAACTTAGTTGGACATATTACCTTCACAATGTATTCTAAGGGAAACCATATCAACTAAACAAAAGATGTAAAATGAGCCCAAAATGAATAATTTATGATCTTTATATACCATTTCTTAGAATTGTTTTAATATATTTGCATGTGATTTTACCGAGAAAATTGGAACATAAACATCCCAGTTAACTGACCAATAATCTAGAAACTTTTGTGCTACCATATAGGATCTTTAAATAAGGCGACCTCAGAAGGATAGTCTACCAGTAAAGTTTCAACATAGATATTCCAAATTCTTGTAGCCATGTTGAGATGCCCCCAACAAATGGGGTTCTTGAAAAATTATTGTGAATGTCTTATTAATTCCCAAAATACCTAGAATTTAGATTTTTTAGTTTTGTTCTATGAAGCCTTTAGCTCAAAGCATTGACACAATAAAGGATTCTCATTTTAATGGAAACCTACATTACAAAAATAACATTTACTCTTTTTTTTCCTATTTATGTTCACCATTGACATTTTTATCAACATGGTTACAAGACACGACCAAGTAAAACAGCTACTCTCGAACTCAACTTGGTTCAAAAAAAAATTAGTCAATTGAAAGTCTTACAAGAATTGATTAAATTTCCTCTGTAATTACAAAAATAAAACCAAAAATACTGAACAAAAGGAACCATGTTTCTATAGCAATACCTAAAGGTGATTTTTGAGAAAAATAGTTTTTATGTTTGGGTGAAATTTTCATGCACTTTGCAAAGCAGTTATGAGAGTCTTGTGCCTTCAGTTCAACCTTTCCATAGATTAGTTTCATAGGAGACTTAGTGATTGTCTTATATCAATGTTATTTAATCTTTCACATTGAATTTAAGTGTTTTTCCATTTTTTTTTCTATCCATGTTCTCTTCTCTTGAAAACACTAGACAAATATTCATAAAATAAGGTTTGTCACTTTGTATTAGCCCTTTGATTTTTTTTTTTTTAACATATAGTTGATTGGCTAGTTTGAGTACTTCCTTTGAGATAAATTACATATAATATTTATGGCATTTTATTTTATGAAATTACCGTTGGGATTTTGTCACATAAATACCCCAATTGTTGTTCACATTTCTTTCCCTTTTGAAGTTTTTAAGGCAACAGATTATGCTATACCTTGGCCACCATTTAATGATATCATATGCTAGCTTAGAACCTTTTCTTTTAGTAAGTAAAAGTTTAAAATTCAGAAAATTGGATTCTAATGGAAACCACATTGTGCCTACCATGGAACTAAGAACCTATTGAAATAATGTTCTATATTTTCATTAAGATCTTATGATTCTTATGATATAATGATACTAAATAACTTACACTTGTTCAAATTATGCAACAGTCTCCAAACTTGGATGAAATTTAATAAATTATGTGTGAGAATATTTTTGCAAGCAAGAAACCTCAATTCTAGAATGTGGAGGATGGACATACACAACTGCAACAACAAATATTGAAGCAAGTGAGGTCAAATATTCTAATATTCAAGGATATCTTCTCTAGAGAAAATTTGGATAATTTTTTATTTAAAGGGAAACACAAAAAAATACTTATGATAACTGAAGATCAACTTGCCATTCCCACAAAATATTGTGCTCAACTTTATGAATTTCCATTGCTCAAATATATTGACCCTTTTTCATGTTTCTTATTTTGAGCATTCAGATAGAGATCAATTCCAAATAATGAATATGAACATCTAGGTAGCAATGTATCCCTCTTACAATGCAGAAATTATTTCCATATTGAATATTTTATCACACTAATCTTTCTATTAGGCCAAGTTGAATCATTACACTATACGTTATCGCTCTCAAAATATTTTATTGAACGCTATTTTACTGAAGTCACCATGGTTACATTTTGGTTCCAAATTATGTTTCTTCTATTATGAACACACTACAAGCAAAACACCTCTAGCGGATGTTTTTGAGGAACCCCTTATAAAAATACCAGATACATCTGTTTCTAGCGGAGGGTTTTGCAGATGTTTTTGGCTCGGTGCGCTTATCATCCAAAACCGCATCGATGCACTCAACAAGAGGAAGCACCGGTGCGCACAAATAATTGGCGCACTGGACACCATGCACTCCATACACAACTGCTTGGTGCATCATATTACTGTAGAGCACCAATTCTTTACAACTTTTCCACACTGGTGCACCATAAAACACCGTGCAAAAAAAAAAATTGCTTTCTGTGGTATTAACAAACCGCACTAGTGCACCTATAAAACCCCGCACACGGGGACATGGTTAAATAAAAAAATTACGACCAAAAAACCTCATTTTTCACTTTTCTCATTGCTCAAGAGCTCTCAAGCACCAGTGCAATTTATCCTTTTCTCAGTCGCCTGAAATCGGTGCTCCCATTGCACCCATTGCACGCAGTGCTATTGTGCATTTCCCACCAATCTCCAATTTTCATTTTGCAAAATGGTGGGAAAATTTTATTTTTCAAATTCTAAAGCCAATATGCCTCCTCGATGACCAAATGTACGGGTATTTTTCTTGTTTTTCAATAATTAATCTTTTTAGCATATTAAAATTTCAAATAACCATAAAATTAACCATTTAAAAGAAAAAAAATTGTCACGTGATGTGCTCATGTCGTTCAACTCGCACCAGTAAGCGGCGGTTCCTGTAAAATTTATAGGCTGCACTGCAACCAATGCTAATTGTATCTGCACCATTTTGGAGGTGGCACTGAAAGGAGCACCAGGTTACTAAATAAAATAAAATAAAAAAAAGTGCGGTGTGGTCATTTAGTAGGCTGCGTCGTTGACCATGTGGAATAGCGGCAACACGGTGTGTTGAAGGAAATATCCACCCTGATGTTTATCAGCGCACCACATTCAACACTCTCACAGGGTCAACGATGCGGCCTGGTAAAAGACTGCACCATTGACTAAGTAATGAAGTCAAGAGGTCAGTGCGTAGACACAACTATAGGTATCGGGGCATAGATTTTAGTCATTGCACCACACTCCTGAAACCGCACATAGTCAATGGTGCTCTAAAAAATTTTAAGTGCACTGCCTACTATGCGTTGAATGTCATCTATTGCACTGCCCCAGGTGCATGAAAAACAAAAGATGCATCGAAACCGATGCATGAGTATTTTTTCTGGCGCACCAACTGTTTTGTTTTTTTTTCCAAAAAAAATTATATATGTATATTAATAAATACATATCTAATTTAATTAAAAAAATTGTTTAATATGTTAATCATTTAGGGAGAAGAGGAGGAACAACAACAACAACAAGTCGATCAGTATGACATGGTTTGCCTGTGGGAGGCACGAGAGAGGGAGAGAGATGCGTAACCTAATCCTACTACAATAGCTACCGAGGGGCTCCTAAGGCACGAAGGCCTCCTCAAGTTCTATGAGAATGCTACTTCCCCAAAGGGCCATGGTATTTTTTTGAGACATCTTATTCGTAGGTGGAATGTGCACCGACAGGATTTCTAGATTGGTCCTAACCAGTGGTACACACCCACTGAGGAGGATATATATTTCATTATAGGGCTATCGAGGAGAGGGTTGGATTTTCCCTCATTCCTAGAGGCTCCAGATGGCTGTGTAGCATGGAGTCAATTAGCGTACTCCCAGAGATACATTGGAGCAGATGTACTCTCTCCTTCATATTTTCAAGTTGCTAGACATTAGTTACGTATTGGTGCATTTGGTAGTGAGGAGGTGAGGTGCCTCTCACTTCTAATTTAGACCATTTCACACAAAATCAGTGATGGGAAATTCATTAGTTTCTCACTTCCATATTATGTTGATTCCTTAGTACATGAGCCATGACTTGTCAAGTGGTCTGCCATTTTTTTTCCGATAGTTCTGTACAGCCTTAGATAGATGTCATGCTCATGTGCAAGCGTGGGTCAACTTCCCTTTTTCTTGAGAGATTTTTTGTTTATTTTTTGAGAGGTTTCTAGAGACAAGGCCTACTTTTGTTCGACAGCCTCGTAGGCCGATGTTCGAGGCATGGATGCACATGTGGGGGCATATGATGCTCAAGAGGGATGAGACTGTGTTTCCAGTGAGTATATCGCATGATGTACTGGAGTTGCTAGCCAGTGTTGATGAGTTGCATCCCTTAATTATGGTCACCTATCCTTATTTTGGATTGGATTTCATAGGGTTTGCCAACATCCTCTTCACAAATTATGAGCCACCAGATGATAGAGGTAATATTACTTCTTTATTTCAATTTTTTCTAACATGTTCTTTAACTTGTTTTTATTAAATTGTCTAATGAAATTGTCTAATTATTGTTGTGTACTTGTATATATTTTGCAGACATTGGGTATTTTGATGGCAAGGACATGCTGACACCACCACATGATCTAGGTGTGGATCCTGATGATGATCAGGGCATGCCAGATGACGAGGATCATGAGGATGTCATCGTAGACAGACCTGCTCTTGCTAGTGCACCGATACTACCTTTTGATAGGTGCGATCAGCCTAATATTAGATATAGGATGCAGTTGGGTGACCAAATCACTGCACTGATTGTTGAGGCGGGCATCAAGCCTATTCATATGAGAGACATAGAGGCCGATGGTAAGCTGTTACAGATTTGGAGACGCATGTTGCATGGCATGTGCAACCTAATGCAGCATGTCGTAGGGGATACAAACCTAGTTACGTGGTTGAGGATGACAGTTGCACATTATATGCGTGGTAACATGCGATCGACAGTCCGCGAGCAACGACTCATCATCTCGTGATCTTTCACGTTGCTCCACGCCAGATGAGCAGCCTCCACTAGCATCTAGTAGCAGTCATCATGGAGATGAGGTTGGACCATCAACCATGTCTAGTCAGTAGCCTCCAGCATCTAGCAGTACTCATGATCATGAGAAGGCTGGACCATCGACTGTCGAGGCTGCAACATTCACTGAGCATGCCTCGACTAGTACTTCTATTGATGTTGTACCACTAGCTGACGCATGACATTTATATTACAGTTGTATATTTTTAACATTATTCAGTTGTGTCTATATATATATATATATATATATATATATAGCCCATGTATTTTATGTTCATGTTGTAGTTGTACTTAATTTACGTGTTGGTGATCATCATGATGTGTATATTGTTTTTTTTCTACGTAAAGCTAATTCTATTATATCATCAACCATAAGTTACATTGCGCATCCTCAGAAATGAAGAGGTCCATTTTGGAGGGAAGATTCAAAAAACTACTATAAAAAACTAGACTACCCCTAGAGGGGAAACCAACCCTGATAATCCAAGGAAAATGAGCTTGCCTTAGCAGGAAACCAACCTTAAAACTGTGCAAAATGAAGCAGAAATAACTAACATAGGTAACATGAAAAACCACCATACTGAAAAAAAAACCGAAGACAGAACACTATGGAGAACCTTCATGTTTGTCTCTAGAGGGAGATGGCTCTTCGAGAATGCGACAGGTGTAGTCGTAGTATAGAAAATCGAGCCCATGCTCAAAGTCCTCATGTGGTGCGTGAGGAGATACTAAAAGCCCGAGGTGCTCCACTGGAGTGTCCTGAATGGCTTCGTCCTACAGAGTGGTTTGAATGTCTAGGGAGGCATTCAAGTTGAATTTGTCATTTCACAAGGAGGAGCCCGAATGACGCAGTGTCGGAAGATGCTTATCTTTTGCAGGCTCGATATCATTATCTTCAGAATTGGAGCTGGAGGCAGGCTACACAGGGAGATCTTTAGGCTTTCTATGGAGAAAGGCTGGCTCTACGGGGATGGTGGACTTATGGGCCTGATTTTTATAGTGGGAGGAGGAGGGAGGAGCAGAGGGGTCAGGAAGCAGCAAGGGAGGTGAGGCAGTCACGAATTCACGGGGAAGAAAGTCCGTCATGGCCCAATCTGTAGGGAGATTAAGGTCTTGGGGGAAGGTATTGGATGGAGGAGGATGCGAAGGGAGACCCCTCCTCCCAGCTAGCCTACAACATTGCCGGTGACGACGAGGCATCGAGCCGACTTGGGAGAGAAATTAGACAGCTGAGGAACCGTTGCAGAGTCAAGAGCCCAGAAGCCTCTCGCCTCAGCAGGGGAGGGCCAAACCCAGAAAACAAGAGGGAGAGCGACCAAAGCGGGCGGGAGAGCGAGATGTGTATATTCTTAGGTCATGTTAGATATTTTAATTTAATGTGAAAATTGCAGATAGATGTGTATGTCATAGCATGAGTTATTTGAAATGAGATGTATATTTCATGATTGTGTTGTGATGATGTTATATAATGATAATTGTGTTTTGTTAGATGATCATGATCATGATGATGTTAGCAAATTTGAATGTGTTTTTTAGTTGAATATGATGTTTGTACGATGGTTATCATGATCGTGATGTTTATTAATTAATTTAATATTGAGTGACCATGATATTTATTAAATATTATAATGTCGTGATTGTAATTAAAATTTTAATTTTAATTGTACATAAAATTGTAAAATTTTATTTGTATTTGTAATTTTAATTTTAACGGTAATAGTATGTAAAAATTTTAATGCAAAATTTTAATTATAATTGTATATATGACAAATTGTAAAATTGTAATTGTAATTCTAATTGTATGTAAAATTCTAAAATTTTAATTGTATTTGTAATTGTAATTGTCTGTAAAATTCTAAAATTGTAATTGTAATTCTAATTGTAATTATATATGAAATTGTAAAATTGTAATTGTAATTGTATGTAAAATATTTGTAAAATTTTAATTGTATAAATGTGAAATGATTTTATTAACATTTGTAAATTTGTAAATAATTATAAAATAATAAATCCAGAATAACATGAATTTTTGTTACGTAATAAATTTTAGAAAATAATGCAAATAAATTCATATACTTTATAATTATCATTATTTTATTATGATCTTACATACCAAAAAAAGAGAACTTTATACAATACCCCATTTCTAGCGAAGATTCCTGGTTTTTTCTCCTGTGCGCTTATCATCCCAACCCGCATTATGTCTTAGTACTGTAGTGCACTAGTGCTTCAAAACTCTTCCACACCGGTGTGTCATAAAACATCGCGTCAAAACATAAACTGTGATCTTACGAAACCGAACTGGTGCACCTATAAAACCCCGCGCACCAAAGCAAGGTTAAATAAAACCTCGTGCGAACCAGGTATGTAATTGAAATATATTTTATAAGAAGGAAAATTTAATTTGTAAAGTGCAGTATTGGAGTAGTAGAGGGTTCGAATCACAGGCAAGAATTTTTCTCAGGAGATGAGGGTTTAAAAAGACGAGAGTTCAAATTTCAGCTGAGAATTTTATAGCAGAGAAAATGAGTGATTCAAATAGAAATATAGACAAATATTCTTACAGGGATGTAGACGGATACATAGCTTGACATAGTACAAAAGGAGAAAATATTTAGGAAAAATATGAGAAGGGTGGTCGAGAAAGCTCGGTTGAGACCGACAGAGAGCATTCGTTTGAGGCTGACGATAGGGTTAAGAGGTCCCATGATGGAGAAAGGGAGAGTAGATTTGATGGTAGAGAAATACATTTCGACGCTCTGGTGATTAGCAAGGTGAAATGGTCCTTCGAAAGAAAGGAGTTATATTTTCTAAGAGATGTCAGAGAGAGATCAATTGAGTCTCTTGAATGGGCTAAGACATAACATGAAGGTAACGATTCTCATTCTTACAAGGATGATAGGGAAATATTGTATAGTAGAGAAATATCAATCGAGGTAGACGATAAAGCTTCCAAGAGGCACCATGAAAGGAAGGATTCTCATTCCCTTAAGGACAACAAAGAAATATCAACTGACGTTGTTGATCGGGCTGGTAGGTCCCATGAAGGGAAATATTCTCCAGAATGTGTTTAAAAGCAGCTGGGATTATTGTCCGAGCTTCGGTTGACTTACATAAACTTTTACTGGCAAAGATGAAATCACATAAAATCACATCTTCGGCTTTCAATTGAACCTAAATGGCATTCCTATTTTTTCTGAGCTGTGGTCTTGTGGATAACGAGGAATATCACATGGAAAGCACCCAAAAATTAAAATTTTTGAAAGTATAGGTGAATTATCACTTACCAAAGAATGAAATGCTGAACAAAACGCAAACGAGATACACTTAAGGATTCCCTGGTTCCATTTGTTATTGAAAATTATGCTCACTCTGGAAGAAACCAGTAAAAAGTCTGCTTGTCTTATAAATGGAAATCCAATGACCATTTCTATTGGAAGAAAAGCATAGATACCTACAGCTACCATATTTCCACCTGCAAATCAGTTTCCCATTGGAAAATCTAATGTAATATCCCATTTTGGAATGTATTTCCTATGCTCGATCCTATACTCATTTTCTATGGGAAACCATTGCCTCTACATGTAATAACTACATCATCTAGTCGAAAATCAGTCTTCTTCTGCTAACAAATGAAAAATGAAGGACTCGTTGTCATTTCTCCCAGAATATTCAAGGTCACTTTCTCATAAACCCGACATTGTATTAATTTTTTTAAGATCAAGATAGGAAGCACAAAGGAGAAAAGAGGAAATTGGATACCAAGATGGAGGAGGAGCTTGCAAATGAGCAAGCAGATCATGGGGCACATTTTCTTGTTGCAGGTTATGGAAAGGTTCAAGTTTCTTTTTCTTAAAGAAGAAGAGGTTTAGTTTTGAAAATAAATAGCCCAAATATTTTCAAAGAAAATGTACAATTGCAACATGTCTAATTTTTGTGTACACACGTAAAAGTAACTTCGGTGCCTCAACCACAAATCGGTGAAAATTTACATATAACCGCACTGGTGCATTCTAGTTACTGCGCACAGGTACGTTTTAGTTACTACGCAACGATGTCATGTTACCAATGTACGCATCGGTGTGATGCTATTAAGTGATGCATCGGTGAAAAATAAACGCAAATAAAAAAAATGAAACTCTATTTTCTTTAAGTGAAAAAAAAAGTAGAAAATTGAAAAATGGGCGGAAAAATATTTTTGAAAATCTAATTTCATAAAAAAATTCTTTAAATAATAAACACTTTTCATTATTTCACTATTTTTTCTAATATTTTCAGCTAGAGATTTGCAGGAGTCATACCTAGAGCATGAGAGCATGAGAGCACTATGGAGCAGCGAAATATGTTTGAAAAGTAGTATTCAAACAATAAGAATCCAAACCTATGCTGATTAAAACCCTGTATCATATAATTTCAAATGATCTCGTGATTAAATTTGATTTTTTTTTTTTTACTTTTTCTACAGTTTTATCCATTTTTATTATAAACCCTTCATTTTTTTGTTTTTTCCCTTTCTTCTCCCTGTTTATGTGATTTCAGAAATAGGGCTTTTCATTTTAGGTTTACATCCAACCAAAGGAACAACTTACATAGTCAAATCCCAATCCATGTTGGCCCTTGTGTGAATTTAAAAAAAATGGATTTTTTTATCGGTGGGCCTTGCGTAACATAGCCCACTAGTGCATTGTATTATAAAGCACACTGCGCAAGTACTATGCAATAAAAAATATAAAAATATATATTTTTAATTAGTGCACCATATCTAAAATAGGGCACCAATGTGCTATGTTACGAGGATAGCATCGTAAAATCTATTACACTGTTTGCACAATGCATTTATAATACCCCCACGCACTGACGTTGGTGCGTATATCGTGAAAGGTGCACCAGTTTCTTGAGATTTATTTTTTACCTGAAAACTTGACCATTTATTTAAAAATATATTAATGAATGATATGGTATAGGTTTTAGATTTATAAAGAAATGAATGACAAAAGATAAGTAACAAAAATACTGATAACACATCAAGAAAAGAAAAAAGGCAATCTCTTTGTAAATTATTTACAAAAAATATTCTTTTTGAATTATATGTAAGTTCAACTATTATGTATTGTTTATTGTGTATCATGCAGAGCCACAAAATTACGAAGCTTGATAACATTATTTATGATCTAGGACCAAAAGAGCATGAAAGCTTGATGGAAAAATTTCAAAAGGATGAATGAGGTGAATGAAAAAATACTATCGATCCAATATAAGTTTCTTTATTTAATTTTCATTAATAATATACTCAAAATTATTAGATAACATGTGTCAAACAGTCTATTAATTCAAATCTATTTGATGTTATACAAGGACCAAAAACTCATAAAAGGAATGTTTTTTTTTCTTCTGAATTAGACTAAATCTATTAAGTAAAAATATGGTACAAGAAGAAGATACAATCAAGAGAGACAAAAATCGGCAACCGGAAATGATAGGACTATCAACCTCGGTTCCGTAGAAAGAGAGAAGTAAGCAAGGAGCTGCAACCAACGACAGGAAAGCTAGAATACTGACATCTACCCAGAATGGGCAGAGGTCTCAACATGAAGCTTTTTTCCTTTTCTTTTTTTAACTTCGACCCATCCATCCAGGGGCGAATGAGCAACAATAACCTGAAGATTGGGGATCTCCATGGAATGGCCCTCCTTATCTGAATTAGAGGAGGAGGACAAATGGACACGTTTCTGGGCGATGGCCAAATCCGAGGAACGTGTTGGTCCATCGGCGGAGGGGACCCCAGATTGAGGGGCGTGATCCAGATCTGAATCGCTGGCTTCTTCTTCAGAGCTAGAGGAATCAGAATCCTCGACAGGAGGTGGAGAGCAGGGAGCCCATATTTTGGGTTTTGACTTGGAGGGGTAGTCCATTTTCTGTTTAGCTGGGAGAGTGGGGCAGGAGGACCGCAGATGCCCTGTTAAATGGCAATGGCGGCAGTGGAAGGAAGTGTTTTTGTAATCCAGAAACTGGGTCCAAACAAAATCGTTTAAGTTGAGATTGATTTGCTCTAGTAGTCCCTTGCTTAAATCTAACTCCATGCATATTCTGGCATATGTGTATAGCCCATTTATTTCTTGCCTGTAATCTCCTGTAATGAAACTGCCCAGGGTGTTGCCTATGGCTTTGTAGACTGCTACATGCCATAAGTGGACAGGCAGGTTTGGAAGCCTGATCCATACTGGTGTCGTTGTAATGACCGCTATTACAGGATCAAAATCTGGGAACCAAAGAGTTAAGAACAACCCTGCAGTACCCATGAACCAAGGCCCTTCTTCTAAAGCTTTTTCATAATGCTTACTGTCATTAAATAGAACAATGAAATATCCTTTGGAACAGAAACTGACCTTACAGTGATGGGTCCAGTTTGCATGAATCCAAGCATAAAGGTCCTGAGATCTCGACCACAGTCCGTTGAATCTGCAAATGATGGCTCTGACTGCAAAGTCTTGGAGTTGAATTGTAATATCTGGATAAGTGATTTCGACAGTGGGAACATCTTCTTTCTTGTCGACCAAAAAAGGCTTAGATTTGGAGGCTTCCGGGGGATTAGGAATTGCTGAGTGAACAACATCTTTGTAAGAAAAATGAGGAACAGAGGACGACTGTCCTACTGCCCCCCCTCTCAACCGCAGGGTTAACACTAAGGAGTTGTTTCTGTTAATGCTGTAAGAGAAGATGGGAAGAAGGTCTTCAAGCTGTGTACCTTGAAAGAGAAGTCTCTGAAGGCTTGAGGGGATCCCAATCCGCCTTTCTAGATCCGGTTTGAGATCTAGCACCAAATCTGAAGGGATGACCCATTGCAGGATGGTCTTGCCAGTAGGCTGAGAAATTTGAATCTGAAAAGAGTCCGAAAGGTGCCTAGATCCAATGCCAAGACCTGTTGTGCTTCCGAGAGCAAACCTGCCATGGCCCGAGGGGACCCCAGTCCGCAGGCCCCGGTTAAGCATCATCTTCTGCAATAGATCACTATAGTGCAGAGAAACCAGAGCTTCCAAAGAAAACCCTTTAGCGCAGGCATCTGGCTGAAGCCCTTTTATGGCAGGAGTCCCGTATTCCATCTCAAGGTAGCCCGGGCCTGAGGGAACCCCGAACCATGCCACCTGGGCAGGGACAGCGGCATTCAAGAGGGGAGAGACCTGCAGCCGAAAACGTGTAGCAGGCGAAAGACAGCAAGAGACTGCATCAATGCCAGTCGCAGGGCGAGAAGGATATGCCATGTAGCCAACAACGGCAACTATAAATTGCTGGAACGAGGCGTATGGCTTCATGGCATCTGCGTCTGGGAGCTGCCAAAGTAGAGTTTGAGGATAGCTGATCGAATACATCCTCACCGCGAGAGGGAGAAGCCATCCGCAATACCTCACTCTGCTCCAAACAGGGGGTGAATGGTAAAGACTTTGCCGCCATCGAAGTTGGGTCGAAAGGGGTTCGTCTGCACCCCCGAGAGCTACCCTTGAACCTCCTCCCCAATCGGCCACCGAGGAAAAAACCAGACCAGGAAAAGACAGCCGAAATGAGCCGATGGTGAGGGAAGGGAAAGGCGGTGCCACTGCTCCTGCCTCCACCATGCAAGACTCCAGATCTCCGCCCTGTAATGGGTTATCGACCTTCCTCATCAGCTCTGAGCATCCAAATCAGGTTGGTGACAGCTTGGAGCATATTCTCAGGGCCACATCGAACTAGACGGCGACCTCAAAACTCTGGAACCCTAGCTCCAAGAAGAAAACTTCGCTGCACCGAGCCATCTCCGTTTTCATCGCATGTGACATGTTGGGCTCATCTCTCATAAAAGGAATGTTGTTCTAAGAAAAGAATAAAAATAGAACATGCAAATGAAAATGAATTGCTCATTAGCTCATCTGCAGTGGTGTTGGAGGTTAACAAAAGGGGGAAAATATTTTAAAATTTTTTGAGGGATCTGTTGGAACGAATGTATAGATGTCCTTTCCACTTACAATACAAAAATAAATCCAGCATGATTCAAAGAACCAAATTTTATCTAAACTATAGGAAGAGTGTCCAAAGAATTGGTCAATGGGACATGTTAGACTTTTAATAGCAAAAACTTACAACAACAAAAAAGGAAGGAATTAAAACGAATATTCCTTTAAATGTTTGTCTACAATTATTTATAAATATCCCTTTTGTTAAATTTAATTTTCATATATCAATATAAAAATTAAATAGTTTATTTTCATGTTATATTTTCAGGAAGATTATGAAAATCTCAAAAGATGAACGAGATGATATAAAAAACATGCCAGTAGGAATGTCCAAAAAGGTGTACAAGGAGATGGTCAAAGAAATGGACAAAATTGCATCGTAGGAGGAGCCATCTCAACAACAATGTGCTTCGAATGTAATATGTAATCATTGAATTTTTCAATCATTAGGTACAACAAATAAACAATTTATCATTAAATATGAATTTTCAAGAATTTTCTTGCAGAAAAAAAAAAAAACAAAATGGAACCCATTCAGCACATAAAACAAGACGAAAAGGAAGAAAAGGGTTGATATCTAAGTTTGTGAGTAATTGTTACTTCCTTATAAAAACTTAACTAGATTTCATTTTTGTATTTTTCAAGTTTTTTTACAAAAATCATCATTGAATTTATTCAAACAGGTGCTAACATACAAAGAAGAACCATCAGACGAATTGATTGAAATTGGGTTAAATATGGGTTGTGAGTATATGTTAGCATATCAAAAATTAATTGTGGAATTTGTAAGCATCTATCAATATTGTTTTACTTAGCTCCTTCTATAATTAACAAAACAAAAAAATATTTTATATTAAATATATGATTTGATATGGGGTATAAAACCTGTAGGAAACAAAGTATGGAACTGCACCAACGGATGAAATTTTGAAAGACGGCATGGTACATGCTTTTGAAAGAATGTGTATAGTTTATGAGTCAATTGTTGCTATGGTATGTCATTTTTTTTTTCGATTTACATTGATGTATATTATTTAATATTTCAATTTTCATTATTCTCACCAATGTATATACACTCATTTCAGTTTACTTTTATGTTTGTAGATGGAAGGTGAATAAGAAAAAAACAATCAACACCGTGAACAAAACATTCCTGAAAATAATCCAAGTCATGGAAGTAGCTCTAGCAGTGACAATAGTTCAAGCGAAGAATGATGATCACTATGTTTGGATATCAAAGCAAGGCATTATATTTTTTGAAATATTTGTCTGTGAAATCAAACATTTTGCTTAATGTAATGGAAATAATGTCCCAATTGAAAGGAAAAGGGATACTAATAATTGTCCCATTTTGTATGACAAAGCCTATCTTATTCATATATATATATATATATATTAAAAATTGTTTTAATTTATTCTGTTGTGTTCTCCATTGTTGCTATTGTGTTCTCCATTATCATTCTCAAATGCACTGATAGAAATTTAATTCATATGAATATTGTTATAAGATATATATCTGTCGACTTTTGATGAATAATAAATTTTAAAAAATCACAATAATTATGATATGATATAACTAATTAATCCAAACATCACATTCAAATGCATTAATAAAAATTTAATTAATATGAATATTGTTATAAGATGTGTCGACTTTTGATGAATAATGAATTTAGAAAAATCACAATAATTGCACTGTAACAGGTCAATGTTTCTAAAAAATACAAAATGAAAACCGGTGCATGTCAGTTACTATACACCGGTGCGTTTCTATGCTTCAACACACCGGTGCGTTTATACGACTTATGGGTACTGCACTAATACAAAAAGTAATTAAAAATCTTGGTGCGTTTGTGTGATACTACACACCGGTGCTTTTATGTGAGATTACACACCGGTGTATTTGTGCAATGTATGGGAACCGCACAAATACCAATACCAATTATAAATATTGGTATTTTTGTCTGATACGACGCACAGATGCATTTCTATAAGTCTACATACTGGTGGGTTGAGAGGACCTATGGGCACTCCACAAATCCCAAGACGAATTGGTATGGCCCCGTGTGTTGACCAACACTGCGCCCGGTGCGATTTTATACATTGATGGCCTAGTGCAAGAACCTTCGACCATCCCAGTTCCAATATCTATATGACATGCACCGGTGCGTTGAAACTATAGTAGTGAACCGATGAAAAAAAAACATCTTTAATAACCTTCAGTCGCCCAGTTTTTTTTGTTGTGTTGAATTTCTGTTAAAATATTTTCCAAAAATGCCTTAACCATAAGCAAATGTTTTATCAAATGCTTTTTTTACAATTTTGGCCAATTTTATAACACTAAAAACCTCCTTTATAACCTCCATAATAGGGTCTTTTCCTTGTAATGACAATGGAACATTGTTTCAATAAAAGAGATTCTAGACACATAGGAATGGTTCCTTGTTAAAAACTAAATTATATTAACTAAATGGCTCTCCAGGTGAGATACCTGGAGAGTGTACAAACACTCCATACAATCACTGAATATTGAGTTAGATAAGCCTCAAACATATAGGCTTTCACACAAACGGCGTGGTTGCAACCACTCCCTAGATATTAGGATTTGAGACGTAATCTTATAGTCTCAATCCTACCGAAACAACTAGCTTTCTCCATTATCTTTCAGCACTTCCCCTTAATGGAGAAAGGGCACTAGAAGAATAACATACACCTGTTAGTCTCAGTCTCAACTAGGCTTAGATAAAAACATAAAATCTTGGTAACATAGGTTTTCATTTTGGTCTTCTTTCTTGCGAGTCCATGCTTGTTCATACCTAGGAAAGGCTTCATTATGACTTTCTTCGCCATGAGGTAGTGATATTTCTTCACCTCCTTTGTTCCCTAATGATGGAAAGCTTGAACTCTTATCCTCACCTTTCTCAAAATTATAACAAGCTTAATAGGAGAATGTTCTCTCTCACTATTTCTGGTGTCATGTATGTGAACTTCAACATTTATGGATGTGAACTTCTGGGAAAGTCCAGATTTTCTCTCACTATTTCTGGAATCATGTATGTGAACTTAAACATTTATGTATGTGAAATTCTAGGAAAGTACATATTTTCTCATTTTATCTTGCTTATAGATTTATTTCTGACTCCACTCGGTCCTCTAACAAGCTCCAACAACCTCGTTACCACACAGGTGGGAAACTTCTCACTTTGGTAGATCTTCAAATGTAGAGCCTTGTATACTATGTCTTCTCTATGACCAATGAAAATCTGAAGCAAAAACCCCCAATGTAGTCTGAAATTTACAGCAACTCCAAATTTGAGTTTTATTCTTCCACCAAATTTAAACGCAGGAATTCAAATTGGAAATTTGAATCCCGATCTATTCTCTTAAATGAGCTCCACTCGCCACAAACTATTCTCATCACTCGTCAGGACGCACCACAGCCAGACGCTGCAATCAGATGCACACCCCACCAATAATGATTGATCCATGCACAAGTCACCACACCTCAATCCACAGCCTCTTCTCCATTTCGGGCCACACTCATTCCACGGCCTCATCAGACACATCTAAACACAGTAATGTGGAGATCTTCTTGGACACAACCATCACTTAGTCAATATGGATATTGAAACTTCTCCTTTTTCACAACGCCACATGGGTATATTTACATAAATCTATTTCAGATCACCAGGTAGAGTGCCATGTTGTTGGTCAACGGGCTCAAGAAGATCCATCAATATCGCCTCGATGTTCCTGATTTCGATGAACACTGTATGTACACGCTGATTGCCTTCAATGGTAGAGAAAACATTGAAATTTATCTTGGAAGGCAAGAGCGAGTGTTTTTTTTTTTCTCACGGGGAAAAGGAAATAGAGATGCGCTGTTTTGAACTCTTTGTCTGCTCTTAGCGCTGATATCCGGCGGGCTGCTTGATATTTTTGAGAGAATATCACTAGTTGTGTAACTTTCCCCCATGAAAATCATAATTTTCTCACACAACAACTCCCGCACACACTAAAACAATAATGTTTCACCACTTTCTCTCTATGGACACTCTATGGACAAACAAACCTATCCAGATTCTACCCGAAGCTATGATACCATGTTAAAAACTAAATTCTATTAACTAAATGGCTCTCCAGGTGAGATACTTAGAGAGTGTATAAACATTCCATAAAAGCACTGAATATTGAGTCAAATGAGCCTAAAAAATATAGGTTTTCACACTAACGGGGTGGTTCCAACCACTCCCTAGATATTAGGATCTGAGGTCTAATTTTAGAGTCTTAATCATATCCAAACTGCTAGATTTATTCATTATCTTTCAAAATTCATTTAGTAGAATCCTTTTCCAGATAAATCTGTGTGTTCCTTGTGAATTAACTCCAAAAAATCCTTATGAATATGGATGAAAACAATGAAAATGTGTTCGATTGGTTCCCCACCTAGACAATTTATACTTACGTTGGTTTGTGTATGTAACACAGGTGCAAGTAGAATGTAAAGACCTGCCACTTTCCCTGTAAGTCATTGGAAGCTCTATGCAGAATACGCCTCATCGAAAATCCGAGAATATGAAACAAAATCTTCTAAATGGAAAACTAATTTATCATATAATAAGAAATAAAATCTTTTTAGATGCTTGGAAAACATAATCAATGTCCTTGTCGACAAATAACAAGAGTGATTCTTGCACTTGAGGCCATTTCTAGAAGATAGAAAAGTCTCGCTGAATGTATCACTTGAAATTTTGATCTACGTATGAGAGTTGTAGTAGCAGGATGCTTGTTCCATCTTACTACAATTTAGCTAGTAGAAATATTTTGAATTTAAAAACCAATCTCAGGAAAGAGCCTTATATTTTGTTTGTAATTTTTTATCTTTTTGTTCTTGTCTTTCGCTGTCTCCTAATATACATTGTACTCTCATAGAAACTGGATATTGTAAGATTCAAATGATCAGTTATGTAGGTGCTTGTGAACTGTACTTTCCTCAGACTCGAAAATGATTTTTTGATCTTACAACAATTTTTTAATACAAATATTTTAAATTTAATAAGAAATCCCAAGCAAGAGGCTTACCTTTTGTTTGTATTTTTTTTTAATTTGTTTTTTTCTTGTATTTCTATGTCTCACATTATACATTATACTCTCATGGAAACTGGACATTGTAAGAGTCAAATGATCAATTATGGAACTGCTTTTGAATTCTATTTTCCTTAGCACCATATAACGGGATATTTTCCCCTGCATCTAGAATGCATATGTAATTCGCTTCATAGAAAGGGAATTCTAATGCCTAAAAATGAAGAAATGTTTCTAGTAAAATGGGAGGTGCTCAAGCACAAAGAATTTGTTCCTAAACTTGTTTCCCATTCACACAGGTATTTGATTTTGGTAATTTTTTTTAAATATAAATAGTAAATACTATATTTGGAATTGCTATTGATTTTCCCTCTTCCTTTCCTTTCAAGTTAACTAATCTATAATTAGTATCCAATGTGATACATTTTTTTCATTATCATATGAAAATATCTTAGAAAATAAATGCATTCATATCATATTGTCTTCAATAACTAGAATTTTTGAATGGCGCTTTTAATTTGTGGTTTTCTTGTGTAGGTGCTATGCAAAAGGAGGAACATTGTGATATCAATACTTATCAAGAAAAGGCATAATTTTTGGGTTTTTCTGCAAGAAAATACTTTCTTGGAACATTTTTTAGCGTAAAGGAGGCCTACTTGTACAAGGTTGTTTCATAGACATGCACGCTTTGCACAATCAGAACCCATTGTTGATATTAGAAGTAATATAAAAAAGGAAATATAATTTTATTCATACTTAATGAACAATATCATATCACAATGAAGTTTTCAAATGCTTGTCAATAATAGCACACTTATTACGTAAATACATGGCTATCGTATTATATTAGAAAATAAATTTATTTTCTTTTGTTTTATAACATGTATATTTATTTCCCCAGATGCGAGTGACATTTAGTCACACATATTTCCACGAGGTGACCATGTGGCTCACCACATGGCGCGCCCATGTGCCCCATCCTTGGGATGCATAGTTCCATCCAAACTCGCGTGGGTTGGGCCTTAAATTTCCATGCGCCACCTTAAACTCTACGTACTCTGCAAGCTAGTTAATTACTCCTTCTCTCAGAATGTTGCTCTATTTTCCCGCTCCGCCTCTGGCTTTCCAGCCCACCGTGACTGTCATTCCGTCGCTCCTTCTGCTTCGACCCTCATCAGCTTCGGTGCGAAGTCTTTGGGCTCCCGCCTCTACAGCGACGCCCCCGTCTTATCAAGCCTTATACAGACTGACTAGAATTTCACATCGCCATCGACAGCCTAGCAGAAGAGCGGGGGGATGGAGCCTCCCTTCGCAACTTCCCCTACCCATGGCCCCCCCTCTGGACTTGATTTTCTTGGTCTCATGGGACCATGCAGACTGGCATCCTCCCGCCCTTGTGCCTGCTATGCTCTTTGACCCCATGGCCCCTCCTGCTCCGCCCTCGGCTCATCCCATGGCAAGAAGCGTGCCTGCAAATCAAAAATCTCAGAGGAGCCTTCGTTCCTTCTGCGTAAGCTCAAGGAAATCTCGGTGCAGCCCGCCTCCAGCCCCTCTTCGGACGATAGTGACTTCAAGCCAACTGAGGAGTTGTAGCTGCTAGGTCTCAATATTTCGGGTTCTATGAAGGGCAAGGAAGTCCTCCACATGACTGGTGCCATGAAAATTTCAACTTCTTTGCAAGATTATGCTCCTAAGGACACTCCAGTGGAGCGACTCAGACTTCCGCCCTCCCCTCGCGAGCAGCATGAAGACAATGAGCTGTTGGATTACAGCTACATCTGTCGTATCCTAGAGGAGGACCCTCCAACCAGCGATGAGCATGAAATCTCTCCTTAGCATGTTCTTGTTCAGCTCCTTAGTTTGCAGGTTTTGGATGCCTCTCTTGTTTGTTCTTTCAGTTTCTTTTTGCACTATGTTAAAGGCTGGTTTCCTGCCAAGGGCAGCCTGGTATATTTGGACTATTTTGGCTGGTTTCCCCACCAGGGGCGGTCTAGTATTTACTAACAGTTTTTTGTACAATCCCTCCATTATGGATTTCTCCATTTCTGAGGATGTGCCTTGGAAACTTTGTTTGATGACTTAATAGAAATAGTATTACTTAGAAAAAACAAAAAAAACATGTATATTTATTTTGAAATAGGGTTTTGCAATTTTAATTTAATTAGCAGTAACTATTAAGTGTATGGTAGAGATTTAATTTCCATGGAATATTTTAAAATATTTATATATTATACACAAATCAAAGGTTGAGATTTTTATCTCTAAGGTAGGTATGCAATTTTTTCCCTTTTAAGGTAGTTATGATTTTTTAGGTATCTTGTATTGATAAGCCATGGTATTGTAGCAAAACATATTTATAAATTAAGGATCTCCATAATAAAATGAGGTTAAATGTCTATGATTAAAAAATTTATTTCATTTTTTTAGATATATATGTTTGACATCTATTAACTACCTTTATTTAATAATAATAATAACAATAATTATTATTATAATAAATATTATTATTTTGACACAAACAAGAAAAGTTTTCTATTAAAGATGTGTCCAGAAATAGTAAGATACATGACAGGTTTACAATTTGCTGAAAATGATCAAAGGTTCTAAGTCGATAGGAAGAGATAAATCTAAATTTTATAGAAAATTTTTCTTATATATCTTCTTGGAGAAAAAATTCATAAATCTATGACTAAATATTTGACAAAATTTTCCAATTACAAAAAAAACATTTGTATGGGTTTGTAATATATTATTGAGGTGCACCCATTTATATCTAGTTTGTTGGAGCAATACAATTTATTGTGCTTCTGGAGTCCTCATGATTTCTCTGAGCTTGGAGACCAACCAGTTGAAGATGCATCTCATCCATATTTTCCTCCATGCATTTCATTTTAACTTTTTGTATTTGAACCATTTTTTTCCAAACCAAGATTTAATGATATATGTCCAATACCTCTACGTACCAATCTACAGGTAGGTGCATATACTAGGGACATTTGTTACCCATTTGAATACATGAATAAACTCATTGGCTCGTTGCATTCTAGGGGATGTCAAAGCCTGCAAAATAGTGGCGTAATAACCATATAGTGTTTTTTGAAGAGACTACCCACTATAAATACCAACATCGCCTTTCATGAATAATTTAGGGTTTCGACTTGACTTAGGACCACCATGGTTTCCCGTGCACAACAACTGAGGGAGATTATGCAAGGGAGATGCTCTAGAGGTAGCCAAAGCTCTTAGAGAGTGTTGAGACAGGAGTGAAATTATGCGCTAGCTCAAATTGATGTACATGGATGGAAATTGTGGGGAATGGAATAGAGATAACAATAAATGTTTGACCGTGAAGAGAAAATATTGTTGCGGAATGAAGACTTCCTAAAGCAAGGTAAGAAGATCCAACCCACATAAGACACCAAATACTACCTTTCTCATCCATATGGGATTCATAATTATTGGTGAAGATTAAATTTGGTAGGCTCAACATTATAAACATGCATAAATGACTGCCTTGGATACTAGATTTCCTTTTCTTTCTAGATTATCTTCAACGCCGGGAAATGTGGATGAATATTGTTTGAATCCATGTTCAAAGGAACATATGAGTGTGAGAGTAATTGTGAGGAGTTCAAAATTAAAATTGATCCTCCATTTTGACGCATATATTCCATACCGCTAGATGAGGAATATTTCCTTTTATAAGGCATGTTGACATGAACCATCTGGGAGGTATCATAGGAATATGGAGTGTGTGGGAAAATGATGCGATGTTTCCTGCATTGCTATGCATCGAGAGGAGGGACTTCAAACGGTAGAGGATAGTAAATAAAACCTTTCCAAGGTCTAGGCTCATTAAATTCTTCCTTATCGAGCTTTGATGGTTGAAGGAGGTGTGAGGCCAAAGCATTATCTTAATCATGGAATATGTTTCCAAGAGAGTTGGTCATTAATACATAGTTTCCCTTCTTATATCTCACAAGCTTTACTGTCTTGCTCATCAAATTCTTGTTTTTAATTGAAAAGTATATGATGAAATGAATTTTTATATAAAATCTCCAATATGCCAGAGATTATGCAATGAAGGAGAGCTAGAGCATTGTTTATAGGGAGAGACATCTAGCACAGGTACTTATTTTTTATGATTTTTTTAATTCTAACTATATAAAGTTATGAATGGAATTTTATGTACGGTTGTTGAATATTTAATTTATATAGCTACAGTTTTAAATAAAAAATTTCCATATCAACAATATTATGGACATTTTCTTCCGTCTACTATTAGATAAATTTTGAGGGAAAAAATGGGTCTCCTAGAGAATGTTTTAAAAAAAAAGTGGAAATAATAAAATAAGATTATATTACCTCATCATGTTTTGGAGTGAAAAAAGAAAAGAAAAAATTCAACTCGTATTTTCAACTCATCTCCCTATGATTTTACTCAAATTATGAGTGGAAGTACAATTTAATTTTTCATGCAAGAAGCAGCCATGTTGTATACTTTCCATGGACCCTATTGCACTAAAAATGTTAAAGATATGGAAAAACATTATTGCAATCACATTTTTTCATGTATTTTGCATTTGTCATCTAGTAAGGTATATTAAAAATATGAAACATGGGTACTCTTTGGATGAAAAATTAAATTCTTAATCCAACAAATTCTCAAGCTCTAAATTTGAATAATATCCTAGGGAGATAAGTTTAAAATACAAGTTGAAATTATATTTTTTCTTTTTTTATTATATTTTTATCTTTCTAATTTATTGCTCAAAAAATGGTGAATCATACCATAATAGATATTATCATATTGAACTATATTTCTTCTTATAAATTTGATTTTAATTATACATTTTTGTTTTGTGGCCTATTTTTTCAAAATTTCTTTAATACTTTATATTTTTTTATATATATTCACGATAACTTTTTTCATCCCAGAAAATTTATGCAATTTTTTTATCGTTTTTCCAACAACATAACAGTGTTTTATGGATACAATTTTCCATCTTTTATGACTTTTTGGACATGGAATAAATATGAAGTTTGAGTGTCCAATAAAAATTCCATGACAAAGGTGATGGAATGACAACAACACTTTATATTTCTACAATATTATTTATCGTGGTATTACATTTTACTATCACATTTCGTTAAGCGGTTGGATTCTTACTTACCACGAGATTATGAGACCAAATTTTTTTTGTATACGTCGATTTTTCCTATTATACTATAAAAAATAGTGTGAAAAATTGGCATTCCGCGTCTCAAAACAAATTATGTGCATTTTCGTGTCTAATATAAAATGCAGACGACAACCTCAGATGTTCTTTGTGAGTTCTGCACGGAGAAGGAAAATATCTTTGAACGTGAAATATTTGCCATGTTTATTTGTCTCTTGACTGACAACCATGATTAGAATTTTAAATAAAACCAATTGTTAATTTTTATACCTTAACCTTTTACATGAAATGTTAAAGAGTATGGTGAACGTGGGTGTAATATTGGTAGTATTTACACTTAAATTTTCTTATGGCTATTAATTTATCATTCAAATTCAATGCCCCCCTCAAACTTTTAATCAAATATTTTAATGTGGTACATATTTTCTACATTGCAAGATACAGTCTCCACATGACGCTAGAATGTTGAGATACAATAGCTTCATATCATTATTATGTACTATTTTTCAGCGTAGAAGTGATTTATCAATCACAAAAGATATAAAAATATAATTAAAAATATAAATTTATCAACCTATTAAAGTTAACAAACTATTCCCTTTGATATAAAAGAAACTTTTGAAATATTGTAAATTCATATTCGATATAACATCTGATTGATGACATCATTGTTATAGTCATATTCGACATGAGGTTGAATAGTGACATCATCATAATAGTGATCTTCAATATGACTTCAGAATGTTGACATCCTCATTATAGTCATTTTGTTAGGTATTCTTTTTGTGGAGATAGAGAACTTGTTTGAAATAAACAACGTTACTACTCTGAGTGGGTTTCCTTTGCATTAATTATTGGAGGTTAGACAGGGGGAGGGGGAGATTTTTGTGAGAATAGTAGAAAGTATTACAGATCCATGTTCGAGAATATTATGGGAACCCACTTGGGATTGAATGAATATGTGATAGATGAATTTTTCTCCAAGGTTGAGAAAAGAGCCACTACCAAATATGGAGAGTACATTCTCAATACACTTGACCTGGAGATTGTGTTTCTTCTTCACAAATGATAGACTTTTATAGCTCAAGAAAAACATAAATGGTGCTACATAGAACATCGTGGACACTATTTGTTGAAAATGGTGGAACATACTTTAGAAGTAGCATTTTTATAGGAAGGCCATTGAATAAAATATTATGTATTTTCAATCATATTTCATGTTTCTGTTAAGAATAACTTTATAGACTTGCCATAACTAAGTATTTAAGTTATTTTAACTGTATTTTTTTTAAAGGGATGGAGTTGGCATCATTAAATTATTCAATTTTCTCAAAAAATTTCATTATAAAATTGAAAGAGAAAGAACCTTTTATCTAGTTAGGGCTGGTAACATACATTATGGCCTAAGTTGCTACCCTTTTAAAAGTAATCAATGCAAGGAATGGTTGGATTTTGTTCGTAAATCATTTATGTTTCACGCGGACCCGTCTCCACCAAATTTCATGGTGTTTCTTTCATTTCCATGATATTCGTATTCTGGAATTAGTTGGAACTGTTCCTAATTGACAAGGGACTTTTTCGGGTACTTGGGAACTTCTAGGCCGTCTCCGAGCCATTCCTCGAAAAATCGGGGAATTTTAGGCGAATTCACAAATTTCCCTTGATAAATTGAGGAATTTAGGATGTCCCATGATATCTTACTCCTTAAACGTTAAAAATAAATAAATTTAGAAAATCAAACCTAAGTTCTAAAGTCTAAATAGTAAAAATTAAAAATCAATTTTGAAATTTAAAAACCTAAACACTATGCATACATCCTAAACCTAAATCTACATATTTCACAACTCATATGATACTTATCGCACATACTAAGCTTATGCATGTGACTATATTCTATGACTTTATAATTTATAAATTTATAGTCCATGATTTTCTAGACTCTTAATTTGGGTTTTATAATTAAATTTTAATGAGTTGTTCATGTTTACCATTTTATTAAATTTTACTTTTAGGCTTTAATGTTTAGCTTCTATTTAAATTTTGAAATTATTCATCATGGATTGCAACATCATAGAATTCCTATGTACATAAAAGTAGATTGTGTTGTAGTAGACTAATAGTACTTAAGTTCTCGATGATAGGAAATGATAATGAGTTTTTTTTTTGTGGTGAGAAATGATGGTTAGATGGTATTAATATAAGGCCATTAGTTTTTATTTTTGTAATTTGAATTTCAAAATTAATAATAGTTCTAATTTTTTTATTTTAATTTATCATTCATGTTCATTATTTATGTTGGATTGCTAAATTTTATTTTAATTTTAAGTTTTTAATAAATATAAAATTATTTGGCATACTTCTCGTCTCCAATATGTTGTTTCACGAAACTTTGGGGTACATTCTCGCCATCTCATACCCAAAAATTACTAAATTTTATTTTAATTGTATTTTTTAATAAATTAGTTGCCATGCTTATCGTCCCAATATATATTTCCATGGAAATTTGGGGTGCATTCTGGCCATTCCATACCCCATCCCCATCGCCATCCCCATCCGAACAATTAGTAAAACATAATAAATAAACCCTCATGATTTATTTCAATTTTAAAAACTTTATTATGATAAATAAGAACTCCAAAATTTTCAGTCTTTAGAGCTCCATGTTTCCATTAAGAATCGCTTTAAATACTTTGTAATCTTAGAATCATTCAGTTATTCTAACTTCTTCACTTCAGCATTGAATTAGAAAATTAAAAGAGAAGGGATATCTGTTTCATTGGGGTATGTAATATATGTCATTATTTTATGTTTTCTTAGTATGTAATATATAGTTAATATTTATTAATATTATAATCTATCTTTTTAATTTTTAATTAAATTGATCAATTTAAAAGAATGTTATGTAAATATGGTTTTTTTGCATATGTAGTATTTGTAAGCCATGGTATTGGCCTATGGTGTTTTCGTAAATGATATTTAGAAATTAAAAATAGCCATGATAAAATGAGACTGAACACCATGGTAAAGAATCTTCTTAACTGATTGGTTTTTTTTTCTTCTAAACTTGCCCCATGGATGATTCAATAATGTATCCTAACAATAGTGAGACATTTATATATATATATCAGTTTTTCAATAATAATAACTAATAAATTAACAATTTAATTAATTTTTCAGAATTTTAAAATTATATAAGATGTATGATAAAATAAGGTTTTGATGTTTATTACTTATTAGTGTATATTGAAATTTATAAGAAGTTTAATCTATATAGAGAAGATTATAATATTTATAAATATTGGAAATAATGCTTCCATGTGTTGTTGTGAGTTATCATTGTGAGTTCCCTAGTGTTAATATAGAAGTTGTATCAAATTCAGTGCTTTATCCCCTTTATATGTGTAACTATTGTGGTCAATAAATAGATAAAGGTATTTTTGGTGTTGTGTGTAATTTATCTCTCATCTATCTCTTTAATTTCTAATTTCTAACATGGTATCCGAGCTAGTTCGACCTCGAATTTCTCACGAGAAGGGTTGATATCGTGCAATTTTAACTGTGATACCCCTTTGTACATAGATTAGTTTAATAGTGTGTTTGATATATTTTTTGTGTCAATATTTGATTTTATGTAGATTTTGGATAGTTGCATGAAAAGGAGAATTGTGAAGATCGAGTATTGCTTCTACTGTGTGAAGTTCCACTATGGAGAAGTCTTTGTAAAAGAAGAGGAGAACTTTTTGTGAAGCAAATGGATCAACATACATTTGGGTTGATCTAGTATGGATCTACAATTGATATCAATGTATACATGTTTTAAATGGTGTTTCTAGGGAAATTTATGAGATGGTGCACGATGTACAACTGTGATATGCAGGTGGAATGTTAACATTTCTCATTCTAGATTTGAACTAATAAAATAATATGTTATTGTATATCTGGATATTAAGATCCAAACACTACAAATCTGATGGAAATATCAATATCAAATTTTATTATTATTATATTTGATCTTATCTGTAGAGATAAATAAATATAAGTTATTCTTTTTGTCCCTGTATGTTTCGATGGTTGGTGTACGATTTTTATTGGTTATCAAAAGGGTTTGTGGTTCTTAAACTCGAAACCCCAGTTTATGAAACATAAATTCTTGCGTGTTTTTATTAGTTATAAAAATATTTAATGGTTCTTAAATTAGAAGCCTTAGTGTTCGAAACATCAATTCTCGTGTGTTAGTAAAATCAATTTGTTTGGTCAAATTTTCAATACATTCAATATCTACACGTCCATCCTAGAAAACTAGCAGATAGCCAAAAGTGAAATACACAACATATGGTGGTTGGTCCATCAGATGGTTCATTACTTTAGGACTCTTATTCCAAAAGCCCCAACAAGCTGAGGTGTCGATATTGTTGATATTGCAAAGTTCCTCAACAATGGTCAGAGGTGGTTACGTTTTAGATGGAGGTCAACGGATAGCTTGAGTATGTGATGGTGAAAGAGTGTTGTTTGCGACATTATAGAGTAGATGCGAGGTCTGATGAAGACCAGTCATACATCGCTTATCCTTGTTGTTGTAATATCTATTTTAAATTTTTTTCTTGTAAGAATTAAGGTAGGGTATTGGAAGTAATGCTTCCATGTTTTGTTGTGAATTATCATTGTGAGTTCCCAAGTGTCAATCTAGAAGTTGTTGTGTCGAAGTAAGTGTTTTATGTCCTATATATCAGTAACTTATGTGATCAATAAAATATATCATTTTGTTGTTTTACGTTGTGTGTAATTACTATTTTATCTCTCTATTTTCTAACAATAAGAAGAAAACAATAAAAATTCCACACAGAATAACCATTCAAAATGTCAACATTCAACATTGCATTATTAACTTGAAAAATAAAGTAAGCTTTGCCCCATTGAGATTTATAAAATATATGGTCAACCTATTTAACTACACTATTATAGTATTTATTTATTTAAGAACATTGATTTAATTTCTATCCATTTATAATGTGAAATTATTTCACTACACTATTATAGTATTCATTTAGTTATTAATATCAATTATGCTGATAGACAACCCCCTATTGGAATTACCTACTTTAATGATTTTTGTAATTAATCATTTTCTTCATATGACCTAAATTGAAATATGTAAGTATATTCTCATCCTTTCCATGCATCAACGACTAAAATTGCAAGTGTTAACTTCCTTTATTATCTAAATCAGGGGTTTAAACCTTGTTTAAAATATTTTTGTTACTAAAGTATGATTAAAAATTTACTGTGCCTGCCCTTTATCACCACATATAATGATTAGGGAAAAAAAGAGTGTTAAAACATGGTTGTGTGCTAAGATGTCTGTGCTACATTAGAAAAGATGTAATTTACAATTTGAGATGGTGTGATGCGAAGAGTTGGGTTTGCATGTGCCAAATGGCATTAACGACCATCTTTGTGATGAACATTAACAATAACCCTAGGCCATTCATGTAACCAGCCACATGAGCTATCCATTTTTGTCATTATAAATATTCATATAAATGATATAGATCATAAAATTAAAGAGTTACTAAATGAAATATTGATATAAATTATATAATATAAATCATAGGATTTTATTTATATGGAAAACTATGGAATTAGAGCATAATTTTCTTATTTTAGAATGTAAAATTTGTGTAAAATAATGAACCATATGGATCATGGCATTGATTTTTATGTGAACCATGGGTCATGGAATGTATTTAATGCAATTATGAATAAATTCACCATCGCAATAGGATCTCCATAATTTATAATATAGCTTGTTTCTTTTGAATGTGGGCATCTTAACATTTTTAAATGCCAAGGTGATTGGGTGTGGATATTTCAGTTACTATGTTTTTAGGTTTTATTTCATAATGTTTCAAATTGAAATAGATGGACTTTACATTCCAAAAGAGAAACTCACTACAAAAGGAAATCAACATAGTGGCAAAAAAATTTGAACATATTTTCAATATAGAGTTTCATAAATGTTTTCTTTTGATAAACCAGTTTTAATATCTTGCTTCTATTTTACATAAAAGTTTGAGGTTAGTCCTTGCATGTATGTTTCTTGATTAATTTTATGAAGGTTTAATAGATTTCATTTGATACAGATATTCTCTGGTTAGATTATATTTTATTGAGAGGTTTGCCCAGGTCTAGGAGAGCTTCACAATTTGTAAAACAAACTATTGATTATTTGATAAATTTTATTAGGGATTAATTCTATGTGTTTAACAAATTTGATTTGATACAAGTTTTTTTTTAGTTTCAAAATTGTTAAAGTGAGTTGTTTCAACAACAAATAAAAGTGAGGTATGTAAAAATTTCAACATAAAACTCTTTTTTTCATTAAATTTTGAGTTAGGAATTAGAATTCGGAAAAAGAAAATGAAATATTTAACATAATATATAATTTATTTTGTTAAAGCTATTAAGCCAATTGAATATAATCATGATTTAAATATGTTAATTGAAATTTTTGTGTATATCATATTTCCAAATTATTTGATTTAAAACAAAATTTAATTTCGAATAAAAATTAAATCAAATTTATCATAACAATAACTATAATTTAATTATACAAGATCAATTTTGTTGTTCCGATTGATATGATAATTGTTTATTAAGTTTGTGAAATTTAGTATCATGAATGAGTCCAATACAATTATAAAATGTGTGCTTTAGTTCAAATACTCACTCAATTCCTATTGTAAAAATTATCAAATCCGATTCTCAATATTTTGAATTGGTTATTGATGCAAGACTGCACGCAGAAATACAATTCAACACGTGAGAGGACCCAAAAAAATTTAAATTGAGAGTCGCTTTGATGATGTAATACTGGAGAATTCTCGGCATGCCTATTGATGAGTAGACCCTTACCATGTTGGTTATGAATTTTAAACCTAAGGCATGAGTGAAATTTGACGGATTCTAGTATGCCTTTTTTTCATTATCATATGTTAGTTCATCTTTATCCATGTAATATCAATTACCAAATAAAATAATTATTACTTTAATAGATGAGTGCTTTATTCATATTGAAAATAAAATAATGATTTTTAAATGAAAAATAAATTCAAATTGAAATGGAAAGAGCAGGCAAGAATTTTGAGAATGTTGCGATGATATACATCTTGAAGTGGTATTAGTTATATGTGTTTGAGTAAGCTTGCAAGGAGCATTATTTAACTCCTATAAATCACTTTATGTTTAAATCGAGTTTCTTCCTTTGGCCTATTAGTTCCTACCAATGTGAAAATTCCCAAAGGGATAGATCTTTTCTCCACCTTATGTGGATCCCAAACCTCTTCCTCCTCTCAAATAAATTCTTCTTACTCAAAGAGATCCAGCTAGCTGAGCAGTCAAGAGTTATAGCTGGTGTGTTGAAGAGAGTAGAGAAGAGTTCATTATTATGAGAGAGAGTTTATGCCCACTGCCATATTTGAGGCGGACGACGAACGAATTCTTGGAGGCCTACCCAATTGAACCTGTCAAAGGATGTCTACAACGTCAAGGTGTTGGTTGTAAAATTCTTTTTCATATATTAATATTACATGATTGGTTTCTGGTTCCAACTTTGTTTCCATTTCTATTTGAAGTCTCTAATTCTCTTTGACTAGTTTCATAGTTGTAGATGAATACACATGTTTGTATGTTGTGAGTGCTTGTTTGATCTTTGTGCAATTGTAAACATCGTTATCAATGGAGTGCAAGACATGAAGACAAAGATCGAGGGATCGTGCAACGTTCCATGACAAAAGCATCGAACTGAGGTATGATATCTGTTATAGTCCATATTTCATTTACAAACTAGGAATTTAGGAATTTAGCGTGTTCCCTTCTTGCTAGACCCACCCTAGGGCTAGAGGGATCGCCTTTGTCCATAGCAAGGATTCGCCTACACAATAATTTTGTTGACATGTTTTGATCTACTCTCATGTGAACATGTTAAATATTAATTGAAACATTAAAGAAAAAGTTGTGATATAACATAGTCTTTTTGAATAAATATAATATAATTTTAATTAGTAAGTTTATCGAGTATTTTTTTACTATTATAAAGTTATAAAATTAATAATTAAAGATCAAATTTGTAGCCATTGTGTTTTTAATTAGAATAGAATTGTGTCATTTAATATATTTTCATTTTTATATTAAAGAATACTTTGGCCATGAATTTTATGACTTGTGGGTTACATTTTCAACGTGCATTTCTCTTAGTTTAATCATTTTTGTTTTTTATTTTTTTACAAATTATATTAAAATTTTCATTTCATTACTTTTCGAAAAATAAGAAAAAATAATATAATTTTAAATCATATAGAATAATATCAAATAAAATTAATTATACATGAAGAATAATATATATATATATAGTAAAAAGGGTTAATTCATTCTTATTGATAATATATATTGAATTCAATATTCACATTGTGAATACAAACTAAAACTTAGAATTAAGTTAGCTTGCGATTACATAAAATAAGAAGTCGTTTTTTTCTTTAATTTTATTCATTAATTTATGAGGGTTTAATATATTACATATTGATGATATTGTAATAATGATATATATCAAATTATTATTATTATTTGAATTATATTATATTTTGAAATATAACTAATAATAGAGTAGGAATTTTTTGTTTAATAATTAATATTATTTTTAGGAATATTGCTTCTGTGATCCATAAATTGTGAAAAACTCTTTCGGTAAAAATCACATCCAAATAAATTTGGTTGACGCATTTCGAACTAGCCAATGTGGTTCATCATGAGGACTTCATGAAAAACTGATCAGGAGACCCAATCAAATAGATATGAGAAGCTCCAACTAGCCGTTGAAAAATAACGACTAGTTAGACTAAATCAAAGTCATAGTCAAGAAATATATATAAAAAGATTAAAGTTTATAATATGAATATTATTTATTATTAATTTTAATTTTAATTAATTTTATTTCTATTTTTATTTAATATACAATAGGAATTATTCAAAATATTCTAGAAGATTAAATAAATATAGGATTATTTCTATTAATAAAACATAGTTAAAATATTTATCTTGTTTAATTGGGTCTCCTCATCAGTTTTTCATCAAGTCCTGATGATGAACCACACTGGCTCGTTCGAAACGCGTCGACCAAATTTATTTGGATGTGATTTTTACTAAAAGATTTTTTCACAATTAATATTATATAAATATATAAAATAATTTCAATATAATACTATAATAAGTATACTTATATAAATAAACAATAATATAATTATTGATATTGATATAGTTATTAATAATAAAAAATATTTAGCATTTAACAACATATATTTAACAATTATTAATGTGGTGGGTGTTAGATATATTTGGCTTATATCAACCACATTATAGTTAACCACATTAGTCAAACATAGGCAAACATGACCACATTATTTAGTCAACCCTATGTTTGCCTTATTTCACAATAATTAACCTTATTTTCTCCAAGCAGTTCACACTTACGATAACATTAATTAATTAAACATTAAAACTTTAATTAACATTAACATTTATTAATTAATTAAAATATTTATTTAAATAAATATAATAATATCAATTAGTCATCATATTAAATTATTGATTTACAAACCTTAATAAATTCATATATTAATTACAACAATAATAAATAATTAGAGAATTTAATTGATACATAATGATTGTAGCCAACATACTAGTCAAGCGTACGAAAATATGACCACATTTAAACTTCAACCTTACATTTGTGATATTTAACAATAGTAAGCCTGGTTCACTGAAATTTTTCCTCACTCAAGGTAACATTAATTAATTTGTTTATTAAAATATTAAAACTCTAATTTAATAGTTAATAATTTCCAAATATATTAATTAAAAATGATATTAATCAACTAATTAATTACTATTAATACATTGGTATATTAGTTAAAGTATTAATGTATTGTTTAAACCAATTACTTAACGCATAATTATTATAGCCAACTACATTAGTCAAACATAGCGAAACATGACCACATTCACACTTGGTCAACCCTGTGTTTACATATTTGATAATAGTCAACCTTGTTTAGTCAAGACATCCTTATTTAATGTAAGTTCACCATATCCAATTATAATCAGCCATGGTTGACAATGAATGACACGAAATTCATTAATTGTAAACCTAAATCAACAAGGGCCATCCTTGGTCAATCACACTCATAATATTTTCTTTTTCTAAGTAAAAGTAATCTATTAATAGAGGAAGTAAAGTACAGCGGGCGTAAGCCTGATCATTGCCCATTGTTGTGGCATTTTGAACAAAAGAACCAGTGATGAACACTGCCCTTCAAGAGGGAAACCAGTGTTAAATTGTTTTCAAGATAATTCCCACGCAGGGGAGCCATGGAGTTTAGTTTCTGGAACCCACATCTAGCAAAAACTGATACATGAACTGAAACTGCAGAAAACTCAAAAACAAGCCCGAGATTAAGGGCTGAAATAGAGCAAAAAAACCAAATTGATAAGGTGGAACTACTCATTAGGAGGCTCAGCTATGACTCTGCACCAGAGTTCATCCGGTTCCACGTCATCCTTGTACAGGTCCGCAATGGAGGTGACCACCCTCCTGGAGGGTGGTGGAGCCACCTGCGCCTTGCTCGCTTGCCCAATGTCACCTTGTACCATGTCCACATCCTGCATCCCACTTGGCTGACCCAACAACTCCTTGCTCGCCGGATCCTGCATAGCCTTGCGCCCCTGACCCTGCAAATCCATACTCTCTGGGTGCATCGACCCAACATTCGGACTTGAGGTGTGAGCCTCCAAGTTGCTCAGCCCCGCCAGGTGTGAACTAGGAGCAGCTACCTGAGGCTCTTCGTGGAAGACAACAGTGATGGAGGCAGTAACCCGGGGTCGATTGAGTGAAAAATTGAAGGAAAAGTGCATGGTATGGATTTGTGCAGGGAGATTTGGAGGATTGGGGGAATCAAGGCGACAACCCAAGCGGAGAAAGTGACCTCTCTGAACTCTTGTTTGGCTATCTGAATGGGAGGAAGACGTAGAGGAGGTGCTGGAGGTGGAGGGAGAACGCTGAAGCTGGCGTCTGGTGGTGCCGCTTCGGCATCTCATTCTTTGCCGAAGGCATGGCATATTCTCCATCGATACAGAGGGGACAAGAAGTAAAGGAAGTGCTAGACTGACAGAGGACATAGGCATATGAGAATGCAGGGAGACAGAAGCAAGCATACAGAATCCAACATGAGTAATTCCGCCTGCTCCTCTTGCCAGTAGTGGTGCGCACATTTGAGAGCCCAGCATCCGGGGTGCACCACTGATTAACTAGCGAGGGAAAACCATCCAAACCAGAGCAGCGCTCCATGATATCAATCCGAACAACCGTGCAAAAATAAACCCTCTACAATAAACCACCATTAATATGAGCTGAAGGGTGAGCCATGTCACAACACGCAAGATCGTATCAAGGAGCGGAGTTGAGATTGTAACTAGTGCCAGGAGTAAATGCCATTAAACACAAAGAAGCCAACTTTAAAAGCCAAGTGTCAGCCTCCTTGTAGGTGGGCAGGTGTCTCCCCGTCATGCCGCACCCCCATCCCATCACCTTATGCTCTATCATCGGCACCCGCATCTAGGAACACTCATAATAATAATAATAATAATAATAATAATTAAATTTCATAATAAACTTAAGAATAATAATAATAATAATAATAATAATATTGTGATGTTGGAATTGTACACTAATGTTTCTAGTGTTGCAGTGTGAAATTACAAAATGTGGTCAGCCATATTTCATAATATGAGTAACTGTACAAATATGTTTCACTATGTTTAGTAATAAACTATATTCAAATTAATTCTAACATTATTTCCTATTAAAATTATTGACTATTAATAATAATTGACCATGCTATGACACCATAATTGTAAAGAAATATATTGGAAATATATTAGATGTTTTCTATGCAGCACTCTTCAAGTTTAGTCAAACACAATTTGTTTTTAATGGTCAACCAATGTGTCCAACAGTCAAAAATGATCAACCATGGTTAATCATGGTAGAATATAATTAACCATAAAAAATGTCTCTATTTTCAACTATTATCAACCACAATTCACCAAGGTTAAGCATGGTAAACCATAGTGAACCATTGTCAACCAGAGTTAACCATAGTAAACCATAGTCAACTATGATTAATCATGGTTGAAATTCGTTAACCATGATCAACCATGATGAAGGTCTCTCTCGTTGAATTTAGTCAACTATGGTTAACCATGATCAACTGTTGTTAGTCATGCTTGAGGAGTTTAAAATCATAGGTTTTATAATTATAGGGTTCAAAATATTAAACCCTTTGGTTTATAGTATTAATCCTAGGGTTTATAATTCTCCGGGTTTGCAATATGAGTCCTAGGATTTAATATTATTCCCTTTGGTTTATAACATCAATAATCTTTTGGGTTCATAATTTTGATCCATAATATGCATAATACATTTTACGGTCAAAAATAATAATCTTACGGTTTATAATCCCCAAGCTTATAATATTAATCCTATGGGTACATATTAATCTATTAGGTTTATAATCCGTTGGGTTTATTAGTACCCTTACATCTATAATATTAATTCTCTCGGTTTTTTTGATCCAAGGGTTTATAATATTAATATATTAGGCTTATAATATTAATCCCAAGGGTTTGTAATACTAATGGCTTAGGTTTATAATATTAAACCCTTGTTTTTATTAATCCCATGGGTTTATTAATCCCTCTCGTTTATAATATTAATCCCATGGGTTTATAATATTAATAATCATTTTTATTTTTTAATCTGTTGGGCTTGTAATATTTATTCAATGGTTTATGATATTAATTCCTTGGTTTTATAGTACTAACCCTTCGGTTAATGAGGTTCACCCTAGGGTTTATTAATCGCTTAGTTTTATTGATCCCCTGGGTGTATAATGTTAACCTCAAGGGTTTAACATTAGTAAAACACATTTACTAATATATTTGACTATGTTGGTGTATGTTTGGTTGTCAACACTCTTCAAGTTTGCTCAAACACAATTTCATATTAATGGTCAACCAATGTGTCTAAGGTCAACCATGGTTAATCATGGTCAAATATGGTCAATCATGGATAACGTCTCTATTGTCAACTACGATCAACCACAACTAACGAAGGTCAACCATTTCCATCCACAATGAATCATTGTCAATGAAGGTCATGCATGATTAATCATGTTTGAAATTTTTCAACCATGATCAAGGTCTCTCTGAGCATGAAAAACAATAATTTCAATATGTAAGGTTTATACTACCAACAATTATCCCTTGCGTTTATAATATATATAATCCCTTAAGTTTATAATATTAATAACTAATATGTATAATACTATTTTAGGGCTTATAATCCCTTGCACTTATAGTATTAATTTTTTAGGTTTATAATACGTTCAGTTTATTATATGAATCCCTTTTTTTTTAAAACCAAAGGCTTATAATTCTAATCCTTTACGTTTATTAATCTCCTAGGTTTATAATATTAATCCCAAGGGTTTGTAATATTAATTCATTGGGTTTATAATATTAAACCCTTGAGTATATTAACTCCATGGGTTTATTAAATCATCTTAATATTAATCCCTTGGATTTATAATATTAATAATTCCATAGGTATTTTAATCTATTGGGTTTATAATCTTAAACCCTTGGGTTAGTAATATCCACCCCTAGGATTTATAATCCTTTGGGTTGATGATATTCATCCCTTGTGTTTATTGACCACTTGGGTGTTGTAATGTTCCAATTTTTTCTTCAATAAATTGGAACATTAAATTTTGTCTAAACTCATTTAGGAGATGAATAATTGGGTAAGGAGGCCCAAAGATAATAAAAGATAAATAAAATCTGTCTAGTATAAAAAGGGATCGGCCATGGAACCATTTCAAACCCTCATGTGTGAAAGGAGATATTTTCAAAGAGGTTTGACCAAGTCAACCAGCGCAGGGTATGAGTTGGAAAGCACTTCATAGGAGGGAAGCTTCTAAAGGAAGGCAAGCTTCTAGAAGAAGGGTGCATGAGGAGTCTCCAATTGCTATATAAATGGATGGGAGGAGAGCTATTGCCATCCATGCATATGTTTTTGATATTGAGTTGGTCATCTCGACTTCTTGAGCATGCTGGTTGTTTAACTATTCTGCAGCACTGTTTAGTGCACCGAGTGTCTCCATTCGGAGATCTCACCCTCAGCCCCAGGGGACTTCGAGTGCCTGCTCGGGTAAGGTTGTCCCATCATTATTTTGGTTCTAGATTGAAGAATCATCCTCCAGGACAACGTTATTGTTGCAGCAGCATAATACTGTGTTGTAGGGTTTTGACATGGAGACTCCAGAACACCACTTCCATTGCTTGTTTTTCAGAGGGGGATTCTTTCTTTCCTTTGAGGGATCATTTTGGAAACTTGAGAGGTTATTTGCAGATCTTGGAATCAGGCCAACACATATTGTTTCCCCTACTACGCAGTTGCTCCAATAGCTATGTTATTTTCATAGTGCATTTTCTACAGGGTCTTGGAGTTTGATTAGAGTGTGGGATCTCAAGTGTAAGGATCAGCCTTCCACTTAGGGGATCAGTTGGAGGAGGTCTACCTCAGTTTATTCATCATCTTCATGCTTCTCTATTGAGTTCCAGATTTTATTTGCAGCAGCTTCCCAACAACTCCGACATTTCAACTATTTTGTGTATTTCAGCCAATCCCTTGGAGGATTGATGTATTTTTTTCTTATAAGGGTTAGAGCTTTTCTCCCCTCATTTATCTGAGTTGATATTGTCATATTCAGTCCTTTTCAATGGATAGTTGCAGTAGACTGTGTTATTTTCTACAGTCCTACTTTTGGTACATATAAATTGCCGGAAACCCATACTAGGTGCCCTTTCCTTTGTGTAAAAGAGGTTAAACCTCTATTTCTCTGCTATTTGATCAATATAAGCTATATATCAGTCATATTCCATTACTTTCTATAGAAAACCTAGTGGGAATTATGCTCTAATAGTATTCATAAATTTCTATTTAGCAAAGTCATGGGAAATCAAGGTTTTCTAGACTAGTCGGGAAAGGACGAACTCTTTAACTTAGTAAAATGCCTTTTTTTCTTCTGAAATTTGACATGCATATCCCTTGTGACATAATATAACATATTCGAGAACCTTGAGCCTTAATTTTACGCATATATTCTTATACACTCATTTTACGGCCAAATTCCTCACTTTTCCCCACATTTTTACCCATAAAAGCTTAGTACAGGTTGTTGTAGTATTCAGAGTCGGTTTTTGAGTGTTTTCAAACATGATTTATGATATCTGAAGAAAAAAATTCCTAAAGAATTAGTTTTTCAGGCATGATTTGCTGAAAAATCCATTTTTGGGATATTAAAGTGGTATTAGAGCATAGTTCTGGCTCAGCCTATGGAGCTAGTTATCTAAGACACCAGAAGAGAAACTGTGGGGAAAATTTTTATATGATAAAATAGGGTACGTAGAATCTTACCCACCAGAGGTTGTAGAGGTGACAAAGATGGGGGTCTCACAATAATGTGACCAGCATTTACCAGCCTTCAATAGGTCAACCAGGATCATGATTCCTACATTATTAAAACCAGTACTGAATGAGAAAGGGATTCAACATGATCATATACCATTTGGAGATTATTACTGCAAATGGTAGTCCATGGGGGAAGACTTCAGAGCAACTTTTCCCTTCAAAGATTACTCTCAGCTCAGGCAGGATGAAAGTGGAAGGAACAGTGGGGGATATAGAACATAGAGCTCAGAGTTGTAGCATACCACTAGAGGGACACCTTGTCCCACATATGATGGATCCACTGGCCACTGTGAGTCTAAGCCCAAGAAGATGAGAACATTGAAAAAGAGGAGTTTATTCTCATCTATTTTCAGATCTAGAGGAAATGCGTCCACCTTTGGGGAGGTAAAGAAGATTGAAGAAAAAGAAGAGGAAGTACCATGCGCTTCCTATCCTAATCAAGAATAAGATATTGAGCATGGAAGATATTTGGATCATCAGATTCTCAGTGATTACCTTGTTGAGTATAGATCTCAACCTAGAGCCTTCAGGGAGACTCTAGATTTTCCTCATTTCATCCAGCTGAAGGAAGAGAAGAGGCCATGTAGCAAAAAAAGAAATAAAAGACAATAGATTTTTGTTGTCTACCTTTGATGGGTCATCCAATGCAAGAACTTGGGTGAGAAAGTTGGAGGCTTTTTTCCTACTACATCCTGTAGCAGCGAAAGAAGCTGTTGAAATATCAACGTTGCATTTGGAGGGTGAAGCCTATGGTTGGTGGTGCAGCCACTTGAGCCATGCAAGGGTAAAGAATTTTGCAGATTTCACTAAAATTTTGATCCAAACCTTTGATGGAGAAATAACAAAGAAAGAAGAGATCACATCACCTCTTGAGGAGGCTTGTGATAATGTTGTCCCACTGATGGAGGAGCAGCCACATGCATCAACAGTTGGGGCAGCCAACACTGTTGAGGAAGGGACTCCCGTAGCCCTACAAGAAGTTCCAAATGCACATCAAGGTATGAAAATATTTCCACATTCCATTGTTGCAGCAAATTCTTTTGATCAATGTGGAAATTTAATTTTGCATGACCAAGAGTCAAATATCATTGCTACAATAAAGCAGCTTGGTTGCACTGCGCAGTGCAACATGGAAACACTCAAGAAGGAATCAAACCATCATTCTCATGAGCCATTTTTGGATTGTACATCACATTGGAGGTTGGGGTTTGAAGCCTTGAAGATTGATGGTAGACATCTTGGAGTAAGAAACCTTTTCTCCCTTCAAGATGACACTTTCTCAATGAGCTCCTCTCAGCTCAAAGAGGAACTTCTACTTTCAGATCCAAGACCTCATTGGTTTTGGAAGACTATGGATGAAAGGGAGGTCTCAAGGAGAGATCTCATTGGAGATGCACTTCGACACACCATGGAATGCAATGATTTTCTTCCCTTCTCACAAGAGCAGATAGAAGATAGAGGACATCATAGGATCGATAGCATATCCCGTGCTTGTGTTTGACATCCCTTGAGGCATACAAATCATGATGGGAGGTTTTTTCCTACCACCTATTTGATTCTTGATAGGGTATCATTGATCCTTGAGAAGCTCTCATTTCAAAATCCCATGAAGTGCAAAGACAGGAATTTGATTTAGGAGTATGGTAGCCCTCATGGGAGGAGTACCAAGATGAGGAGAAGAAGGAGGCATCCATAGATGATTGAGTGGATGTGGTTGATGATAAAGGAACTAGGAGTCTACTTACAAATCTATGATACTGGGTAGCAGGAGGCTTGGCTACGCTGGTTACTCTTGAAAGAGTTTGGCCATCACTTGGAAAACACTCTTCCTAAGAGTGGGAGGATGGGGAAAATATGGCAGGATACTTGCATCATTGAGCAGCATAGAGAATGGATGCGTGATGTTGATGTGTCTTCATCACATGAGTTGTATGATGGAATTATGAGGAGGCAGCAAAATACTTTATTGCTTTGCTTGGGAGAGCAAGGGAAGATTTTCTCTCACACTTTGTATTATGTTGTAGGAGGAGGGGATGGCACTATCTCCTTGGTCTTTGAGGATTATTGGGAAGCACTTCCATATTTGGAAGTATTCCACATTTGTTGCAGCATTATTGGAAGAATATTTAACAAGGAGCGTGCCAAAGAACAAAGTTTTGTATTGATAGGGGCTTATTTGCATAAGCTCACAGCGCTGTCACTTGGGAGCAGAGACTTATGGACGAAGTGTGCACAATGGAAATATGGGGGATCCATAACCCATAGGTCCCAGGATCACTTAAAATTTGTTGCACTTGATGAACAAAGAGGAGGTAATGATGAAAGAGACATCTATCACTATGGAATATTCTGCTTGACTTGGGTTTCCAAGCATAAGGAGGATTATCTTCTTGCAGCACATGGTTCATCTTTCTTCATAGCAGGCCAAAGCACTATGGAAGACTCGTGTATGGACCCATGTACCATCTTACTTCCAAAATATGGTGAGGGTTTTGTTTATACATTCATGGATTTTCACACTCTTACCATTCTTATGCAGTGCATTGCTTCACAAGAGGGCAAGCTTGTCAAATTGCTCCATGAATTGTATTGGGCCAATCTACATGATGGAGGTAGCCATCTCTTTTGTGGCCTTCGGAAAATGTTTTATCACCACATGTATCTTCAGTTGTTTCACTATAGCATGTATCATATAAAGACATGCATGATTAACCATGTAAAAAGAAACATTTTTCCATGTATTTTTATCAAGCAACAACTTGTAAAACTGCGCTATCACTACTGGGAATGCTATTGGTACCTTCTTGCATCACTTTTAACCTTCAAAATTTCCTTTATTTTTCTGATGATCATGTCTTCATTTGCTGATATAGATCAGATTTGTATGGGAGGCTTGATTATGAGAAAGAAACACTAGTTGGATGTGTCCGTGAGTGGGAAAAATTCTCACAATTTCTGCTCTACATGTTCTAATGGGAGCATCAGAGGAGATATGGCCACCACAGCCAAATGTTTTTTCTATTTTTAGGTGGGCCATAATATTGATATTCATCCATTGTACGACCATTTTCAAGTGCTTGATCATGTATTATTGTTGTTACATTCAACCATTTACTATCCTTTAGTAGATGTGATGAATCATGGACATTGCTTGCCATGTAATTTTCTGAAGTTGCAACGGATGAGACTGCACTGTGTTCTTGTGAGAAATTATTTGCATAATGTATCATCATGTAAAACCTTCAACAAAACTCTCATTAGGATGTTCCATGATGATCGTGTCCTATTCTTCATGGATGGATTGTTTTGGGCCAGCTTGTTCTTCATTGTTAGAGGAGCCTTCTTTAGAGGATTGTTCTTCACTTTTCCATTGGAGGGAAATAATTTTGCATCCCAATATCAGCATACACTCTAGACTTGTCATGAGTGGAGAGAAGGACAAAATGGGGTAAGCTATGATGCTTTCCAAGTTCATATTTTCAGCCCACCTTCATTACCGGAGCTTGAGGTGGAAGGAGATTTTATGGAGTTGCCTTGTTGGGAGGTCGCTCATTTTGTTTGGATGATTTCTTGGGGATGGAGGATCCACATGAGGGAGATGTTCCTCATTATATTCCAGACTCCATGTCTTGAGTGGAGATTCTTCAGTTCTATCCTTGCAGTTGCTTGGGGACAAGCAACATTTGGGAGGGGAGGATTGTAATGTTCCAAATTTTTCTTCAATAAATTGGAGCATTAAATTTTGTCTAAACTCATTTAGGAGATGAATAATTGGGTAAGGAGGCCCAAAGATAATAAAAACATAAATAAAATCCTTCTAGTATGAAAAAGGATCGGCCATGGAAGCAGATTTCACACCCTCGTGTGTGAAAGGAGATATTTTCAAAAAGGTTTGACCAAGTCAACCAGTGCAAGGTATGAGTTGGAAAGCACTACATAGGAGGGAAGCTTCTAGAGGAAGGGCCCATTAGGAGTCTCCAATTTATATATAAATGGAGGGGAGGAGAGCTATTTCCATCCATGCATATGTTTTTGATATTGAGTTGGTCATATCGACTTCTTGAGCACGTTGGTTGTTTAACTACTCTGCAGCACTGTTTAGTGCACCGTGTGTCTCTGTTCGAATATCTGATCCTTAGCCCCGGGGGACTTCGAGTGCCTGCTCCAGTGATGTTATCCCATCATTATTTGGGTTCTAGACCAAATCATCATCCTCCAGGACAACGTTATTGTTGTAGCAACATAATACTGTGTTGTAGGGTGTTGCCGTGGAGACTCCACAACACCACTTCCATTGCTTGTTTTTCAGAGGGGGAGTCTTTCTTGCCTTTGGAGGATCAGTTTGGAAGCTTGAGAGCTTACTTTCAGATATTGGCATCAGGCCAACACATATTATTTCCCCTACTGCACAGTCTCTCCAATAGCTGCGTTATTTTCATAGTGCATTTGGTGCGGGGTCTTGCAGTTTGATTGGAGGGTGGGATCTCAAGTGTAATGATCAACCTTCTACTTAGGAGATCCATTTGAGGAGGTCTACCTCATTTTTTTCATCATCTTCATCATTCTCTATTTATTTCTAGATTTGAGTTGCAGCAGCTGCCCAACAACTCGGACATTTTGGCTATTTTGTGTATTTCAGCCAATCCCTTAGAGGATTGATGTATTTTTTCTTATAAGGGTTAGAGCTTTGCTCCCCTAATTTATCTGAGCTTATATTTTCATATTAAGTCATTTTTAATGTATATTTGTAGTAGACTATGTTATTTTCTGCAGTCCTACTTTTGCTACAAATAAATTGCCGGAAACCCTTGCCGGGTGCCCTTTTCTTTGTGTAAAAGAGGTTAAAACTCTATTTCTATAGTATTTGATCAATATAATCTATATATAAGTCATCTTCCATCACTTTCTGTAGCAAAACTAGTGGGAATTATGCTCTCATAGTATTCAAAAATTTATGTTTAGCAAAGTCATGGGAAATCAGGATTTTCTAGACTAGTCGGGAAAGGAGGAACTGTTTAAATTATTAAAATGCCTTTTTTTTTGCTGAAATTCGAAATTCATATCCCTCTTGACCTAATATAATATATTCCAGAACCTTGACCTTCATTCTATGCAATTTTTCTTATACGCTCATTTTAGTGCCAAATTCCTCACTTTTCCCCAACTTTTTTCCCATAAAAGCTGAGTAAAGGTTGCTGCAGTATTTGGAGTGGGTTTCTAAGTGTTTTCAAACACTTTTTATGATATATGAAGCACAAATTCCTGAAAAATGTGTTTTTCAGGCATGATTTGCTGAGAAATCCATTTTGGGATATTACAGGTGTACAATATCAATATCAAGGGTTTAACGTTAGTAAATCATATTTACTAATGTATTTGACTATTTTGGTGTATTTAAGGTAGTCAAAACTCTTTAATTTTGATAAAACACTATTCCCTTTTAATGGTAAAGAAATGTGTGTATAGTCAACCATGATCAAACATGGCTAATCATGGTTGAATATGGTCAACAATGGACAATGTATTTACTGTAAATAATGATATACCATGGTCAAACTAGGTCAAGAAATGTAAACCATGATTAATCATGGTTGAAACTAATTAACCACGATAAACCATGATCAAGGTCTCTCTGGTTGAATTTTGTCAACCATGGTTAAGTGTGGTAATCCATGTTTAACCATGATCAACCATTCAGTCATGGAATGATGGCTGAAATTTTTTAGCCATGATCAAGGTCTCTCTTATTAAATTTGGTCAATCATAGTTAACCAGGATCAACCATTGTTAGTCATGGTTTATGAGTTCAAAATCATAAGGTTTATAATTTTAGGGTTCAAATATTAATCCCTTAGAGAAATTAGTTAGTTATGACTACGTCTCATGGAAATATTCATAGATGAATAGCTTAATTAACACAATTGAATCCCAAAATAGGATATATGATATAATTCATTGTAGAAACCCCTCAATAATTGAATACAAAGAGTGAAGGGAGGTCCACTTGAATGGTCCATGAGGCACAATACTTGCTAAGGTTTTGTAAATGGAGTAGCTAGATAAGTAGATTTGATTGTGGAGAAAAACTCCACAGTTAATTGTGCTCGAGCCAAAGGCGATCTAGGATAGGTGACCTCCTTGGAATTCCTAGTTACTGGGTGCAAGCCCCATAAGTGATGATTGACACTATGTGATTCATTTCACTAGTTTCAATCTCACTTATTCACCCCTGTGAGAATCACCCAATGGAATGAGTTCTAAGTGGAATATTCAAAAATCACGAGAAGTTGTTCAATTATGAATACCTCTCATGGAAATGGTCATAGATGAGTGACTTACTTAACGTGTTTGAATCCAAAAAGATAATATCTAATATAATGCACTGCAGAAACCCCCCAATACTTCAATAAAAAGAGTGAAGGGAGATCCACTTGAATGGTTTGTGAGGCACAATAATTTCTAAGGTTTTGCAAATGGGGTAGCAAGATAAGTGGGTTTGAATTTGAGGAAAATATCCATGGTTAAGCGCGCTTGAGGCAGAGGCGATCAGGGATGGGTGACCTCCTGAGAAGTCCTAGTTACTAGGTGCAAGCCTCAGAAGTGACGATTGTTGCTATGTAATTCATTTCACTAGTTTCAATCCCACTTCTTCACCCCTGTGGGCATCACCTGATGCAAAGAATGATAACTGGACTATTCAAAAATAATGAGAAATTAATCAGTTATGACTACCTCTTATGGAAATGGTCATAGATGAATGAATTACTTAATATAGTTGAATCCCAAAAAAATATATCTAATATAATGCACTGCAGAAACCCCTTAACACTTGGTTAAACTCCTTAGGTTTATAATATTAATGGAAATGGTCATATATTAATGAATTACCTAATACAGCTGAATCCCAAAAATTGATATCTAGTATAATGCGCTGCGAAAACCCCTCAATACTTGTTTAAATTCCTTAGGCTTATAGTATTAATGATAGTGTTATAATCTTTTGGGTTTATAATATAAATCCTAGTGTTTAATATAATTCCCTTAGGTTTATAATCCCTTATTTTTATAATATTTATCCCTAATATGTATAATAAATTGTAGGGTTTATAATATTAACCTTAGGGTTATAGTCCCTTGGGCTTATAATATTAATCGTACGGTTAAATATTTTAATTTGTTAGGTTTATAATATTAATCTTTGTTTGAATTTGGTCAACCATAATTGAGCGTCATAAACCTTGGTTAACAATGATCAACCATTTTATGTCATGGATTCATGGTTCAAATTCTCTAACCATGTTCAACCATGATTATGGCCTCTCTGTTTAATTTGGTGAACCATGGTTGAGTGTAGTCAACCATGGTTGAGTGTGGTCAACCATGTTTGAGTGTAGTCAACCATGGTTGAGTGCATGATCAACCATGGTCTACCATGATCAACCATTTTTAGTCATGGTTAGGGAGTTTAAAATCATAGGTTTTATAATTGAAGGGTTCAAAATATTAATCCCTTAGTTTTATAGTATTAATCCTAGGGTTTATAATTCTTCGGGTTTATAATATAAGTCCTAGGATTGAATATTATTCCATTCGGTTGATAACATAAATAATATTTTGGGTTTATAATATTGCTCCCTAATATGTATAATACTATTTTAGGGTTTATAATATTAATCTTATGGTTTAGAATCCCTTGGGCTTATAATATTAATCCTAGGGTTAAATATTTATCTATTAGGTTTACGATCCCTTAAGTTTATTAATACCCTTAGGTTTATAATATTAATCCACTCAGTTTTTTAATCCCAAAGTTTTATAATATTAATATCTTGGGTTTCTAATATTAATCCCAAGGGTTTGTAATATTAATTCCCTAGGTTTATAATATTAAACCATTTTTTATTAACCCTATGGGTTTATTAATCCCTCCTGTTTATAATATTAATCCCCTATGTTTACAATATTAATAATCCCTTTGGTTTTTTAATATTTTGGGTTTATTATATTAATCTGAAGGGTACATGATATTAATTTCTTGGGTTTATAATATTAAACCCTTAGGTTAATAAGGCTCACCCTTCAGGTTTATTATCCCCTATGTTTCTTGATCCTTTAGGTGTCTAATATTAATCTAAAGGGTTTAACATTATTCAACCACATTGATTAATGTATTTGACTATCTTGGGGCATGTATGATAGTCAACAATCTTCAAGTTTGGTGAAACAAAATTTCATGTTAATGGTAAACCAATGTGTCCAAGGTCAACCATGATCAACCATGATCAACCATGGTTAATCATGGTCAAATATGGTCAACCATGGACAAGATCTCTACTGAACCAATGTGTCCAAGGTCAACCATGATCAACCATGATCAACCATGGTTAATCATGGTTGAATATGGTCAACCATGGACAACATCTCTACTATAGACTAAAATCAACCGTAATTAAGGAATGTCAACCATGGTACACCATATTAAACCATGGACAATGATGGACATCCATGATTAATCATGGTTGAATTTTTTCAACCATGATCAAGGCCTCTCTACGCGTGAAAAACAATAATTTCAATATGTAAGGTTTATAGTATCAACAAATATCCTTTGTGTTCATAATATTAATAATAACTTGGGATTATTATATCATTCCCTAATATGTATAATACTATTTTAGAGTTTATAATATTAATATTAGGGTTTAAAATCCCTTGGGATTATAGTATTAATATGTTAGGTTTATAATATATTGATTTTGTTATTACCCTTTAGTTTATAATATTAATACATTAGGTTTATTAATCCCTTGGTTTATAATATTAATCCCAAGGGTTTGTAATATTAATTCCTTGGGTTTATACTATTAAACCCTTGCGTATATTAACCCCATGGGTTTATTAAACCCTTTGGTTTATAATATTAATCCCTTGGGTTTATAATATTAATCATCCCTAGTGTGTTTTAATCTATTGGTTTTATAATATTACTCCCAAGGATTTACGATATTAACTAGTTGTGTTTATAATATTAAACCTTTCGGCTAATAATATTCATCCCTAGTATTTATTAATACTTTGGGTTTATTGATCCCTTGGGTGTATAATATTAATATCAAGAGTTTAACGTCAGTAAAACACATTTACTAATGTATTTGACTATGTTGGGGTATGTTTGGTAGTCAAAACTGTTCAAGTTTTTTCAAACACAATTCCCTTTAGTTGGTCAAGCAATGTGTGTATGATCAACCATGATCAACCATGGTTAATCATGGTTTAATATGATCAACCATGGACACTGTCTCTATTTTCAACTATGATCAACCATGGTCAACCAAATTCAACCATGATAAACCATAATCAAGCATGTTCATGATTAACCATGGTTGAAATCCATTAACCATGATCAACTATGATCAAGGTCTATCTCGTTGAATGTGATCAACCATAGTTAAACATGATCAACCATTGTAAGTCATGGTTGAGGAGTTTAAAATGATAAGGTTTATAATTGTAGCGTTAAAAATATTAATCCCTTAGGTTTATATTATTAATCCTAGGGTTTATAATCTTTTGGGTTTATATTATAAATCACATGGTTTAATATTATTCCCTTTCGTTTATAATCCCTTGTTTTTATAATATCAATATTCCATTCTTTTTATAATATGGATTCCTTATATTTTTAATTATATTTTAAGGTTTATAATTTTAACCTTATTGTTTACAATTATTCAGGCTTATAATATTAATCGTAGGATTAAATATTAAATTTTCTGTTTATATTATTAACCTATGGTTGAATTTGGTCAACCATTGTTGAGTGTCATAAACCATTGTTAACCATGGTCAACCATTATGAGCCATGGAATCATGGTTGAATTTAGTTAACTATTATTAATGTCTCTCTCATTGAATTTGGTCAACAAGGGTTAAGTGTGGTCAAAATCATAAGGTTTATAATTGTACAGTTTAAAATATTAATCCCTTCGGTTTATAGTATTAATCCTAGGGTTTATAATTATTTAGGTTTATAATATTATCCCTAATACATATAATACTATTTTAGGGTTTACAATATTAATCTTAGGGTTTATAATCCTTTGGGATTATAATATTAATCCTAGGGTTAAATATTAATCTATTACATTTATAATCCCTTTGGTTTATTGATACTCTTAGTTTTATAATATTAATCCACTAGTTTTTGTAAACCGAAGGGTTTATAATATTAGTCTCTTGGGTTTATAATATTAATCTCAACAGTTTTTAATATTAGTGAGTTGGGTTTATAATATTAAACCCTTGTTTTTATTAACCCCATGGGTTTATTAATCCCTCTAGTTTATAATATTATTCCCCAGGGTTTATAATATTAATAATCCCTTTGATTTTTTAATATGTTCAATATTTTAATATTAATCAGAAGGGATTATGATATCAATTCCTTTGGTTTATAATATTACACTCTTGGTTTAATACATTTCATTCCTAGGGTTTATTAATCCCTTCCGTTTATTGATGCCTTGGGTGTATAATATTAATCTCAAGGGTTTAACATTAGTCAACCACATTTATTAATGTATTGGACTATTATGGGGTATGTTTGGTAGTCAACACTCTTCAAGTTTGGTCAAATACAAATTCCTATTAATGGTCAAACAATGTGTCTAAGGTCAACCTTGACCATTGTTAATCGTGGTAGAATATGGTCAACCATGGACAACACATCTATTGTAAACTACGATCAACGACAATTAACGAAGGTCAACCATGGTAAACCATATTCAACCATGGTCAATGATCGTCATCCATGATTAATCATGGTTGAATTTTTTCAACCATCGTCAAGGTCTTTCTCGACATGAAAAAAAATAATTTCAAAATGTAAGCTAATAATATCAATAATTATCCCTTGCATTTATAATATCAGTAATCCCTTGTGTTTATAATATTGATCCCTAATATGTATACTATTATTTTAGGGTTTATAATATTAATGCTAGGGTTTATAATCCCTTGGGACTTTAGTATTAATATGTTAGGTTTATAATACCTTGGGTTTATTATTACCTTTGGGTTTATAATATTAAATCCTTGGGTCTTTTAATATCAAGGGTTTATAATATTAATCCATTAGGCTTATTAATCTCTTGGGTTTATAATATTAATCCCATCAGTTTGTAATATTAATTCCTTGTGTTTATAATATTAAACCATTGAGTATATTAACCCCATGGATTTATTAAACCATATGGTTTATAATCTATTGGGTTTACAATATTAATCCCCAGGGTTTATTGATATTAATGTGTTAGGATTATAATATTAAACTCTTGGTTTAATAATATTCATCCCTATGATTTATTAATCCTTTGGGTTTATAATATTCATCCCTTGATTTTATTGATCCCTTGGGTGTATAATATTAATCTCAAAGGTTTAACTTAGTCAATAAGATTTTTTAACGTATTTGACTATGTTGGGATATGTTTGGAACTCAACAATTCTCATGTTTGGCAAACAAAATTCCATTTTAATGGTAAAGAAATGTGTGTATGGTCAACTGTGATGAACCATGGTTAATCATGGTTGAATTTGGTCAACCATGGACAATGTCACTATTTTCAACTATGATCAACCATGGTCCACCAAGTTGAACCATTGTAAACCATAGTCAAGATTGTTCAACCATTGTCAACCATGTTTAATCATGGTTGAAATTCGTTAACCATGATCAAAGATTATCAAGGTCTCTCTGGTTGTATTTATTCAACCATGGTTGAGTGTGGTAAACCATGGTTAACCATGATCAACCATTCCGATTCATGGAATGATAATTGAAATCTGTTAACAATCAACCATGATCAAGGTCTCTCTCGTTGAATTTTATCAACCAACGTTAACAATGATCAACCATTGTTAGTCATGGTTGAGGAGTTTAAAATCATAAATTTTATAATTTTAGGGATCAAAATATTAATCCTTTAGTTTTATTGTATTAATCCGAGGGTTTATATTATTTTGTATTTATAATATAAATCATAGGGTTTAATATTATTCCATTGGGTTTGTAATATGAATAATCCTTCTATTTACAATATTGATCCTTAATATGTACAATAATATTTTAAGGTTCATAATATTAACCTTAGCGTTTATAATCCCTTGGGCTTATAATATTAATCCTAGGGTTAACTTAATATGTTAGATTTATAATATTAATCTCAGGTTGAATTTGGCCAAACATGGTTGAGTGTTATAAACAAAGGTTCACCATGATCAACCATTGTGAGTCATGGAATCATGGTTGAAATTTTTTCACCATGATTAACCATCGTCAAGGTCTCTCTGGTTGAATTTGGTCAACAATGGTTGAGTGTGTTCAACCGTGTTTGACCATGATCAACCATTGTTATTCATGGTTGAGGAGTTTAAAATCATAGGGTTTATAATTGTAGGGTTAAAAAAAATTAATCCCTTGGGTTTATAATATTAATCCTAGGGTTTTTAATTCTTTGGGTTTATAATGTAAGTCCAAGGATTTAATATTGTTCCCTTGGGTTTATAACATCAATAATATTTTCGGTTTATAATATGGATCCCTACTATGCATAATACTATTTTAGGGTTTATAATATTAATTTTAGGGTTCATAATCCCTTGGGCTTATAATATAAATCCTAGGGTTAAATAGTAATCTATTAAGTTTTTAATCTGTTGGGTTTGTTAATACCATTAGGTATATAATATTAAGCCATAGTGTTTTAATCCTAAGGGTTTATAATATTAATCTCCGAGGTTTATAATACTAATCGCAAGGGTTTCTAATATTAATAGCTTTGGTTTATAATATTAAACCCTTGGCTTTACTAACCCCATGGGCTTATTAATCTGGTGAGTTTATAATATTAGTTTAATCCCTTTGGTTTTTTAATATGTTGGGTTCATAATATTAATCCAACGGATTTGTATTATCAATTCCTTCGGTTTATAATATTAAACCCTCGGGTTAATAATTTTCACCCCAAGGGTTTATTAATCCGTTGGGTTTATTGATCCCTTGGGTGTATAATATTAATCTCAATGGTTTTGCATTAGTCAGCCACATTTATTAACATATTTGACTATGTTGGGGTATGTTTGGTAGTCAACACTCCTCAAGTTTGGTTAAACACAATTTCCTATTAATGTTAAACCAATGTCTCTAAGGTCAACCATGGTCAACCATGGTTAATCATGGTCGAATATGGTCAACCATGGATAATTTCTCTATTTTCAACTACGATCAACCACAATTAACGAAGGTTAACCATGGTCAACCATAGTCAAACATCGTCAATGATGATCATAAATGAGTAATCAAGGTTGAATTTTTTCAATCATGATCAACATCTCTCTCAGCGTGAAAAAAAATAATTTGAATATGTAAGGTTTATAATATCAATAATTATTCCTTTCTTTTATAATATCATTAATCACTTTGGTTTACAATATTGATCCCTAATACATATAATACTATTTGAAGATTTATAATATTAATCATAGGGTTTATAATCCCTTCGGCTTATAACATTAATCATAGGGTTACATATTAATCTATTAGGTTTATAATTTTTTTAGTTTATTATTACCCTTGGGTTTATAATATTAATCGCTTGGGTATTTTTAATCTGAAGGGTTTATAATATTAATCCTTTGGGTTTATATTATTAATTCCAAAGGTTTGTAGTATTAATTTCTTTGGTTTATAATATTAAACCTTTGAGTATATTAACCCCATGGGTTTACTAAACCCTTTGGTTTAAAGTATTAATCCCTTGGGTTTATAATATTAAACCTTGGGTTAATAATGTTCATCCCTAGAATTTATTAATCATTTGGGTTTATGATATTCATCCCTTGGTGTATAATGTTAATCTCAAGGGTTTAATGTTAGTAAATCACAATTACTAATGTCTTTGGCTATGTTGGGGTATGTTTGGTAGTAAACACTCTTCAAGTTTGGGCAAACACAATTCCTTTTTAATGGTCAATAATTGAACGTTCAACCATAATCAACCATGGTTAATCATGGTTGAATGGAAAATGTATATATTTTCAACTATGATGAACCATGGTCAACAATGGTAAACAATAATCAAACATGGTCAGCCATTGTCAACCATGATTAATCATGGTTGAAATTCATTAACCATTATTAATCATGGTTGAAATTCATTAACAATGATCAACCATGATGAAGGTCTCTCTCATTTAATTTGGTCAACCATGGTTGAGTGTGGTAAATCATGGTTAACCATGATCAACCATTATGAGTCATTGAATCATGGTTTAAATTCGTTAACCATGATCAAACATCATACAAGTCTCTCTCGTTGAATTTGGTCAACCATAGTTAGCCACGATCAACCATTTTTAATCATCGTTGAGGAGTTTAAAATCATAAGGTTTATAATTGTAAGGTTCAAAATATTAATCTCTTAGGTTTATAGTGTTAATCCTAGGGTTTATGATCTTTTGGGTTTATAATATAAATCGTAAGGTTTAATATTATTCCCTTCGGTTTATAATCACTTGTGTTTATAGTGTCAATAAGCCCTTTTGTTTATAATATAGATCCCTAATATGTATACTAATATTTTAGGGTTTATAATATTAACCATAGAGTTTATAATACTTTGAGCTTATAATATTAATTCTAGCATTATATATGTTAGGTTCATAATATTAATCCCTTGGGTATGTTAAGCGCTTGTGTTTATTAACCCCATGGATTTATTAATCGATTTAGTTTATAATATTAATCCATTGTGTTTATAATATTAATAATCCCTTTGATTTTTTAATGTGTGGTGTTTAAGAATCAACAATCTTCAACTTTTCTCAAACATAACTGTCTATAAAAATTATTGATTAATATTAAATATTAAGCATGTCGTGATATGGTAATGGTAAAGAAATATATTAGGCTTGGTATAATCCTACTCCTGAAAATAATAATGAGTTGCATAGCCTCTGAAGGTGGTATGGTTTCCTTGTATGGCTGCCGCCATGGCCAGAATGCCGCCTATGAAGCTCTGCAACCTCTAGCAGCTTGTGAATGGTCTCTCTTGGGAGAAGTAGAGCCCCTTCTCTACCATGAAGAAAAAAATATAACAGATTTTTCCTACAACAAGGTGGTAAGGGAACCCTCTGAGTGTAGCCACGCACATGATCGGAACAGGGTAGGAGCTCTCCGAACAAGCAGCGCTACGAGAGGGAAGCCGATGGCCTAGTTCAGTAATGGCGAGCACCCTCTAGTAACCATCGCTTCCCAAATCTATCTGGCTGTGACAAAGAATCATAACCCTAGCATGCCTTCACCCAAGCACAAGACAACCTCTATTCACAATAGCACATATTTGATGTAAGCCTAGCTCCTCCCACCTTAGCCTTAGGATCTAACCAGGCCCAAGCCCAACAATGCAGATTCTTCTCAATCCTATGAAAACCTCAGAATAAAGGGCTTAGTAATGAAGGACCCCATCAACAGCTTCATGTATCGGATCAAATCCCCATTGACAGCCAATAGAAGGGAAATATATGCCACTCATAGCATTCCTTCGTGCCATATTAGACTCTTGCTCCGTCGCACCTCTCTCGAAAAGGCAGGCAATACACCCTCCTTCGAGATCCAAATCATTCTTCTCAATGGAAAAAAACAACTCTGTTGGTTGCTATCTCCAGATTGAGTGCAAATTCTAACATATGTGCGAGAACAGAAGCTAAGGATACCTTGTACCATGCATTGATTCTTATACAGAGGTAAAAAACTCGAGAACAACCTCCCGCTCTCTTTTTATAACATTGAGAAAAACGCTACTCTGGTTTTATCCCTCTTTCTGCAAGGAGGGAATTTTGGGCAGCCCTCCTCTCCACAAGCTTTATCATACAAGGATGTTGTCCATGCACAAAATCCCAAGAAATTTGCACCTCCTCCTGAGGCTCCCAAGACTTTTTTAGTGGACAAAAAGGAAGATATACCAGCAATTGAAATCTACCACCCAAGAGTGGATGACGAGTTTCAGCAATATGCAGTAAGGGACATAATCTTCCAATTCAATTGATTATGTCCATGCTCAGTAGATCTCTATCAATGGGTTCACTCTGCTTGGCCCAATAACAATCATATTTTCTTCTCCTCAAAGGGTTTCTTCATAGTTATTCTCGCTTCCGAGGAGGACTGTCAAAAATATTTTACTAGAGGACCTTGTTCTAGGGAAAATGCGTGTTATTCCTCACACCATGGTTCTAAAACTTCAACCCTCCACGGCCGTCATCACCAAGTTTCCCATTTCGGCTAGGCTCCCAAATTTATCAGCCCCTCAATGGCACTATTTCGTCCTTCAAGGAATCAGAAATACTCTAGGCCGCTTTCTAGAAATGGATACCTCTAGGGGGGAATTAGGCATATACACTGTTGATAGAGTATGCACTGAAATAGACATCAACATAGGCCTGCCAAATAAAATAAATCTCAAGGTGGGAGATTTCCATAGGACAGAAACCCTAGACTATGAGAATACCGCCTTCCTATGCTGCCATTGCCACCAAACAGGACATCTTCAGAACTCCTTATCCTCCTTCATGGCCCAAAAGAAGAAGAACATCCATAAATCAAACTCCAAAAGCTGGAATCGTAGTGTCCCACCTCCCATGGATGACATTGTTTCCTTCAGCTCGAATGAGGATGAGGAATAGATCAAATCAAATGCGAAGGTTGCATAGCAAGAGAAGTACATGACCTCCGCAAATAACGACATGCCCACTAGTCCCATGATTGCACAAAAACGGTCTCACAAAACCTCCTCCTCAGATTCAGATAAGGAACCCTCTCCTTCAGACATCAAGAGGCTCCTAGTGATACTAGACTAACAACCCCAGGATAGTTGGGTGACAGTTTCGAAAAAGAAAGGAAAGAAATATTGTACTAAGGAAGCAACCCACTCGGGATATTTTCCAGTGTTTGTCATGTGGCTCCCTTGTTTTTCTGTTTGTATCTCTTGCTTCTCACTTGTCTACTCTATGGGACCGAGGCTGAATTTTCTTCATTTACTGTTCCGTGTTATCTAGCCTCTACTATTTATAATCCATATTGTATCATACGCTCTTTTAATAGAAATAGATTAGCTCACCAAAACAAAGTGGTAAAGAAATATATTAGAAATATATTAGATGTTTGGTAGTCAGCACTCTTCAAGTTTGGTTAAATAAAATTCCCTTTTAATACTCAATCAATTTGTCTATGGTAAACTATGATCAACCATAGTTAATCATAGTTGAATATGGCCAACCGTGAATAATGTCTCTATTGTCAACTATCATAACCTGCAAAGGTCAACCATGGCCAACCATAGTCAACCATAGTCAACTATGTTGCTTAGTACTTGGCTATTATGTAAAAATAAAAGTTATTTGACAACCAAAGTCATAGATAGCAAAAATTATCCATATTAGTTGCTCTAAATGAAAGTACAATATTATGTATATCTAAATACTTACATAACTATCATATATATATGATAAATTTTAAACCACATAAAATTAAACATCCCAGATCAAAAATAAAAAATTCAGTTTACAAAAATACAAAAATAATTTAATAATTTAATTTACGAAAACATTAAAAATAATTTTAAAACCAAAAATAATTACAATACAGCGAATAATCACACTATACTCTACTTTATTTTCGCAAGTATAATAACAAAAGTAACATCTAACTAAAAATTTATTTATAATAACAAAAATAACATTTCAAGTTATGAGACAAAGTAAAACAAAACGCTTTTATTTTTACTTTTTAATTTAATGATTAATATTTAATGTAATTGTATTTTTGAGTGTTTGAATTATATATTTGTAAAATTTAATTTAGTATTATAAAAAAGAAAATATTTTAAACCTACAATTTTTTTTATATAAATAGATTTAATAATTGAAAAAAATCGTGTAAATTAATTAATTTGAACTACAATTTCGAGAAATCTCAATCCCCACTCAATTCCACACAAAATTAACTAAATTGAAAGGGAAAAAATCACTCAGCTATCATTGTTTTAATCATGTAAATTAGTTAATTTAAATGTACACTTTCGAGTAATATCAACCCCAACTTAATTTCACACAAAATTAACTAAATTGAATGGAAAAAAACGCACACTTTTTTTTAGAAAGAAAAAACTTGGTTTATATTATGTACCAATCCAAATATTTTCATTTTTAGAAAAAATCATATATAGAAAGATATAAATATAAACCATACTTAAACACCAGTTTGTCATTTTTTCATATCCCCGGTTCTCCCCAAAATTTCCTCCAATTAAAATTAAACTTCAACTCAAAATACACAGCCATACAGTAGATGTTAATTCTCCAACAAAAACAAAAAAACAAAGTTATAAAAAGGATAATTCTATTTACTATTTTGAATCCGCAGTAACTTTACCCCCATCTCCTGGAGTCTTCTAACCTGTTGTTCTGTCTAATATTTAGCGAGTGTTTTATGGAGCCTTGAATAAAATTGAGTCACACCAAAAAGAAAGAAAGAGTCCACAGAAAGCTCAAACCAGTAGAACACAGAAAGTTATGGGAATGCCACCTAACCTGATGGTGGCTCTCCATCTTCATTCACTAGCTCATAATGCATTATGCGAAAACACCCCTCAATCCTTTTTTAGAAAGTCTGTCAGCCTTAGTATTTTCTCCTGAAAGATGAAATGAAAAATATAGTGGAAAAGCTCTTCTTTATTGCATAAATGTGCTCCAGCCAATAAGCCATGTGTCCCGAGTGGAGCTTTTTTCCTTTGTTTAAATGGTCAAGGAGGACGTTAGAATCCCCAAACACCCAAATGTTTTCAATGCATAGTTATACTGCAAACCGCAGTAATCTGTAGCAATCCAACACTTCTTCCCTCGAATTAGACCCTAAACCACCATGCCAATAGATTTTGTAGTGACAAATAGGTGAGAGCATCAGCCAGGCTCCACAACCATAGCTGGAATGTTGTGAAGCCCCATCAAAGAAACCCGCAGGGTAGTGAATCTCCACAGGTCTCATTATAACTGATAGGTCCTTCAGAGGTTTTTGAGGAATTCTTAGATTTTCCCAGATCTGTAAAATTTGGATGGTAGTCCCCATAGGGGTGTAAGGCACCTCCTCAAAGATCCACTTATTCAGGAAACACCATATATACCAATGAAAAAGTGCCAGAATGTTCCTAATATTTATGTTTTTTTTTCTCCACCACATAATGAAATCCTTGGTATTTGATAGAAATCTAATCTGCATCTTTAGATTTTTACCAATCATCCCCAAAACATCCTTGGAGTAGCTGCAATGATAAAAAAGGTGTAAGTTTTTTTCTTCCCCCATCATGGAGAGTCGACAACACCCCGAGCCATTCTTCCCTCTCCTTCTGAGGTTTTCCCACATAAGATTTATATCCTTAAATACTATCCACAACACCAGTTTCATTTTTAAAGGATCCAAGTTTTCCGAAATTCCCATCAATGTAGTGGTGTCAAAATACTATGAAGTATTTGTTATTAACTTATTATATACATCCTCTTCTATCAGCATACCATCTCTGGTCGGTCCATTCCAGGTCACTTTGTCAGCACCAGTAACACCGAGCAAACCCTTGCTTCACAAATCCATCGTGAATGTCCCATTCAACCATCAGCTATGTTGGTAGGTGTAATTCTGCAGCTATTTTCCATATGGGGATACCTCTAACATATTCCTTAATGATCTAGCTAAGGAAAAAGAGGCCTCTGCTATTTAAAAAAATTATCATTTGTTGACTGCAGTTTACGGCTGTCGGAGCACCGTAGAGTCCACTCTGACCTATGATAATTTTACCCCCATCTCCAAAATTCCAAACCAGAGAGGAAGTCAACATCGACCACCAATGCATAAACCGCTTCCATATGCAGGATCCCCCCCTTATCTAATTCCAGTCCAAAAGTAGTAGATTATCCAGGTCCTTCAACTGTAGCTATTTGAACCTAATTATCTCTCCCCAAATCCGTTCGAACTTCGGACCTCTCCACAGAGACTTTATGAGTAAGGCTTTCCCAAAAGAGTCCAGTTCTTTTATCCCCCAGCCACCACACATTTTAGGTTTCATAATAACTTCCCATTTGACTAGATGAATCTTATTATTTTCATTTCTTCCATTCCATAGAAATATAATCATGATGCTTCTAATGCAATTGATGATTTTCTTTGGCATGAGATAAATATGGGCCCAAAAAACCATATATTGCTGTAGAAAAGCTTGAACCAAAATTAGTCTGCCCGTGCTAGTCAACCATTTGGATGTCCAAGCCCCTATTCTCTTTTCAACTTTTCTAAACATCCGCCTCCAATCCTGAATCCCATAATTATTCGGCTTTAACAGAAAACCAAGGTATTTAAAACCTGAGATTAATGGCGCCGAATTGAAATTAAACATCTAGGCTATCTCCAAGCACACATCCTTCCCCTCCTCGAAATAAAAACAAGATTTTCCTTTGTTTGCCTCCATCCCTAAAGAAAAACATAATCTATTGAAAATCACAAATAAAGCTTTCCATATAGATCTATCTATCATACCAAACATTAAAACATCATCTACAAAAAATTATGACTAATTACCTTCCTAAAAGTCAATTTAATCCCCCTGAATTGACCAGCATTCACAGCTCTACAAATTTTAGTACTCAAAGGGTCCATCACCAAAATGAAGAGAAGGGGATAAAGAGCACACCCCTATCTCAGCCCCCTTCCAGTCTTAAAAAATTTCGATGCAACACCATTGATGATGACTGCCAAGGAAGAAGTAGTCACACATGCCATTATCCAATTAACTCCAGCTCTGTCCAAACCAATCCTGTATAATAACAGCCTTAGAAAACTCCAATCTACCCGATCGTATGCTTGGCAGAGATCAATCTTCATTACCATAGCCTGTGTCTTCTTAGTGTCGATCGAATGGATCACTTCCTGAGTTGTGGCTACTGCATCGTGGATGTTTATATCCTTTAAGAAACCTGATTTTTGTAGAGAATGGAATAGGAAAATGCTCTTTTGAACCTCTCCCCTATAGTCTGTGAGATAATTTTATACAACATGTTGCACAAAGATGTCTGTCTAAAATCATTGAAGATAGAAGCCCCATATTTCTTCAGAATGATAAATAGAAAGGCCGCGTTTAATGATCCTCCCACCTTCCCCGACATGCTAGTCTCCTCCATCATCTCTAAGATGAGGGGAATGTATAGTTCAAAAAAGTGGAGAAAGAAAGCTGGGGTCCATCCATCTGGCCCCAGACTTTTATCCTGTTGGAATGTTTACAAAAGCGATAGCGTCTCCTCAATGTCGATAGGCCTGTATAACTCTGACAGCTCCCCACTTTCATAAATCTTTGGAACATCATTAGCAGCCCACATTTGGTCCCCCTGAGGTTCCCTCTCACTTTCTTTATACAGGTTTTTTGAAATGTTTCACTCCCTCATCTTTAATACTTTCAGTGGTGCTATAACTATTTCCATCTCTCTCTATCTTCCACATGGTGTTTAGATTTTTCTTCCCATTAGCATAATAATGAAAGTATTTTGTCTTCTTATACCCAGCAGTAAGCCATAGAGCTCTGATCTTAAGCCTCCATGATTTCCCCTCAATGAGAAAAATCCTTCTTTTCTCTCTTTCCACCATATTTAATCTTTCTCAAGTACCAGCAATTAGAAAATAGTTTTTCAGTTCATTCAGTAGGACAACAATATCCTTCTCTAAAGCCATAAAACAAACCTTTAGGTTGAATTTTTTCCTTCCTTCCCACTTCTTCACTTTGACTTTGAGACCCCGTAAAGTCTGCATCATATAATTTGTAGCCGAGATGTCCTTTGCCCTCAGACTTTTACTCATGAAATTCTTTACCATTATGTTAAAATCATCTTCTTGGAGCCACACCCTATCAAACTTAAAAGGTCAACCTAACTTTACATGTTCAAAGTCCCAGGATAGAATCATAGGCCGGTGATCAAAAATTAGTAAATCACCAATGACAAGGTTCCATCTTACCACCCTGGCCAAAAGATGTGATTTGGTAGCCACTCAGTCAATCCTCTTGCAGATCATATCATTACCCTGTTTACCATTATACCGCATAGGTCTATTGTCTTTCATACTCAGATCAACCAAATTGTGAGATTTAAGTAGCTTTAGAATCAGGGTGGCCATTGGGTCCTTTTTTCCCATTGGAGCCCAAATCTCTCCCACATGTAGTGTAGTATTGAAATCCCCCACAATTAGCAGATTATCCAGTAATAGTATGCCACTACTTCCAACTTTGCTCCAGAAGGTCATTTTATTCTGAGATGATGAATAAAAATTAATAAGATGACGCCTATTTTTGAAACCCTTGATAAATCCAGACACAAGGATCCCACCAAAGAACCCAAAGGCTTTGAACAAGGCTACAGTCAGGCTCCACAAGACAACCTCGCCTCCCGAGAATCCCGCAGCATCCCGCGCCGCCATGTGCCAATCCGGGAACATAGCACGAAAAGAAGTAATAGACTTATAATTTGTATTCATTGTCTCCTAAATAAAGATAATAGATGGGGAAATATTGTGCAAAAAATGATGTAAAGACAACAACTTTCCTTTCCCCCCAAACCCCTGCAAATTCAATGAGATCACATTTATCATGGCACCCCTTTAGAAGGGTAAAGTGCTCTAAGAACCCTGTCTAATGCCAATGTAACTGGAACATACCTAAAATTCCCATCCCCCAATCCACCCCCTTTATCATATGTGGACAGAGATTTTTTTTGGACCACGTTTGTCCCTTCCCCCTCTTGATCATGCCATTTGATCGTTTGGCAGGACTGATGACTTTGTGGGGTGAAGGTTGCTTCCCAGCGTCAACCGACAATGGAATCAGGCTCGCTTCTGAATCAATGAGCAGTAAACCAATGTCATTCCCAACCAAAATAGTAGGTCATAGAGTCGGGCTCACCACAACCGTGGAGTAGGGTGACATATGTTGCGGGGGCAACACGGTCAATAGAGTTATCGGCATTGGTGTAGCCACGAGAGATATGGGCATATCGGCAGAAAGGCCAGACCTCCAGTCCAGAGCATGGTGGGGGTTTGATGAGAAAGCCGACAAAATAGTAATATGGGTAACTGTCAGAGTAGGTCTGTTTACATAATCCTTTGAATCCGATAAGAGATCCCTCCGAAAAAAGTCACATTCCACATCCACAGGCCCATCCTTCGTACCCCCATAACGCTATTCCCTCCCATAAGTGTCCATCACAGTGTTCAATGTTACAAAATCAATGTTTAACTACAGTAGTGAAACTGGCGGGTGAAATTTTTTATTAACAAGAATATTGTAGAAAAAGCTTATTGAATTGTAAATTTTAATAATTTTATTGCAAATTGCGAAGTATCGCAACCATTGGAATCTAACTTACTAGCGCTAATCTCGTTCCTAAGTGGGAAGCAGAGTAACACATTTTGTTTTTTAATAAGAATTGTTTTTAGTGAGAATTTTCTTGGAAGTTTTTATGGGGATTTTCGAATTCAGTTTCTCTAAAATATTGTATGAATTCATTGATATCACAAGTTTGATGGGTAACACGTACACAATATATGTTCTCTAGGGGTTTTTCACAGTGCTGTATCCATATATATAGTAAAAAAACCATTTTAAATAACATAAATCAAGATTTCACCTCAAAATTTTCTGCACGGGTACCGGGAATTCCAAAAAATTACACTAAAGGCAAGTGATTTTTTATATGCATTTATTCCAAAAGGTGACACTAAACACAAGGTAAATGTTTAAAAAACAATTAAACATTCATATCAAGATGTATATTCATAAAAACAACGTCAAGCATTTACATGAGGTTATATATTTATAGGATAGGTGTAGGTCAAGCATTTATATGATGTTGTATATTTATAGGATAGGTGTAGGTAAGACTTTTAATTATAGTGATTTTTAATTTTGAAATAGGTTTTGTTACAATATCATACGTGTGCTGAAGGGGTTTTCCATTGTGATGTTTATTTTCATGATATTCTTTGACATAATCTTGAATGTAAGGGGTTTTCTATTGTGAGGTTTATCCTCATCATATTCTCTGACATAATCTTGAACATGTGTCCCTCCCCTCAGTTTAAAATCACACTCTCCTTGGCCATCTATTTAACACAGTAGGGTTCCTTTGCATGATAATATGAAAATCTTGGTTTATCAATATTACATATTTAAAAAATTATAATTCATTTCATGTGATATGATATATACTTTTTTAATTAATCAATGTAACTAAAATTAAATAAATGGTAAAACTATTTTTGTGATAAATCTCAAACTTTTATATGTGACTCTGCTAAGAATATTTTAGAATATTTAGTCGATGTTGAATCCCTAATAGCCACCTAATAATTATTTATAATTAATTCAAAATTTTATAAACTTATTTCAAAAGAGGCATGCCTTCCTATCAAAGTAATAATAAGCACACAAATCATGACAATTTTTGGAGAAAAAAATGAAGTGGTTTATGCAATTTAGTTTACATCCACAAAGAAATACCTAGGCCTTTTATTATGTTATGAGAAAATTTCTCAACATTTTTGTAGTCTTCTCCTCTCCTTTTTTACCATCCCCTCTCAAGGCCAAAAGACACTAACAATGGAGACATCATGCACTTAAATAGTTTCCATTACATTAAAATACCATAAACTCAAAATGGTAAACTGGCTTTGAGTAAGTCAAGTTTACCCTAATTACACTAACAATCTCCTCTTGAACTTTCCTTACAATCTACAAGAAGACATGGGTAACTATCTACCATTTTTCTAGGCTACATTCTGTCATATCATTCAATCACCATATAACACCATCAAATACCACATTTTGGCTGAAATACCACATTTCGGCTCTTTCCCTCAATCTCCCCTCTCCTTCAAACTAGCATAAGTGTACACCTACCATATTGTAACTAAGTGGTCCATTCCACAACTTGAGCATACATAACTCCATGCACAACCACACTTTAATATGTATGCCTCAATAACAAGTCTTAGAACAAACAAATCTTAAGTTAGTGTATGAGTACATTTTTGTAATGTACCTCTTTTCTCAAATCAATTTTTTTTTTCTCATATACTTTAAGTCACTATTCTAAAGTATCTCTTTTATTAGTGATAAGTTCACTTCCCTTAAGGCATAATTCCGAACTTCATCCTTCAATGGTTTGATATGTAAGGAACAACTTAATAGTTCATAAGAGATTTATATTATACCATTTATGTCTATAAATACATAATTTTTATAATTGTAATAGAACTTCAAAATTTATGGTATTTATAGTTCTTAACTCCCATATTTTATTTTTGGGTCTTAGTCTTAAATTTAAAACAATCACATAATTTCTCTACATCCCTATAATGATTTTGTCATATAAATACTTAATCCAATTATTAAGCTAAAAATCTCTCCTTTACTACCTACCTTAACCCTACCTACCTTGTATACATTTCCATGGTGATAATTCCTATACCTAGTTGATACAAGTCTATTTCTACTTTATACCTTACGTTGACATCTATTTATGTTAATGGAGTAAATCATTTCCACTTAATACAATTTTTAATTTCGTCAAACTATCATGCGAATCTGGGCGTGTAAAATCGCTTTTGAGAAGATTTTGATGTCATTTTAATTAAGTCCTAGTGATTCATGGCACTGACACTTAATAAATATACTAATCTCGCCTTTCGATGCAAGTACGCTTGCTTTAAGGAACTTCACCTATTCAAGTCCTCGAGCCACAAAATTTAACATATTTTATTGTTTTTATGCTACGGTCTTGAAGTCGTATTAACTCTCCCTTATGCGTTTGTACACTTAACGTTTAATGCCACTAGGGTTTTGTGATCTCAAAGGAAATGATCATTGATCCATGGGAGAACCGATAGATGTGAGACACTTGTAAGGTCAGATTTGAGTAGGGTTTTCTTTTGAAATTGATCTCTATTAATGTCAGAGTTTAATTCTATTCCATTTCTCTGGTTGTTTTTCTCTTCAAGCGTAAGTTCGGTGGTTCTTCTCATACTCTATGAAAAAAATGCGGCCTATGGTCTCTAAGGCGTGATACTACCCTAGTCTAACGTCTTCGCTCTTACCCATACAGGTATGTATCATTTTATTTAACCCTATCTACTTAAATACATTCAAAATTCGAAGTCCACGATGGCTGTGGTTTCTTAGTATTATCTGGTGATTTAACATGAACTCTTTTTTTTGTTTTTCAGCTCCAAAGAATTTTGTTCTTATTATTGACATAAGTATCATAATATGAATGGTGTTTTACCTCAACTCGTAATGTTTCTTTATGGTCGAATTCTCATACTTTTATCGTGGCTTTAGTTTGTATTTCAACGATTTTCTTATGTATATTAAGTCACATAGACTTAAGCTTCTCAGCTACGGTTCCTCCTTTTGATTTTATAATGATATTTTTTTTTTGAATGTCGAAGTTTACCATTCTGATATGAACGGCATATTCCATCATTTTGCGTCTAAGTTGTTTTAGTTTGCGGCTTGGCTCAAAGTTAATGTTATAAGAATGGGAATAATTGTTTTTATTTGAATCCTAAATTCCTTGTGTTAACTTGCCCTCATAATTTCGTTGGTTTTATCCAAATGCAACATCCATATTATATGGTTCAGTCTCTTTTTTGTATTAATACCCAAGTAATATCATTTCAATGGAACATATTGAATCTCTGAGTTGTGATATTTTTCCGAGTTTGAACTCAAGCCATTTATTTGATTTCTAATTTCTTATCCATGGCATTGTTGAAGGAATTAGTTCGATTGTTCTAGAAATCAACTTTCTTGTCGGGACTAATAAGCAAGATTTCTTTAAATTTGTAGTCTGGACGACTTATTTTCTCGGCTATTTGTAGAAGTAACCCCTCTCTACACTTATTCGGTAATTAAAATAAAATAAAATTGGTTTGTAATGATATTTCACAGGTTTTTTTTTTTTTTTTTTTTTTTTTTTTTTTTTTTTTTTTTACAGGAACATAACCTATTCGTCATTTTACCAAACCTGTCTAGGTAGCTCTCAACTATATGCAATCATGATATTTTTTTTTGAAGTATATGTTTTCCCATGTTCAAATTCTAGCTTGCATAATTAGTCGTTTTCTCCTTCTGTGATTTGTGCAGTTATCATGAGATTTTAACTTTTATTTTGAATCTCTCATAAACTACTGTCGAGCTTTCAAGGTAGTCCATTTGGTAAATGATTTCTCTGTTTAATCAGGGTATAATGTCACTTGGATTTTCTTCAAATTTTTTGAAGGCTTCGGTGTTTAGCCTTATTACTTCTCGAATCACATTTATGTGCCTTCGAAGATAGCAGAATTGCTATAACCATCATTATGCCAATTTGTGCTCATCATTATCAGAGCTTATGGGACTCTCTTATTGTAATAAACAAATAATCAATTTGATTTGTATTTTATGAAGGATTTAATCACTGGTTTCTACGCCAGGAATATTCATTTTTATCTGGTACCACTATATAAGTAGGTAAAAATATATCCATGTATAGTTTAAGTATATATTTTACCTTACCAGTGCTTTGCTTCTACTGTATTAACTTATGTATAGATGGTTCTGTTCTTATATTTCTCAATAGATCTACAAATGATTGAAATAAAATTTCATTTAGGTGGTAGTAAGGAATTTTATTCCTTTCCACCTATATAGTATCAGTTAACCACTAATGGCTTTACTGCTTTTAATTGATTTTATTTCAATAATAAGTGTTGCTTCTGCATTGGTTACATAAGCTTTTGTCAAATCATTTCTCACTATTATGCATTGGTTATAGATATACATTTAATTCCTGAAAGTAAATCTTTGTGTATTCCAGTAAAATTTCTTCTGTTGACACATAGACATAACTTATTTAAAAGAAATATAACTTTCGTCTTTGAAGTAATGATACAAAGTTAAATTATTTCATAAAAAAAATTGTCAACATGATTTTGCATTATTGCATATTATGACTTTCTAATACATCCAACAACAAACTCTCATTTGAACTTGTTTCTACTATTATAATTCTTATGTAACAGGATTTTGAAAATCCTTCATTCGAAATTGATATATATATATATATATATATATATATATATATATATATATATATATATATAATTTATTTTCCTAAAACAAGTTTATTTCTCTTGGGCATACTTTAGTAGAATTTAGCTTCCATGCTTCCTTCTGTATTCTTATGTGTAAATCCAATAGCATTCTCTTTTTAGGAACTTTTGAGAAATCTACAGGTTTAGTTGTAACTTTCAATTATGCAATACACAGAATGCTCAATTCAGCATAATGTTTTTTCTTCTTTTATGATATCAAATTTTTTTTTTATCTGTTGTTTTTTATAATTAACATCACTTAACCTATTCATTAGTTACAATTTCCCTGAATTCTCACCATAGTTCTCTACTGATATTATGCATTTTATTACTTTATATCTATTCCCCTATTTTCTTCTGGTTCTAACAGAACATAAAAATTGATAATAATTATAAACATAATATCAGGTTTCTTATCTCCAGATCCAAACCTAAATACAGGTTTCGACATTCTGGAAGATGGATTTCTGAACTTATTCTATCATGGTACTTTATTTACTGGATTTAATATATTAAATCTAGTCAATCAAAGGCGTGATTTAACATAGTACTAATTATTCCCTCTTCTCCACTTCATGCAAACAATTGTACATACTTCATAAACTAACTTTTTAATATTGTGAGTGCATACCAATGTGTAGTGACCAATCCTCCCAACCATAGAATTCCTCTATCTCCAAAATTCACCCCCGAGCTGAGATCCTCTCCCAGAATAGACCAACCCTCATCTGTTCTGGATTAACTTACTTAAGCTATGCTTTCCCCAAAGCCTGTTTCTAATTCTGCGTCCAGAATTTTAGGACGCTTTTATTCCTGTTTGGCTAGGCTTCCCTTAATGAGGGAATTTAAAGCTGCTTTCTGCTTTTCCAGCTTTTTACCTCTTCCCAACTACCTTCCTCATCATTGGGGAATTCAGATTTTTCCTCTTAAATCTAAATAAGAAATAATTCCTTTCAAGGCTTTTTGAAAGGTTTTTGGGAAAGTCTTAGCCTTATCCACATCCTCATGGATCAGGCTTATGATCTTGAATCTCATCTGGTCATAGTGCACACATAAATATTTCATTTATTTTCATTAATAAATATTTAAATAAAATCCACACAATAATTATCCATTGGGGTCCATTGTCCTTTGGATTTTTGTTCAAATGTCTAACTCAAAAAGAATACAAACTAAAGGTGTTACACATTCCCCCTCTGAAAACAAACACCATCCTCGGTGTTACAGACTATCAACTATAGTTCATTATGCAAATAAATATGGATATTTTTCCATCACCTTAGCTTCTCTTTCCCATGTAGCCTCCTTAGCAGTAAAGTATTTCCACTCCACTTTTAGTCTGGCTACTATTTTATTTCTCATTTCAATTTCTTCTCGCTCCAATGTTTAAAGTGACTCTGGAAAGAACTCCACTTCTGGTTCCACCTGTATCACATTCCAATCAACAATATGAGAAGGATCATGTCAATATCTTTTTAATAACGAAACATGAAACAAATCATGAACTTTAACATGAGGGGGTAAGGCCAGTTTATAGGCCACCAGTCCCACCCTTTCTAAGACCTCAAAAGGCCTGCAATATCTAAGAGACAATTTTTCACAGCTCCCAGCATAAAGAGTGCTATTTTTGGGCTTAATCCGCAGATACACATGGTCACCCACTTTGTACTCTCAGTGCACTCTCTTCTTGTCAGCATAACTTTTTTGTCGATCTTGGGTTGTATTGATGTTTCTCTGTATTTGTTTGACAATCCTTTCCATTTCTTGTAGAGCCTCTGGCCCAAGTACTATCCTCTCTTCAGGCTAGCTCTAGCTTAAAGGAGTACGACACTTTCTTCCATAGAGCATCTCAAATGGACTCATTTTGATGGAATATTGGTAGTTTTTATTATAAGAAAATTCAACTAAATGTAAGTATTCTTCCCATTTAGTTGGTCTATCCATCACATACATTATGAGCATATCTTCCAGAATTTTATTTGTTCTCTCCATTTGACCATCCGTCTGAGGATGTTAAGCTATGCTAAAATTTAATTTAGTGCCCATGCCCCCAAACAGACCCTTCCAGAAGGCTTCTATGAACTCAGCATTTCTATCTGAAATAATCATCTTTGGAACCCTGTGTAGCCTTACAATTTCTTTTAGGAACACATTTGCTACTTGGGTTGTCCCAAAAGTAGATTTTATATGTACGAAATGTGCAACCTTTGTTAAGGTATCTACCACTACCATCACTGAGTCATGTTGGTGCCTTGTTTTGGGTAACCGAGTTATAAAATCCATAGAAACAGTGTCCCATTTCCATTCTGCAATTGGTAAGGGATTTAGAAGACCAGTTGGATGTTGATGTTCATATTTGACAAGTTAACATTCCATGCATATGGCTAAGTAGTTGGCCACATATTTTTTCATTCCTGGCCAAAATAATTTCTTTTTCAAGGCTTTAAGCATTTTCTAATATCCCAGATGCCCTGCATATGGATGTTTATGATATTCTTCTAGGATTTATTTTTTCAAAGAGTCTACATTGGGGATATACAATCTATTTCTATAATAGATCAGCCCTTCCTGATTTTGGGTGTATCCAGCCAATTCCTTTTTCAGCATTTGCACTTGCAGGTTCTTATAGTTGGGATCTTGATTTGCTACCCTTTTTACTGATCCTTATAAGTCAAAACTGGCACTACTCCCACTGTTAGTTATTTTTTGGTAGGGATTTATGCTTAGAGCATCAGTAATTTTGTTTTCTTTCCCTTTGATATGTTTTATTTCCATATAAAATTTACTCAGAAAAGACAGCCATCTGGCTTGTCAAACATTCAAATATGTTTGAGAGAAGAAATACTTCAGGCTGATATGATCAGTCATCGATGTAAATTATTTTCTGAGAAGATAGTGTCGCCACATCTTCAAAGCATGGATTACAGCTGCTAACTCAGGATCATATACACTGTAATTCTATTCATGTTTCTTAAGTTTTCTAGATTCATATGCAATAAGAGAATTCTCTTGTAGTAGAACTCCTCCCAATCCCTCTCTGCATGCATCCGTACACACGACAAATTATTTATTAGGATCTGCAATCTTCAGTATAGGTGTTGTAGTAATTTTTAATTTCAGTTTTTCAAAGCTATTTTGGCATTTTTCAGTCCACTTAAATTTGGTGCCTTTCCTCTATCATAAAGTTATGGGATATGCTATTGCAGAAAATCTTTCCAAAAATCATCGATAATATCCTGCAATCCCCATAAATGATCTTACCGCTGAAACATTAATCGGCACCGGCCACTCTCTAATAGCCTTTATTTTCTCAGGATCAACATCCAGTCCCTGTTCAGAAATGATATGCCCCAAATATTGAATTTTATCCTTATAAAATTCACATTTGCTAAACTTGGCATATAACTGATTCTCCTTAAGAGTCTGCAACACAATTCTAAGGTGTTCTTTATGTTTTTCCGCACATAAAAGTTGCAGGGGCATTTTTCAAACCAAAAGCTAGGACTACAAATTCGTAGTGACTATACCTGGTTCGAAAATTTGTTTTACTGATATCTTCCTCCTTAATTCTGAGTTGGTGATAACCAGTCCTTAAGTCAATCTTAGAGAATACTGAAGCTCCTCTCACCTGATCAAAAAGGTCATCTATTATGGGCAATGGATACCTATTTTTGATTGTCAAATTATTCAATTGGCGATAGTCAATGCACATTTTGAAGGTTCCATCCTTATTTTTTACGAACAACACCGGGGCTCCCCAAGGAGATACACTCGGTCTGATGTAACCTTTATCCAGCAATTCTTGTAATTGCATTTTTAACTCCATGAGTTCAGAGAGGCTCATTCGGTAAGGGGCTCTAGAAACTGGTGTTGCTCCTGGCACAAAATCAATGGAAAAATCAATCTCTCTCTTGGGGGGAAGATGAGGAATCTCATTTGGAAAAACTTCCTTAAATTCTCTTGTCACTGGTAAAGTGTCTAATAGGTTTTCTTCAGGTTGTTTTCCTAATTCTTCAACATGTACAACATATACTTGATATCCCTTCCTAGTTGTTCTTTTTAGCTAAAGGGCTGAGATCTGCCTCACAGAAATAGGTTTCAGTTTCCCTTTTAGTATGAATGGTTTTCCTTCATCATCTATGTAGTGCAGAGTTTTATCCTAAAAATTCAGCATGATCTTTTTCTTTTCTAACCAGTCCATTCCTATTAGTAAATCATAGGAACCTAATGGAAAAATTTTTAAATCTACCTCTGTCTAATATTCATTCAATTTAATAGTTGTTTTAGGTAGCTTGTGAGTTACCTTACGTTTAGTTCCGATAGCTAACTGTACCAACCAAGGATGTTGAAACTTTTCTATTCTAAGTTTACATTTTTCTACAACTTGTGGACTAATATCACTCAAATAAGCACCCGGATCAATTAAGATAGTAACAGATTGATCAGAAATTTTACCTTCCATCTCGACCATAGTAGACTGATGTTCTAGTTGTCGGTTCTCCGAGGCTGCACTGATAGTGGGGATATTCCTTGCTATGTCATTCATTGTAGTAGCTTCTCTATCTCTCAGAACCATATGAATATTTCAGTGTGGACAGTCCCTCAAAAGATGAGGTTCTCCGCAACCCCAACACTTCAAGGGCTCTCGCATTTTAACAGTTCCTTCTTTCTTATTATCCTCATTTATTTTCTTTGAACCAACTTGGGATTGAGTAGTTTGACTTTCCTTTGGTTTTTTAAATTTCTTTCGCTGATGATTCCTACCAAAATTCCTCAAATAAGATGGTTTCTATTTCTTTCCTTTGAATTCACCCTTATTTGTCCAACTCTTGCCTTGTTCACTCTTTCCTTTAAACTGCTGGTAGCATAATCTAGCTTTCCTCACTACTTCATCCATGGTTTTTGGATTATCGAACTCTATTTTCTCCTTATACACCGTAGGCAAACAGTTCAAAAACCTTTGCACTTTTTCTTTCTCTTCACAAATATAAGGAACATATCTTAATAGATTTGTGAACTTTGTGACAAACTCATCTATGGTGAGTTGTCCCAATCTGAGTTCGTGAAACTCTTTTGCTTTATCATCATAATATCATTCATTCAAATACCAGTTTTTAAATTTGACTTGGAAATCTTCCCAAGTCACGGTTATTTCATCAATGGCATGAACCATTTTTGTTTCCTCTCGCCACAAGGTAACCTTACCTTGCAGCTGGTAGATAGCTATTATAGCCCTCATATTTCTTTCGTATTCATAGACCTGTAAATACTTAATCATATTCAACAGCCATGCCTCAACATCTTCCTCCTCTCCATCATAGTAGGGAGGTTTGATTTTTCGGAATTCACCCTGTAATTCGTTTTTCTGTTTAGACTGGTGTCTAGTGGTGTCATCTTCCCTAGAATCATCTGAAAGCCTGCATTTCCTCCTCCTTCTGGAACCTTCACCTTCTTTTCCATTCCGCGAAGTCAGTTCTCTTATCAATTTTTCCTGCTCCTCACTGCCTACAGATAGGTTGTCATTTTGGCTTCTTAGCTCGTCCATATCCCGTTGCAACCTATGCAACATAGCCATTAAAGGAGCATTGGGATCTAGTGTATTATCTCTACCACCGAGATCGACATAGATTTTATCTTCTTCAGCCATTGACTTTCAGTTTCAGCACCTTTTTTTTACACCAAAACAATTTAACATCAGTAACATTTTTTTTTTCAAAATAAAAAATAATAATAATAATAATAATTCCATAACAGTGAGCACAGAAAAATAGCCCAGTTTTCCAACTTGGGCTCTAATACCATTTGTAATGTACCTCTTTTCTCAAATCAATTTTTTTTTTTTCATATACTTTAAGTCACTATTCTAAAGTATCTCTATTATTAATGATAATTTCACTTCCCTTAAGGTATAATTCCGAACTTCATCCTTCAATGGTTTGATATGTAAGGAACAACTTAATAGTTCATAAGAGATTTATATTATACCATTTATGTCTATAAATACCTAATTTTTATAATTGTAATAGAACTTCAACATTTATGGTATTTATAGTTCTTAACTCTCATATTTTATTTTTGGGTCTTAGTCTTCAATTTAAAATAATCACATAATTTCTCCACATGCCTATAATGATTTTTTCATATAAATACTTAATCCAATTATTAAGCTAAAAATCTCTCCTTTACTACCTACCTTAACCCTACATACATTGTATACATTTCCATGGTGATAATTCCTATACCTAGTTGATACAAGTCTATATCTACTGTATACCTTACGTTGACATCTATTTATGTTAATGGAGTAAATCGTTTTCACTTAATACAATTTTTAATTTAAGGTCAGATTTGAGTAGGGTTTTCTTTTGAAATATATCTCTATCAATGTCAGAGTTTAATTCTATTCCATTTCTCTGGTCGTTTCTCTCTTCAAGCGTATGTTCGCTGGTTCTTCTCATACTGTATGAATAAAATGCGGCCTATGGTCTCTAAGGCGTGCTACTACCCCGGTCTAATGTCTTTGCTCTTACCCATACATATATGTATCATTTTATTTAATCCTATTTTCTTAAATACATTCAAAATTCGAAGTCCACAGTGACTGTGGTTTCTTAGTATTATCTGATGATTTATCATGAACTCTTTTTTTCTTTTTCAGCTCCAAATAATTTTGTTCTTATTACTGACGTAAGTATCATCAATATGGATGGCATTTTACCTTGACTCGTAATGTTTCTTTATGGTTGAATTCTCATACTTTTATCATGGCTTTTGTTTTTATTTCAAAGATTTTCTTATGTATTTCGACAATTTGCTTATTTTGCGGCTAAGAATGGGAATAATTGTTTTTTTTTTAATCCTGAATTCGTTGTGTTAACTTGCCCTCATAATTTCGTTGGTTTTATCTAGACACAACATCCATATTATATGGTTCAGTCCCATTTTTGTACTAATATCCAAATAATATCGTTTCAATGGAACATATTGAATCTCTAAGTTGTGATAGTATTTCCGAGTTTGAACTCAAGCCATTTATTTGATTTTTAATTTCTTCTCCGCGGCATTGTTGAAGGAATCAGTTCGATTGTTCTAGAAATCAACTTTCTTGCTGGGACTGATAAGCAGGAGTTCTTTAAATTTTTAGTCTCGACGACTTCTTTTCTTAGCTATTCACAGAGGTAACCCCTCTCTACACTTATTTGGTAATTTTTTATTTTTTTTTTTCGTTTGTAATGATATTTCACAGGGGCCTTTTTTTTTTTTTTTTTTTTTTACATAGGAACATAACCTATTCGTCATTTTACCAATCCTGTCCAGGTAGCTCTCAGCTATATGCAATCATGATATTTTTTTTTTTGAAGTATATGTTTTCCCATGTTGAGATTCTACCTTACATAATTAGTCTTTTTCTCTTTCTGTGATTTGTGCAGGTATCATGAGATTTTAACTTTTATTTTGAATCTCTCATAAACTATTGTCAATCTTTCAAGGTTGACCATCTGACAAACGATTTCTCTATTTAATCAGGGTATAATGTCACTTGGATTTTCTTCAAATTTTCGAAAGGCTTCGATGTTTAGCCTTATTACTTCTTGAATCACATTTTTGTGCCTTTGAAAATAGTAGAATTGCTATAACCATCATTATGAAAATGCGTGCTCATCATTATGAGAGCTTATGGGACTTTGTTATTGTAATAAAAAAATACTCAATTTGATTTTTAATTTATGAAGGATTTAATCACTGGTTTCTACACCAGGAATATTCATTTTTATCTGGTACCACAATATAAGTAGGTAAAACTATATCTATGTATAGTTTAACTATATATTTTACCTTACCACTGCTTTGCTTATACTGTATTAAATTATGTATCGATAGTTCTGTTCTTATATTGCTCAATAGATCTCCAAATGATTGAAATAAAATTTCATTCAGGTGGTAGTAAGGAATTTTATTCCTTTCCCCCTGTATAGTATTAGTTAACCACTAATGGTTTTACTGCTTTTAATTGATTTTATTTCAGTAATAAGTCTTGCTTCTGCATTGGTTACATAAGCTTTTGTCAAATCATTTTTCACTATTATGCACTAGTTACTAATATACATTTAATTCATGAAAGTAAATCTTTGTGTATTCCAGTAAAATTTCTTATGTTGACACATAGACATAACTTATTTAAAAGAAATATAACTTTCGTCTTTGAAGTAATGATACAAAGTTGAATTATTACATAAAAAAATTTGTCAACATAATTATGCATTATTGGACATTCTGACTTTCTAATACATCCAATAGCAAACTCTCATTTGAACTTGTTTCGAGTATTATAATTCCTATGTAACTGGATTTTAAAAATCCTTCATTTGAAATTGATATATCTATATATATATATATATATATATATATATGTATATATATATATATATATAATTTATTTTCCTAAAATAAGTTTATTTCTCTTGGGCATACTTTAGTAGAATTTAGCTTCCATGCTTCCTTCTGTATTCTTATGTGTAAATCCAATAGCATTGTCTTTTCAGGAACTTTTGAGAAATCTACAGGTTTAGTTATAACTTTCGATTATGCATTACATCGAATGCTCAATTCAACATAATGTTTTTTCTTCTTTTATGATATAATTTTTTTTTTTTATCAGTTGTTTGTTATAATTAACAATACTTAACTTATTCATTAGTTACAAATTCCCATAATTCTCACCATAGTTCCCTACTAATATTATGCATTTTATTACTTTATATCTATTCCCTTATTTTCTTCTGGTTCTAACAAAATATAAAAATTGATAATAATTATAAACAGAATATCAGTTTTCTTATCTCTAGATCCAAACCTGAATATAACTTTTGACATTCTAGAAGATGGATTTCTGAACTTATTCTATCATGCTACTGTAACTATTGGATTTAATCTATTAAATCTAGTCAATCAAAGGCATGATTTAACATAGTACTAATTATTCCCTCTTTTCCACTTCATGAAAACAATTTTACATACTTCATAAACTAACTTTTTAATATTATGAGTGCATACCAATGCGTAGTGACTAGTCCTCCCAAGCATATAGTTCCTCTATCTCCATAATTCACCCCCGAGCTGAGATCCTCTCCCAGAACAGACCAACCCCCATCTGTTCTGGATTAGCTTACTTAAGCTATGCTTTCCCCAAAGCCTGTTTCTAATTCTGTGTCCATAATTTCAGGATGCTTTTATTCCTATTTGCCTAGGCTTCCCTTAATGAGGGACTTTAAAGCTGCTTTCTGCTTTTGCAGCTTTTTACCTCTTCCCAACTACTTTCCTCATCATTAGGGATTTTAGATTTTTACTCTTAAATATACATTAGAAATAATTCCTTTGAAGGCTTTTTGAAAGGTTTTTGGGAAAGTCTTAGCCTTATCCACATCATAATGGATCAGGTTTATGATCTCCAATGTCATCTAGTCATAGTGCAGAGATAAATATTTCATTTATTTTCATTAATAAATATTTAAATAAAATCCACACAATAATTATCCATTGGGGTCCATTCCCCTTTGGATTTTTGTTCAAATGTCTAACTCAAAAAGCATAGAAACTAGGGGTGTTGCAATTTTCCACTCTTTTATGTATTCAAATTGTTCATTCATCAATTTGGTCCTCCATCCCTTCTATGCATGAGAGAGACATCATGTGCAATGTGCTATTAACCTCTTTTCACCTAGATGTGGTCTTCAAACCTCATTTTCACTAAAGATTTCCAACCACTCTCTCATTATATCATTTAATAATCATTATAACCTAAAAAACCTCTTGAAACCATATTATTTACTCACTTAGTGTTGTGCCTCCTCCATATGCTCAAAATATCTAGCTAGTAAATCTTCCCATCTATTTTGATCTATGGGTTTCATTGCATATCTCGTTGTCAAAGTAGTAAATCTTTGTGTACCACTCATAGGAACTCATTATCTATCATTTAAGAGGCGCATACCAACTCTTATACTATTTTTTATAAAAAATGAGAGATACATATGCAAGGGAAACAATATAAACTGGATGGATCTTATAGCCATAAAAAAGCTTGCATTTTGATACATATCACATTGTCGATATTAAAATAAATCATAAAATTTAACCATAACTTTATTTTAAATTATTAATATTATTATTAGTTATCAAAATAATTAATAAATGGGTTAAATATATATACATTTAACAATATTCTTAACCATGCATATTCTCTCCCACTTTCCCATGAAGATTTACCAGAGAGATTGTTAGCTTGTTAATAGGCTCTGTTACAATACCATTTCTTACTAATACCACACTCACATAATTGATGTTCATACTAGATATGCTCATATAATGTTTTTTTTTTTAATAATGAACTTAACTAAAAAGAAAAAATAGCATGACTATTTTTGAGATAAATATTAACTTTTGGTCTCTAACTACTAAAATATTTCATGGAGGTTAAATCCTTTCCATCTACGTAATAATTGTTTATAAATTAATTAAATCCATGCAAGTCTTATTATAAAATATATAAAACTACCTAGATATAAGATAGACACAAATAAATAAAAATCATGACAAATTCATGGGACACAAAATTTATAAATAAATAAAAATTATGTTGTTCACTCAATTTGGACTAAGCCCACTCAGAAATAACTAGATTTTTATTATTTCATCAAGAACATAATGATCCAAAAAGAAACCACAATGAAGTTACATGAAAATATAATAGGTAAAACCAAAACAACAAACAAACAATGAAGTTACACTAGAAGACCATTGGAAAACCATTCACTACCGAAATATCAAGCCCATAATCTAAGAACCACAGACTCAAATTTACCCTATATTTATTTCCCCTAAAAAATACAGCTGCTCTAATTATTGATTATTGGAAATTTCCAAATGGAAATTTAGCCACTATTGTTGCAAGGTCATACTAGGAGTGGAGGTCATGATCGAGGTGCGAGAACCATGAACACTTGAATTTTTAGAAAAATATGTACATGAGAAAGTAAAAGTTATAAAAAAAATCATGGCTAACAATATGTTCCTCTCCTTGCATGTTTGTTGATAGAGTAGTTAAGTTAGGCAGTTGTTCATTTGAAGTGAAGACTTAAATTGAAGAAAATACATATTTTCAGCGGTGACTTGTATCATAGCTTTACTCACATTGTGATTTTAACTATCTTATATTATTAACATTTTCCATGAAATTCTCCTTCACAAACTATGGTAGTATCCTTCACAAATCGTAACCATAGCTTCTATCTATTCAATGACTATCCCAACATTCTCTCACACGCTTTTCCTTCTTGTTGACACTGATAATAGATGGGAAACAAGACATTACTTCCTTCTTTTAAAGGGTTTTAAGATGGCACACACTAAGTAGATGATCGTTTTCCTCTCTTTAGATATGCACTCTAGGTATAAATTCTTCTACAAAATGGCCTCAACGATTTTAATGTAAATTTAAATGTGGTTATAACTCGATGATTAGAGTGATGGATTTGAACCATTGATATAGATGATCTACATTATAGATTAGCAATACGCCAATTTTTTATACTAAGCCATCTCTAAAAAATGGAAGAGCTTATGTAACAAAATGTGTGATAGAGTAAAATTGTATATCGTAATATATATAGATTTTATTAGCAATTAGCGTAATCCATTTTAACTCCGAATCTATCAAGTGTCGAGAGGGATCAAATATTTCGAGGTAAAAATCTCTTTTTTGAGTGCAAAACTTGAGGAAAGGTTGTAATGTAATGTAATTGCACCACTACACCCTTTCTATCTAAGTTTTGTAGAGATGTTGTAATGTAATGTAATGTTTGATAAAATTTTTGACTAAGTAAAAATAAAATAAAAGTAACCTTACTTTAAATAAAAATAACTTCAAACTAAAATAATAAAAACAAAAATTGTAGGATAAAATTATTACTTTTATTAATTTATGTTAAGTAGTTAAGAGAAACTTGACATTTTCGTCTTGGAGTTCCAAGTTTATGAGAACCCATGGTTATTGACTCGTAACATTCATGAGGAATATATCCTAATTAAAGACATAAATTAAACTACCCATCTTACCTTTTGATGTACCAAACCTCTTTTATAGTGAAAGGGGTTTTTATCCCTTGTGACACATGGTATATCCAAACATAGACTAGTATACATGCATATACCAACTTATATTATCACATTTTATGGATACATATATTGAAGTGAGTAGCAGAAGTCTTCCTTGTGCATCTCCAATTATATGTTAGATTGATAAAACCGTAGTAAAATATTTTTTATTAAATAAATAGAGAAAATAATTTCTAATATATAATATGCCTATGAATTATTGTGTCAAGAAGTGTTCTAAAATTAATTATGGAAGGATATACATTAAATAAAGTGTTTCTTTAAAGAGTTAGATCAAATAATATAAAAAACATAATATTTACCAACCAAAAAATGATGATTTTGTAATAATTTTGTTCCTTCAAATTGTTATATTATAGTTTTATTTTGTTATTAATAAAATTTTAAATAAATTAAAAAAAAAAACATTATATACATTTCTCTCTCTCTCTCTCGCACACACACAGATATATATATATATATATATATATATATATATATATATATATATATATATATATATATATACATATATATACATACATATAGATATATATGTATATATATGTATATATATGTATATATGTATATATACATATATACATATATACACACACACACATATATATATATATATATATATATATATATATATATATATAATGATGATTCATATTAGTAACCATGATATTTTACAATTCTATATATAATCAATACGATGTATAACAATTTCTTAGGGTCTTGGATAGATGGTGATTGGGTGGTATATTAAGGTAGTCCTTGATGTGACGTCACCAGTTGGATAGATGATGATTGGGTGATTTGTTAAGGTACTCCTTGATGTGAAGTCACCAGTTCAATTCTACGCCTCGATTGGGGTTATATATTCGACATGATGAAAATATAGTCCCACAAAGCTTACAAAAACAAAAATATTATGTATAACACATTTAAAAATTAAATTGAAAATATATTAAACACACTATTTAGAAATTAAATTTAAAATATACTAAACACACCATAAAAAAAAAAATTTGCAAAGTGCGTATTTATATAACTATATGTATTATCAAGTTCTAATAAAATTAAAAGCATAAGTGTGTCATGTGAAATTTATATAGATATAAATAGTATCACTAAGAAATAGGAGAGATGTTAACTCCGACTCTACTAAGCATGAAAAGGAATCAAATCTCTCAAAGTGAAAACCTTTTCTAGAGTTTTGCACTTAGAGAGATGTTTGCATCTTGTGGGATTTTATCCCTCTATGGGCTTGGTAGATCCAAAGATAAGGTGGATCTATGATTTTAAATAGGAAATATATATATTATGTTATAATATTATACAATATTTGGGTATGGAGGTTTCTAAAGTCACTTAGCGTAATTGTATGATGTATTCAAATTTATTATATCCAACATTTTAGATGGACACTACACCCATCATCAGGGAATAGTTAGGCATAATTCTAGAAAAAACGAAAGCAAAAGGATTGTTCAACCTCAACCATTCCACCCAACAAAATCTGTAAATATTGAATATAAATTTGATTACTTATAATTGGATGAGGGAGGTGAAGTTGATTAATTTCAAAAATAAAATCATATGAACAAGTGCTATATCAAGTTAGTTATGGTATTTTTAGGCATATGGTATTCATAATACAAAATAATAGCCCATAGTATTGTGATAAAGTCTAATAATATCTATAAAAAAGTGGATATAAATGCCCATAAATCTTGTTCCATGTAATAGCAACCTGAACTTTCCATTCCCAAAGAAGGAATTTTATACACGATGAGGAAGCGTTTGTACTATAAGCATTATCGATGGTGATAAATTCTTCACGAAGCTAGGTGAAATCTCGAGGAAACAGAAGACAAAATTACTGGTGCATTTAATGTGGTTGGTAAATTCATAGGTTGGAATTACTATTATCCAAAACTCCCCCTTAACTCGAACCATGTGAAAAACACACAAAATGTGCTATAGCACAATGCATAACATACAAACATATTGTTAATTGACATGTCTACTAGTCTAAGTCTCATATAGGCTTACAACATAATCTCGATTTCATACAACACATAACTTCTACAAATCTAAAATTTAGCTTCCCAAGAGGCTTAGTGAATATGTCAACCAGATTTTAATTTGTATTACAATATATTAAATCAATTTCCTTTCATATTAGAATTTTCCCGTTACAAAATGATGTTTTGTGTCAATATGCTTTGACCTTGCATGACGTACAATATTTTCCATGATGTAGAAGCATCTCATGCTTAGTTTTTATGTAATTATTTAATTAATGAATCTAGGATTTTCTAGAAATAGTGAGTCATTCTAGAATTAATTATGAGATAGGGAAGTTAGGATAAAATCCTAAAGTTGAGAGGATTGCTCCCAACTTCCTCCAAATATCTAGGAGGAAGTTTCTCTTGAATATATTAGAGATACTTCTCTCCTCTAAATAAATATCCATGTAATATTTTGGATAAATCAATGTTTTGGAGTGCGATTTAATCAATAAAATTTGGTGTGTGTTTTGAATTGTTTATCCTCCACACCATTTTTGGCATAAGAGTACAGAAAAATATTTTGTGTATAGTGTAAGGCTTATGTTGAGAGGGGTGACACTTTTACTGCAAAAATTTTCATGTGATGGAGAAATCAACTTGCGGGGTTTTCTATTTGAGATCACAAAGAGACATGATTAGCTTGGTTGGAGATTGTTGATCACTATAATTGGTTGCTAATTGAGGTTTCAGATATTGTACCACCTAAATGATTTTCCTATGTCATTGTTGAGCATTCTAGTTGCGGATCTATTGTGAAAAATAAAAAAGGGTTGTTGGAGCATCTACCGATTGTCTTGGTTCCTTGGAGGACAATGTTTTTACTGGATTCCTAGAGCATTGAGAAGGGAGCTGGCAATAGCGTTTATTATGGAAAAAAACTATTGATTTAGATCGACCTGTGGAGGGATGCTCGCTACCGTGTATGTATGACTTGGATAATGTGGACTAAAGCATATTTTTCAAGATAATTATTTATGAGTTTGCGTAGCTGTCAAGAGATATATGTGTGATGAAAGATTCAATTTGATGTGTGGGTTGAAAGTTTCCCGCATTGAAGAGTCGCAAACATTGAAGACCTACATGTGAAAATCTATGAGGAAAGTAGTTTTGAAATGTTTTATAAACTTTATGAGTTGTACATGAACATTTGTGTTTATGTAGCCAATGTACAAGTCATATCTGCCTTTGGCCAATAAAATATGCATTACAATTCATGCAAAATTTAAATATGTGAGTTTATTTTTCTTTAGGTTCCTTATTTTAAGACAACCGAGTATTTATTTGATTATGGCGTTCTCTACGTAAATTTTTAGAAGAAAATAAACTTAATTTTCATTCCATACTTATTCATTACATGTGAATTCCCTTTTTATCATTTAAGTTGAATTCTCATTTAAAAATGAGTTCCATATGTATTCAATAAATAAGGTGAAAATTGAAATGAGTTCCATGTGTATTCATTAAATAAGGTGAAGGTTAGTACATAAAGTTAATACTTTATATTTAATTATTATTTTTAAAAATGTTATAAAGTTCTTTTTTAAGAAGGCCTTAAGGCAAAGGATTTGTAAGAATTATTATACAAGATGACAAATAAAATTAGAGGAGCTAGAGGAGCCGGAATTGGTTGAGGGATACGAGCTACAAATCAATTCCTGATTGATGAAGTGATACATAATAGAATAAGATTAGATGCATTGGAGACAAGACGTTAAATATATGTCGATATCAGTGATGTTAGTGAATCTGAAGAAAGCTCAGAAGAGGAAGCTCAAGAAGAAACTCTAGAAGAGAAGATGGTCAAAATGATCATGGGAATCAGTACCAAGCGAATATTGGACATGCCTATGTATGAAGGGAATTTAAATCCTGAAGAATTGATCAATTGGATCAACACCATGGATAAATATTTCAATTATCCAACAAGAATAAAGTCAAGTTCACGGTGATAATATTAAAGGGAGATGTTGTACTATGGTGGGATAGGCTGCAAGCTGAAAAGAGAAGTAGAAAGAAAGGGAATATTACTAGTTGGGATCGAATGGTAGCCAAGCTCAAAGGTAAATTTATTCCTTGAGATTATCAATTGAATCTTTTTCACCAAATGTGCAATCTCAAGTAGAAATTGATGTCTTTAAAATAATATATAGAAGAGTTTGATAAATTGAGTATAATATCTGGTCATATGGAAGAAGATGAAGAAAAGTTAGCAAGGTACATTAATGGCTTGAAATTTTAAATAGAAGATGAATTAAATATTTAATCTCTAAAAACTGTTGAAGAAGCCTGCCATATAGCCCTTAAAATTGAAGAAAAAATGACAAGAAATTAGAGTCAAAGAGGAAGAGGAGGAAGCACGATAAGAAGAAGAGGATCATCAAGTCGAGGAAAATCAAGCATAGAATATTCTAATGGAATATTTCTAATTCAAAGAGGCAAAGGCAACATTTCACAACATGCAGAACCATCAAGAGGAGATTTCAGAGATCAAAGACCTTATCAAAGAGGTATAGGACAATGTTACATGGTAAGATGTTATCTATGTAACAAAGTTGGTCATAAAGGTAATGATTTTCGAGAAATATTTTCTAATTAAGGAAGTACACATAATGGAAATTGATACAGAATGTGGACAATCCTCTACACATGAAAATGCACCTGAAATTGGTGAATCTTTAATGATGAAAAGAACTTTATTAAAGGCTGCTGAAGAACTAAAGGAACCCACACAAAGAAAAATATTTCTCAGAACTATTTGTGAATCAGGAGGAAAGTGTTTTAAAATCATTATTGATAGTGAGATTAATGATAATTTATTATATACAGAAATGGTAGAAAATATTAATTTAAAGAAAACTAAACTCCCTACTCCCTACAAAGGTTCATGGTTGCAAAAAGGACATGAGATATTAGTTAATTAACAACGTGAAGTGGAGTTTCAAATAGGATGTTATAGGGATAAAGTTCTTTCTGATGTTATGTCTATGGATGTGTATCATATATTTCTTGGAATACCATGGAAATATGACAAGAAATATATGCATGATGGAAGGAACAATATTTACACTTTTGAGAAGGATGGTCAAAGGGAGGTACTTTTGCCATTGAAGAATGAAAAAGCACCAAAATAAGACCAATCCAAGGTAATGTTACTTAGTGGGAAAGAATTTCTCCAAAAAATCAAGCATGAGGAGATAATTTTTTCTTTGATTGGTAAGTCAAAGGTAGTTCTCACAAGTTCAAATTTGAATGATCTTTCGAAAGAAATTAAAAGAGTGTTGAATGAATTTATTGATATTGTAGTGGATGACTTGCCTCATGAATTGACTCCCATTAGAAGTATTAACCGTCATATTGATCTCATTCCAGGTCTTAGCCTTCCTAACAAAGCATCATACAGAATGAATCCAAAGGAGAATGAAGAAATTAAAAATCAAGTGCAGGAATTGCTGGATAAAGGTCTCATTCAAGAAAGTTTAAGTCTGTGTGTTGTTCCAACAATGTTAACTCCAAAGAAGGATGGTGAATGGAAGATGTGCATATATTCTCGAGCAATAAAAAAAATCACAATTTGGTATAGGTTTCCATTACCCCTTATTAATGATTTTATATATTTCCTAAGTGGTGCTGCATATTTTCTTAAAATATATTTTAAAAGTGGAGATCATCAAATTAGAATTAGAGAACGTGATGAATGGAAAACATCATTAAAAACTAATAATGGTTTATATGAATGGTTGGTAATTCCCTTTGGACTTACCAATGCTCTCAACACTTTTATGAGATGAATGAATGAAGTGTTAAAAGGATTCATTGGAAAAATTGTTATAGTTTATCTTGATGATATCCTAATTTATAGTCAATCAAAATAAGAGCACCTAAGGCATCTTAGTATGGTTTTGAAGAAACTACAACAAGAGAAATTTCCAATCAATCTAAAAGAAAGTAGTTTCATGAAAACAAAACTATTATACTTGGTTTTTTAATTTCAAGAGAAGGCTTAAATATGGATCAGGAGAAGTTTTGATGGATTGGCAAGTTTTTATAGGAAATTCATTAAAAAATTCAATGGTATATGTGTTCAAATTGTATAAACTATTAAAGAGAAAAAATAATCATTCCATTGGATAGAAGGAGCTAATAAAAGCTTCCAATTATTAAAAAAAAAGATCACGGAACAACCTATTTTAGTGCTTCCAGATTTTAATAAGTTGTTTCAGGTGGAGACTGATGCCTGCGAAATGGCCATAGGAGATGTCATAAGTCAAGAAGGAAAACCAATTTCCTACTTCAGTGAAAAACTTAATGAGGCCAAGAAAATTTATTCTTCTTATGATAAAGAATTTTATTTCATCAGAATAACATTAAACAAAGGAGACATTATCTTATGCCGAAAGAGTTCATCCTCTACATAGATAATCATGCTTTACAATATATCAATAATAAAACAAAATTGAGTCAAGGACATGTTAAAGGGATTTAATTCTTACAAAATTTTACATTTGTCATCAAGCATAAAAGTGGGAAATCAAACAAAGTGGTAGATGCATTAAGCATAATCAATTCAATTTTGGGGGAATTCCAAGTAAATATCTTCGAATTTGATGAGTTGAAAGATATGTATAAAGATGATCCAGATTTTAAAGAAACTTATGAATCTTGTTAAAATATTATAAGTAGAGATAGAACTCCATGGTTAGGCTACATGATACACGAGGGAAATCTGTGCAAGGGAAAACAATTATGCATTCCAAGATGTTCAATGGCAGAAAATTTGCTGAAAGAAAAATATGGTGGGGGTTTAGCAAGTCATTTTGGGCAAGGTAAAACTCTAGCTTGGTAAAAGTATTTTATTATTGGCCTCACGTGAAAAATTATATAAAGAAATTTTTTGAAAGATGTAGGATATGTGAATATGCAAAAGGAATATTTCATAGCACAAGACTCTATCAAGCCCTACGAATACCAAATCGACTATGGGACTCGACAAGTATGGATTTGGTACTGGGATTTCCTAAAACACAAAAGGGACGTGATTCAATATTTTTTTTGTTGATAAATTTTAAAAAGTGGCACACTTTATGGCATGAAAAAATACAAATGATTCAAAAAACATAGCAATCTTATTCTTCCAAGAAATAGTTAGATTGCATGGATAACCTAGAAGCATTGTTTTTGATAGAGAAACTAAGCTTGTAGGTCATTTCTGGAGGACTCTATGGAAAAATTTGGGAACCTATTTGAGTTTCATCTCAGCATATCATCCCCATATTGATGGTTAGAATGATATGGCAAATAGGAGCCTTGGACAGATCTCAAGAAGCTTGGTAAGTGAACATCCGAAATAGTGGGATCAACTTCTTGCTTAGGAAAAATTTGCACATAGCAATTCACCCAACAGAAGCACTGGAATAATTCTATTTCAAATTTTTTATGGGATGCATCAAAAAGGTATTTATGAGTTTAGGAACCTTTGAAAAAAACAACTGAGAAGTTCATATGGTGAATATTTTGCAGCATGCATAAAATACATAAAAAGGTGAAGCAACAACTACAAGAAAGAAGCAACAAGTATAAACGCAAAGAATATTCAAAAAAAAGAAAATTGGACTTTAATGTTAGAGATCTGGTTATGGCACATCTTCGGAAAGAAAGATTTCATAAAGGGGCATATAATAAGTTAAAACTGAAAAATATTGGACCATGCAAAATTCTGAGGAAATTTTCCTTGAATTCTTATGAAATAGAACTACCCAAAGACTTTGACATTTCACCAATATTTAATGTTTCTGATCTATACCCCCTTAAGGAACCAATGGATTATTGTACAATTTCACATGTTCATGATGAATTTTAGTAGGAGAAGCAGCTATCTTCAGCACTAGCAAATCAGATTGAATCCATCATTGGTCAAAGGGTGGCTAAAAAGACCAGAAAGAAAGAGTATATTCAATACTTGGTCAAATGGAAGAATCAACCAGTCAAATATGCTACTTGGATGAAAACAAAAATGATTTAAAAATATGTTACAAGCATTGAAGAACCTCAAGAGAAAAACATATGATTGTAGGAGCATTGAAGAACTTCCAGAATTAGTGAGTCATTGTAGAATTAATTAGGAGATAGGGAAGTTAGGATAAAATCCTAAAACTGAGATGATAGCTCTCAACTTCCTCCAAATATATAGGAGGAAGTTTCTCTTGAAATATCTGAGAGACTTGTCTCCTCCAAATAAATAGCCATGTAATATTTTGGAGAAATCAATGTTTTGGAGTGTTATTTAATCAATAAAATTTGGTGTGTGTTTTCAATTGTTTTTCCTCTGCACCAGTTCGCCAATTTGATGGTGATTTGATTATTAGATCTAATCACTGTAGGTTCTTGTTGAGGTTTTACAACATCTCCAAGTATCCTTATGAGACATATTTCTTCGCAGGTGGTACTACACAATGCTTTATACTATGATTTAGTCGATGACAAGGAAATTGTTGGTTGCTTCTTACTACTCCATGATGTAGTTCATGATCCTATATTGAACACGTATCCAGTGGTGGATTTATTTTCATCTAGATTTCTGGCTGAGTCAGAATCAAAATAAATTCCCAATTCAACATTCTAATCTTTAGTATATTTAATACCAAAATTGATAGTTCCATTTAAATATCGAAGGACCCTGTTTTTAGCTTTCCAATGGCTTTCACAAGGATTATCAATGAATTGACTAAGTATGCTTACTCCACAAGCAATGTTTGGTCTAGTGGTAGTCAGATAATTTTGGATTCTTATTAATTGTCGATGTAATTTTCTATTCAACTCTTTTGTTCCATCATCATTTCTCAATTTGATATTTTGTTCCAATGGAGTACTCATTGATTTACATCCTTTCATAGGAAATCTCTTTAGTACCTCATTTGTGTATCTTATTTGTGTGATTAAATTCCTTGCATTATCTCTCCATACTTCAAGACCTATAAAATAGTGCATTTGTCCAAGATCCTTCATCTCAAAATATTGTGATAGCTTTCTTATTATAACTTTAATGAATTTAGTATCACTCCATGTTATTATTAGATCATCAACATATATAGAGATTAATTTATCAATCATTTCTATCTCACTTGATATACAAATTACGATAATTTTTGCTTTTGTTAAATCCTTGTTGAAAGAAGGATTTATCGATTTTACCATAACAAGATTTGGGTGTTTGTTTTAGTCCATATAAGGCCTTTTTTAGTCCATAGTCCCTAATTTACAAATCATTCTAGTGGAAAAGATAAATGTCCTCTTTTAATTCCCCATTTATAAAAGGTGACTTTACAACTAATTGATGTATCTTACAATCATATTTAGTGTCCATTGCTATCATTATTTTGGTTGTATTCATTTTTGCAACCAGAGAAAAGGTATCTTTATAATCTATACCTTCCTTTTATGAATAAAATTGTGTAACCAATATTTTCCTTATATTTTTCTATGCTATTATCAACATTAAATTTGTCTTGTCCCATGATTTTAATCCTATAGGGACTTTATTTTTAGTTAAATCTATTAATTACAAAGTTTTATTTTTCATTTGATTCATATTCTTCTCTCATAACTTCCATCCATTCTTTATGATTTTTGGCTTGTCATAATTTGAAGGCGCAAAAGCAGTCATTACTTTAGACATTAAAACATAATATTTTTACCTGATAGGGGTTTGAATTTTGTGTTTTGACCTTCTAAGAGGCTCATTACACTATGGAGTACATTATCCTCTCCTTCTTCTGTGTCAATTTCCTTCATCACTTATTTATGGAATTTAACTTCTTGAAATGTACTCTGGAATGTCCATTTCTTCCTTAGCTTGAGATGATTTGACAACTTCTTATTCTTCTTTAAATACCTCATATGGACGATGACATATGTTATGTTCATCTTATTTTATTTGTTTATCTGCATGCTCGTGAATTATAACATATCTACTTGAAAATACCTTGCGAGTACTTGGATCATACATTTTATATGTTTCTTTATTAGTACAATATCTAATCAAAATGAATTTGATAGCTTTGGCATCTAATTTTATCCTATCCTCTTTAGGAATATAAGCAAAGGCATTGCATCCAAATATCCTTAAATGACTAAATTTAAGTTTAAAACCATAAAATGTTTCAAATGGTCTTTTGTGCTCAAGATATTTTGTAGGGATTTTGTGTTTGAGGTATACAACTGTATTAGTGACTTCAACCAAAAAAAATATTAGAAATTCTTGTACTTTTTAACATACTATGAGCACATTCAACTAAGCTTTTATTATTTCTCTCAGCTACTCCGTTTTTCTGAGGTGTATGTGGTACTGTAAATTGTTGCATAATTCCATTTTGTTTACATATTTTGAAAAAAATTCCTTAAGTATACTCACCAGCTTTATATGATCGAAGAGTATTAGTGCTCTTAATTGTTTTCTTTTCAACCATACTCTTGAATTATTTAAAGTATTCAAACACAACACTTTTATTTTATTATAAATTACACCCAAGTGTATCTAGTGTTATCATCAATAAATATAGGAAAGTAATATGCTTCACCAAGTGACCTAGTCTTCATAGAACCACATAAGTTCTTATGCACTAATTCAAGTGTTTCACATTCTATTCTATCTTCATGTATAAAAAATTCTTCCCTATCTTATTTTCCTAGTGCACAACCTTCACACTCAAAGTGTTCATCCTTAATATTTGGAAGGACTTCTACGATAATTTTCTTTTGTAGTAACATTAGGTCATTATGATTTAATTTTCCATACCATTGATGCCAAAGCTCTATATTTGACATGCCCATTGATGCCAGTGCTTGATCCACATTATTTTTTAGATCCAACTTGTAAAATCCTCGAACTCTGTTTCCTTTTGAAAAAACCTTATAGTTGTCCTACATATCCTTTATCAAACAATGTGGTTTCACAAATTCAAATTTTAAATGTTTATTTGCAATAGTAGAGACAAAAATTAAGTTCTTCTTTAATCCCTAAACATATGCCACATTTTGAATTTTCTTTTCTTGTCCATTAGGCATTGTAACACTTATTTCACCATATCCTTTAATTTCATATGATCTTTATCTCCTAAATAGATCTGTGCACCATTATTAACTTCATGATAAGTGTAAAACCAATCTCTTTTGCATGACATGTGGATTGATGCACCAAAGTCTTTAAACAAATAATTATCATCATTTGTTTATGCTGATAAAGTAGTATTGGACATAAATAAGTTAAGATTGCTAAAATCGTGATTGATTTCCTCATCTCTATCAACATAATTTCCTGTATGCATTTTTTGTTTAAATTTATTAGACCTTATTTTCATGAAATTATAAGAAAAATGAGCAAGTTTTCCACAATAATAACATACATCATCTCTACTTGATTTTGAATTTGACCTTGGTGAATTTGTACCTAGAAATGATTTTACATGTGTCATTTTCCCTTTATTTTTCTACCATTATTTTCCTTTAAAGGGTTGCCTCCCTTTAGCTGATGCAGGAGCATCAAGTTAAAATTTCATTATTCAATTTTGTAATTAAGGGGGTGAGATATTTAATTATTTTATTAATTAATTTGGTCATTTTTAATAATAGGAGAGAAATTATAAATGTGAGGATTATTGTAAATATTCCTTAAATAACTAAGGATATGAGTGGAGTTAAATTAGGTAGATAATCTAGGGATTAGGAATTCCATAAACATGACTTATTTGGGTCCAAAAAAAGATAAATCTAAATTATATTTTATGTTGATATTTGTGTGGACGAAATTATGGAATGGAATAAATTATATTTATGTATAAATATGTAGCTTGTGAGGGTCAGAGAGAGAAGTGAGGAAGTGGGCAAGCAAGGAATACAAAGAGAGTAAAAGAAATGGTTTGAAGGGCTAAGAGCCAAAAGGCCCCCATTGTAATATTTGGCCAAAGATTTTTTTTATATCAGTATTTTATTTGTATGGCTCTCTTTCCTTCATACGTATTGTTTGAACTAAATATGTTGTGGTTTCTAGAAGAATTTTAATTTTATTTGGAAGCACATGAGCTATTATATGCTAGGATCAGTTTAACCCAGTATCATGGCATCATTTGGTATCGAAGCAGGAAATTTTCCTATTCTACGTTTTGTTTTTGAATCTACGTTAAATCATACATATATTCCCAGAGAAGTGTGTTAATTTGCAGGAGTATGTGTGCGATGGAGCCAACTCCGTTTGGTGAAAATTGATGTAGCAATATTAAATCCGAAGTGCACGGAGGTTGCATGTTAAGGCTAAGATATTGCATGTGATGTTGTTTCCACATAAGGAAGATTTGATTTCAGCATCAAACATAAATTGATTCAATTGGGAGAGAAAGAGAAAAGATTGGCGACTTTGAACGTAGGAGGCAAAGATGAGGAGTAAAAATATAGGTGGTCGAGTTAGGAGTTATGGCATTGTATTTCCGTAGCTTTGACAAAGCCGTGGTTGGTGTTTGAAACCACAAGTTTGTAGGTAGAGTTGTGGTATGAGCACGAAGTGCAGCGGAGTGTGGCTTTACCAGAAGCACACAACGGTGGGGTGGCTTCACAATAAACACAAAAATGGAATGCGAGCAAGTGTGATACCATTGCATGTAGGAAGTGGACCAATCACGACTGTGGATTGTGATACTTGACCACATAGAGGCCCAAGGGCAAATGGTATGTTGCAGAGGCATTGTTGGAAGCAACGTGCATAGGTGAGAGTAGTCACGGTATGCATTGGAGGTGTAGTTTGAATTTTGAAAGCAACGTGCCAAAGAAAATGAATAGTGTGACTTATGACTGTAACGTTTCATAGCAAAACAAACAGCGTGCCCAGCCAATTGTGCCACCATGCGGAATTCGTTTTGGTCGTAAATTTTCAAGGATGATGGTATTAGTTATGAATAGATTTAATGTTTGGTTTGGAATGAGCGAAGGCCATATTTAATAAAATGAGTTGTGTGTTTTTAATGAAATTTTAATTATGTTATACAATTGCAATGGTTCTTTCTGGACTGAACGAATATGGTAAGAAATGGAGTTTTCATATATGGCGCAATATTTCACTACCATAGGTATAAAAAGAGAAGTATTTGGAATTTCATACTAAGTATCGAAGAATAGATCAAATCCACCATTTTGAAGAGTAAGCCTGGGCCTTAATAGAATTGGACATTTTTTAAAAGAACTTTTAAAGTGGAACTTGTTTTATATTCATCATTTGTGGTATGTCATAACTGGAGTGCAGTTTAAAAACTTGTGGAAGTTGCGTAAGTTGCGTAAGCATTTGATGTCGATGTTGAGGAATGGCTCATAGATTGGTGTCGGTTCCAATCCAAATACCGACTTATAAAATTAACCTCATATTTTTTTGCATAAATTTCCATGGAGGTGTGACGTTGTGGATTTGACCAACCTAATGGTCTGTTATTTGCTTAATATTATAGTAAAGCTACTGACTTCATTCATTTAGTCAGGGAGTATGTTGGATTCCAAATGGCTTGGTTGGATTCTAAATGCCAACTTTTTATTCTCTATTAAATAAAATGGTCCTTAAAAGAACCCTTTTATGATGAAAAAGTGGAGTTGCATAATGCTGCAATATTTCAATGTTATGTGTTGATGGAGTGGAGTATGTAATTGCACACTAAGTGGTGAAGAACGAATCAATTGCATGAAGTGAAGATTAACCTGGGTCTTAGTAAAATTGAATATATTACTTTGAAAGTGGAAATTTTCTTTCTACATCATTTTTTGGAAGCCAGTCATATCAATACACTTAAAAAAGGCATGTGTGGGGCTTGTGAAAGAGGTGCAGCTCTAGCAGAATATTCAAGGTATGGATCCAGTATTTCCATGATACCACCTTCCAGCATAAGAAAAGCTCACAGGGATTGATCAAGGTAAATTTTTTGCAAATAGTTCAAGTATGTCTTTTTTTGAGAATGTAATCTTGAAAGGATATTCACTTACATTAAAATTTCATGTTTTCAAAGAAATAATTTGGAATTGAAGAGATTAAGATGAGGGAACTTGGCTTAAGCTAAGAGGGGAAATTGTGCGTACTTTGAAGGTTTCTAACATTATTTGCTGGGAAAATATTTATGTTAGAAATTTGCTGGGAAGAATTTTATCTTCTGGGGATAAAATGGACCTTGCGCATTCAAAGTAAATCAGTAGATTCTTGAATGTATTCCCAAAAGAATACGGGAGAGAAAGGTTGAATCATTTCCACTAGAAGAAGATTCAAGGTAAGTGCTCATTGAATGAATTAATATCCATTGAGTAGAGGTATTTTAAAATCTGGATGATTAAATTTCCTTGCCATATCCGAGAAGATGATCATTTGTAAATGTTATGAAAGAGTGGAAATGTTGAAAATGCGGAGGTATAAATGAATGGAAAATGAATGAAAATTTTAAAATCCTGGCTGATATAAAGAGAAACATGCATTTTTATGTGAGAGGGTTTATTGTGCGTAATGTGGATTCTTCCCAATTTTGGTTAAGTCATTTTGGACCAAAGCTTGTAGTTGGAAAAAGGAGAATTCTTTTGATTTGTGATTGAAAACATAATTGCTTGATGTTGTAAAATCTTTGTTTTACAATCATGTGGCGCTATCTAAAGAGGTGATATTCAGGATGGATGTGATGTAAAAGTTATACATTATTCATCGAAGAGGTTAAAAACATGTTCTATGTAGACATGTGAAGAAATGTGAATTGTTGTATGGTGCATAAGAGTGCAGGGAAATGTTTGCATTAATATGACGAGCTTATGGGAATTCAATTATTTAGAGTGACAAATACGGCACAAAATAATGGAAGCTAGAGAATTGAGACTATAGAGAAGAAGGTTTATTAGTAACCTTAACGGGAGCATGAAGTATGATAATTCAGGAAGGTATTTTTTAACATTGAAGATTGAATGGTTGATTTATTTTCACCTTAAAATAAAACTTGAAAAACATGAATTTAATTTCGACTAAATACTTCAGTATCATGTGAAATGATAAGGGAAAACTGATGATTTTTCATAAGAATGATGTATGAAAGAGAGTGAATATTTTACATCCTAAAGATGTATTAGGGGTGTATGCTTGTTGGAGGATTGTATAACTTGAATTAAGTCAAAATATCCACCTGAACAGATGAAGTTCACAAAAAAGGGGAAGATGGCTGTTGATAGTCATTTCTGAAGATCGGATGAAGACAACAATAGAAGGAAAAATAAGGAAAATTCCAAGGTAAGTGGCATATGTGAGCATTTGACGAATGAAGATTATGACCAGGAGAAGGTTGAAATAACAATTCACCTTGAATTTTTAATGGAATTTTTGCAGGAAAATGTGAAAGACAGGACACATGGTTGGACCATGAGAAAGAAGGTTAAGTGGCAGAGACTACACGCCAAGAGGGAAAAGCAGGTAAACATATATTTGATAGAAGAGCTGAGGAAGCTCGAGCAGATGTTGAGGTGTGAAGAACTCAGAGAGACTGAGTTAAAAATGGATGTTTCCATTTGTGGCCCAGAAAATAGTGAAATTCTGGGTGATGAAATCAATGAGGAAGATCTCTTGAATTATTGGGATAGTTCAGCAGAATCTGAAGATGTGTTGGCAAGAGAATCAGATGAGGCTATGAAGCCTTTCATTTTTAAATCTCATAGTTTATGTATGTTTGAAGGATGTGTGAAAGATGGTGAACAGTCTGGTGAAACTATCACAGAGGAGAATGAAACTCTTAAGGAGAAGTGTGATGGAAAATTCCTTTTAGAAGAAAAAGGGATTGATTTGTTGCAGCAGGAAGAAATCATAAATGAAGTCTTGTTTGGTGTGAGACAACAAGTTGAAACTGTTATGGAGTGGGAGCATAATAGAAATTCCAAAGAGATATTCCAAGGAGGTAAACAAATGTATTTGTTTGATGAATTTACTGACGGAATTTTATAATGTCATGGAATAGAAACGAGGAAAACTCAGGAAGATTTCCAGAAGAAGGATGAAGCTGGGAATGAAGGTTGTGATGAAGTGCTGAAAGGATTTCATAGGGAAATCGATTTCTTGGAACGATGGCTTAAGGAACCTGATGGAGAAGTAGAAATTGCAGAACCTAATCTAGAAGAAAATACGGTTACTATGTTTGATAGAGATAAAAAGTTTATAGAGTTCAATAAATGTTATAAATTTTAAGATAATGATGTAATTTTATGTACAGAAAGTGACGTTAACAGATATCATGTCGAAGTGAGAGAATTTTAGCATCAGGTACAGCAAGGGAGTTGTGTCCATAGAGACAAAAAGGCGACAGAAATATTGATCTAGCAGGATGAAGATGAAAGAAGCCAACGGTTAAAAACATAATCTATTGAAGTCCAGAAGGTCGATGATGGGAGATTGATGTTTGAAGCATCAAAAGAGATCGAAAGGTCTTATATTTTTAGAACTAACATTTTTTTGGTGAATGCATGTACAACACTAGAAGAGAGAGTTGTTGCTATAAAAGAAATCAAAGAATATAGTTGTAATCAAGAAAGAGTTCTTGATTATTCTCCATTGCAGGAAGTTGAGAGTTCAAATCAGTTGAAGATGAAAGCCTTAGATAAAGAGGAATTTCTACTAGGAGTTGGAAAAAGAAAGCATTGGAGAAGTCGATGGAATCTGATCGACAGAGTGAGCGATGAGTTACCAAATCGAGTTGATACATTGAAGGACCAACAGCAGAACAATGTATAGAATCCTGGAGGGAGCAAGTCATGAGGACTTGTGGTTGTCGCATTGTTATAGAAAAGCAACATACCTCATAGACAAGAGTCTATGGAAGCTTCTGTACATGGGGAGTCTCATGCAGGAGCATCAAGTTAAATTTTCATTATTCAATTGTGTAATTAAGGGGGTGAGATATTTAATTATTTTATTAATTAATTTGCACATTTTTAATAAATTAGGAGAGACATTATAAATTCGAGGATTATTGTAAATATTCCTTAAACAATTTTTTTTTTCTAAGTTAAGCTAATTCTATTATGAAAAGATAGTGTTACAAAATTGCCTCAGTTCAGCTATGGAAGCCTGAAGACTGGGCTTGATGTCCATGCTTTAACCCAATATCGAACTGCCCAGTGGGGGAAACTAGTTCTTTTACGATTATATTCACCGCCCTTGAGAGGGAAACCGGTGCATTGTTCATTGCATACATTATAAGAAAACAAAAAGGACAAGAGTAACTGGCAGTTGCTGCTGCTATGGAAAGCCAGTAACAAACAAACAAACTTGAAAAACAGTAAAACAAGTGTATCATATTGAACCAGGACTAAAGGGGATTACTGCTTGGGAGTTGGAGAAGGCGGCTCCTCCACTACACGACATCCATACTCGCTTTCCTATTCTTCAGCGTCACCTCCCTGTTTTCCATCCTTGCACATGGAGTCTGGTTTTTCAACGTCACCTTTCTGATCACCATCCTTGCGCTTGATATCCACATCCACCTGCATTGGTTTTATACCCAAATCTGGAGGTGCTAAGCCAGTGGTCATGATCGGTCTCTCTGGAGCATTCGTAGCTAGTGCGTGGCTGAGACTCAGGGGAGGTGGGTTAGGACCAGACATGGGAGTAGGGTCGCGAGACACTTCTTCTCTCAGAGTGACTGTCACAAAGACAGTGACAGTAGGCTGGTTGAAGGAACAATTAAAGCACAGCTCAGCCCTCTACGAGGATTGGCGAAGGGAGGGATTATCTGAAGCAAGCAGGGCAGGGGAAAATGAAATGGTCGGATCATCTGAAGGATGCGGAAAGGACTGAGTAGTAGGGGAAAAATGAGGATGTATTCTGCATCCTTTGTTGCCACGGGTGATAGAAGAGTGCCTCCATTCAGTATTCTCAGTAGAGGTTTCGGCATCAGAGCTTGTGGAGGGATGAGAGCGAGCAGGGCGACCATGAATTGCCCCCCGGCGATAGCACATTCGGTGTCGCAGACTGGGCATGGTGAAAGCAAAGATATGAGATTGCTTGTGACACAAGGAAATGAGAGAGGTCAGAGGGAGCCTACAAGGATCGTCACAAGAAAAAATTAAACGGGAATTGGAGCAGCAGTAAAAACTTTGGGTGAAATACGAACCAGGAGATGTCTCCAAGCAGCTGTAAAGAGAGCAGCGACGCCCTGTTTGTGTGCGAGCGCTTGGCTCAGCAAAGGCTGCAGGGCATGCACTCCTCAAAGGATGTAAATGGTGGATGCAATCAACGCAGGAACAATTTGAGTCTTCCCAAGCGAAATCCATAGTGAAGCAGCAGAGCAGGAGATGAATTAGTAATCGACGACATGAGTGAGTAAATGCATGAGGGACTGGTAGAGTAATGGATCATTTAATGGAGCTGCAAGGGGCCATATGGCCACCCCATGCGAGCCTCCTCGAGATGTGGCCAAGCACAGAGATCCCGTCAGGCCTCCATAGCATCCGCATCCGGAATATTCCTTAAATAATTAAGGATATGAGTAAAGTTGAATTAGGTAGATAATATAGGGATTAGGAATTCCATAAACATGACGTAGTTGAGTCCAAAAAAATATAAATCTAAATTAGATTTTAAGTCGAGATTTGTGTGGAGGAAATTATGGAATGGGATAAATGAGATTTATGTATAAATATGTAGCTTGTGAGGGTGAGAGAGAGAAGTGAGGAAGTGGGCAAGCGAGGAATACAAAGAGAGTAATAGAAATGGTCTGAAAGGCCAAGAGCCAAGAGGTCGTCCATTGTAATATTTGGCAAAAGAGTTTTTTATATCAGTATTTTATTTGCATGGCTCTCTTTCCTCCATATGTATTGTTTGAACTGAACATGTTGTGGGTTTTAGAAAAAAATAATTTTCATTGGAAGCGCGTGAGTTTTTATATGCTAGGATCTGTTTAACCTAATATCCTAGCATCATTAGCCATCAATTCTAATTCTAAATTGGGAGATTTGTGATTAATACTTCTTCTTCACTCTTTTACATGCATATGTATACCTGCCAAATCATCAAACGTAGGAGCCTTCCTCTAGCTATAAGACCAGTGATAAATGTTGGATATTCATTAAGAATTCCATTTAATCTCACAAAAAGAAAATATGTATTATATATTGTTTCACCAATGTCACCAAATTTATCTTTTAGATCCTTAATTCTAGAAATAAAACTACCCATACTTTCATTTCCCTCCATCCTAATTGAAATAAGTTTACTCTTTCAATACAATATTCGATTTGTAGTCTTTGTATCATTGAAATTTTTTTGAGTGTCCCATGTCTCCATGGATTTTTTGCAGTTTCTAATTTGTGGAATAATGTTTTCCTTAACATATATCCTCAAAAGCACCTTCGCTTTGTTCTCCTGTCACTCCCAATATTCAATTGCGATATTTGTGGCTTAAGGGGGCTCTATCTTGACTTCAGCTAAAGACACGATCATCCATATATTGTAGCCTTCCATAAATTTTTTCAGCTTAAACTTCCAACTTGCCTAGTTTTTACCATCTAGCTTGTTAGAGTCAGATAAATAAAATTCTACCAATACATTAGCCATTGTACTAAACTTATGAATCCTCAAGTACCAATTAATAACTTTAATGCCTAAATAATAACAATTTACTTACCAATAACTTTAATAGCTGTTTACTCACAAATAATAACACCTTCGAGCAAAATTCATAAAATTATATTAAGCTTCACAACTTGAAAATGATTGGATAATATGGCCATCCTTTTTTTTTTGAATTTATTCTAGCACAAAAAAAAAAAAATGTATTTCACCACTCCAAAACCATCATGGATACACGACTCGTATTCTTTAAAATATTGAAAATGACAAAAAAAAAAGCAAAGACAACAAACTTATATCACGGCCATAATTCACTTTTTTCTTAGAAATTTCCATGAACTTAGGGACCCATAACAACAACCAAAAAGTTATTTCACTTTGTTTGAACTTGGAGAAGTTTATTTACAGTAAAGAGGTTGAGATTCATAAGAAAATGTTTTGTCATAAAGAACATCAGTTTTTAAAATATCCCACTTTTAAAATATTGAATCCTCAACTTCATTCGAAATAAAACAAAACTTCATTTCAGAGTGCCCTGAATTAAACAAGTTTTAATCATGCAACAATTGCAGTGACTAAACTATGACTACAAATGGTTTATATAAATCTACTTAATAGGGCCTTGGCAGAAAAAACATATGAGCTTCTAGAATTAATGAAACAAGAGTAAATGAAAAATGCAAAGCATAATTCATGTGACTTTGTTGCCTTAAAAATTTGGAATTTTCTCAAATTATTATCGAATGCAATGTCAATAATACCACACAAACCTCTTGTTCAGCTGCGTGCCCACAAAATGCGAGCAATAATCAATATGTTGTTTGGATTTGAGATGCTCAGGGCCAGATTCCTATCACAGACAAATGCACAGCTCTTCATCGACACACCCTTACACATACATGAACTTCACACAAACTCCACATTCTCAATAGCTCCATTTATTCTATGTGCAATACAAAAAATATTCTATGTGCCACATCGTGAGTAAGTCTGCGCCATACCCTTAGTGATTTCTCACACTGGCTGCACATACGAAAACATTAGGGGAATTTTGAGGTCTAAAATGGTTCTCCTAAGGAAATAATAAAATAATAGTTAAACCAATAAAATAATATTTATGAATTTGTAGTTCACCTTTTGCACAACAATCCATATAACCATAGTCAAATTCAATTGAAAATTTGTATCAAAATAAAATTAATAAAAAATTTATATTGATGTGACTATAAATAAGAACGAACATTTCAAGAAAAAGTTATTATCATTGAACAACTAATGCATTTTTCCTTTGTACTTAAGTAATTTAAAATAAAAATATAAATATAAATTCATAAATTCTTAATTATATAATATGCTATTAATTAAAATTTATATTATTTAAATCGTATAATAACATGTAATTAATATACTATATAAAATTAATATAAAATAATATAATAAATGTAATATTATTTTTTCCTTAATTTTAATATTTTTTCATTGCTATTAATATTAAAAAAATATTGTTTATAGATTTGATTTATCCTAAAATTACAAGGTTACAATTTTATTTAATTTGATTTCATATTAATAATAAATATCCATAGATATTAACTTATAATTAATTTGAAATTTTAATATTAAATAAAATGAGATGAATATATAATTTAAAAATAAATATATAAAATATAATATTTATTGAAAAGTGTGTAAAGACATGAAAATTGTGTAACAATATGCATTGTTTCTTTCAAAAAATATGAAATGACAATAATAATATTTTATTCAATAAATGTGAAATGAAATTTATTATGAGTACTTTACTTTATAACTTTAAAATAACTTAGAGCACTACCATGGTTAACCATGATGTTTTATCCACTATTGAGAAGGTGACAAGTAAGTACCTTTAACTCAAACAATTCTGCTTCAACCATTAGGGATGATCTCATCACATAAAATGCTATTGGTTCTCATAAACTCAATTTTGATTGTACATTTTCCTTAGAAGGCCCATTTTAGGCCTCAAAATTCCCCCAAAGGAACTCACAGTATCAATCGCACAACCTCCCTATAATACCAAATCAGAGGTCGAAAACGGAACAACAACTTGAACTTTCCATTTCCAAAGAAAGACTTCCGTACATGAAGAGGGAGATTCTAGACTATATGCATTTTCGATGGTGGTAGCTTCTTCAAGAAGATATTTTAACTCTCCAATTCCCACGAGACAAACTAGCTTCTTCCAAAAAACATGTAAACTCTTCAAAAACCATGGGAAAAACTTCGTAGTGCATTTAATGCGCTTTATAACTTGATAAGTTGGATTTATGTTCATCCAACAATTTATATATATAACATCTATAAGATTTATGTTTGAATTATTAATTATGTAATTTATTATATACTATAATAAATAAGTTATTTGTATATCCTCACTAACTTGTATGGAAGGTTTTTAGTGTTTCTCATTATTTTGTATTTTATATATTGTGGAGAACTTTTTCCACTTCCAAATTTTTTTTAAGGACAATTTTATCCATTTTCCAACCATTTGGCTCTGTATTATGGACAACTTTCTCCATTTCCCGATGACTTTTTGAAGATGGAATAAAAATAAAGTTTCAGTGTCTAATAAAAATTCTATCACGAAGCTGATGAAATAACACCGACGTTTTACATTTTTACAATATTATTTATCATGGGCATACACTTTTCCAGCACATTTCAATTCATTCGTGATTGGATTCTTAATTTATCACCGAATTATGATACCCACTTTGGTCCACATCCATATTTCCAATTAAAGTATAAAAATTTAGAGCAAAAAGATTGGAAATCACCATCTATAAACAAATTCCATCAAATTTCATGTGTAAGAGGATGTAGTGGAATATTAGTAGAATTTAGTGTTAAATGGTCTCGTGGCTATTAATTTATTGGTAAATTTCGATCTTAACCTCACACTTTCCATATATTTTTCAAATGTAGCACAAAATTTCTGCTTATAATCTCAAAATGAAGTCCGCTCATGACGTTTGAAGGTTCAGACGTTGACATCATTATTATGTATAATTTTCCAGGACTGACATTGCTTATTAATTACGAAAGATATAAAAATATCATTAAAAATATTAAATTTTTAAATTTATCAACCTATTAGTTAAAATATTCTTCGAAATAAAAGCAATTTTTAAAATTTTGGAAAAGTCATACTATGATCCCATATTATAACATCATAGTCATAATCTTTCATATTTCATATGTCGTCATATTTTGTTATATCGTTATTTTTCTAGCACAATTACAATAATAAAAATGGTTGATATATGCTTTAGGTATTGTTTTATACTTTTGATATATTTAATATTGTAAAACTTAATATTATAAGACATTTTGTTTATATATCAAAATATATTATTATTAATTATCTCATGATAACATCTATCCACAATGAATACACAATAAATATGGCCATTAAATGGAATTCATAACATTTCATCTACTTCTTCAAACCTTCCATTCTAATTAATATCGTCATTAAATGGAAGTCATAATATTTCATCTACTTATTCAAACCTTACTTTCTAATTCGACTAGGATGCAAGGCATGATGTCACAACATATCATAGATAAAAATTTGTGACCCTATAACAAGATGAACACCATCTTAGAGAATACGAAATCAGAATAAATGATCGAACATTGTAGTCGAATTGAAAATAATCAGGCATTGAAGTTAAATTGAAACTGTGGATTGAAATCTAAATTGCGAGCGGCAGTGGAAGATAAGCGACGGCCTATTAACAAGGGGCCCAAATAATTTTTAATTCCATATTTTTGGGTTTTAAACTGAAAATCGTGATCTTCTATTTCTCAAGTATTTAATTTAATTCTTCTAATTGTGATTGGGAGAAAGAATATTCAGAGTATATGAAATAACAACCAACCAAATAAATTTTAATTGATAAAAAATTAAAATTCCTTAACACCAATTCCAAAATAAGTTTTAATTTATAAAGAATTGAAATTTATCAATCCCAATTCCAATATAGATGTGTAGTTAAAAATTATTCTCGCTCTTAATTCCCGTTTGGAGCTCAAATATACCAGAACATCACATCTTTCGTAAAGGTAGTAAATGGTGTGTTTCACATTGAGGAAATAGGTATGCAAGTGGGATGAATACACTTCACACATACAACACCATCGTAAAAACTCTCAAATCCATTTTTATTCGCCATTTCCTCAATGTACCAGTAATTCAGGTTCACTTCGTCAATATTCTGTCTAATGATTTCAATACATTGTTTCTAAAAAGACATCCAACACCAAAAACAATGCAAAATGGAGATAAGACTCCCGTGGCTACATCTTACTTCACATAAGTGGTGTTGGGATCACAATACAAACGAATTTTCCCAAGGAAAACCCTCTATTTCTTCCATTCCTCCACCAAACTCCATTGGCTTTAACACGTGAGTGAGAAATAAATTAAGCCCCATAGTTATTCCATTTATTACTAATGAATATGGAATATTAATCATTTTCAATTTCAGGTTCCTGCTAGCACTGAAGACAGATGTTCTCTAACATGGAAATTTGGACATGTCTACATATCCAATGATGCATTAGCTGATTCGTATCTCAACCAATTCAAAAAAGACTTTTAAACATTTTTAGGTTCCAAAGTGTAAGAGATTATTCTTGGAGGATGCATGTTCATTGCTCTATTGGCCCGTAACTCTACCAACATGAAGGAACAAAGCTGGTTGGGACCTTATTCTTTTGTCTTGGGAGATGCATATCAAGAGCTGGTGACAGAGGTAAATTATATAATTCAAAATAATTATCTTATATTTAGGTTTCAATACATTCAATATGAATCGAAATTTTTTCTCCAGGGTTTGATTGAGGAGGAGAAACTAGAATATTCCAACATTCCTTACTATGGTCCAAGTGTGGGGGAGTTAAAGATCGTAATGGAAATGAAAAACTCATTCGAAATAGAAAGCGTTGACCCTCCATCAAATTATTTTAGATCCCATGTTTCTAAACTCATCAATTTCCACACATTGCAAAGAACACATAAATATTGTTATCATCTCAATGTTGAATGCACAGTATAGCTAAATAACCGCAAGCTAAAAGGCACTTTGCAAATGCCATAATTGCAACAATAATTACCAAAAATTGCAGAGACAAAGTTTCATACAGTACAGGGAAGACATTTCATTTACAATATTTGAATTACGAAAACTATATGTACATGTGATCTTCACTTTGACACTCAACAACATCATTACTAATGTCAAGCTACTTTAAACAAGCGAACATGCATCATATATTCCACCAAGTTTCCATCTTTCAATGCACATGTTTTTTGAAGCACTGTCCGATGAAAACCTCTTTTTCTCATATTTTTTGAACACTATCCTTATTATACTATTGTTTTTTATTTTTTCTTGTAAAAATATGTCCTCAATTGTTTTCTATCATGGGTTTTTTCTCACTTCCACCTAGACAATTGAAGCCACTTTCATATGGACATTACGAGTCATATTTTTATTTATTCCAAACTGTCATTGAAAAATATTTTTGGTATAATTATGCTTTTGAATACACATACTTTAGCAAAAATATCAAATAGTTAAAATAACAAATGTATTTTGTTCTTTTTCATGAATAGATTGCTATACTTGATTGTTTAGACAATTTTTTTGCTTTTTTTCTATAAATCTCTAATGCAATTTCTACATTGTTCATATTGTTTGAATTTATGTTTTCAATGTTATCTACAACTTTGTCTATGGCATACTTGGATTCATGGATAGAAACGTTAGTCCACAGAAATTTATACTTGTGTTCAAATATCTACACCTCATATTTTTATCCATGCGTAGATATATTTTTCTATATTTTTTTTCTCTTTTATTATATTTCCTCAATGCTTCAATCGATAATAATGAAATAACTTCAGTACTATGTTCTATTGTGTCTTATTCTAGGAAATCCGTAGCTACTTTGATAAATATGAATTCAAAAGACCCTTAGCATATTGTCAAAATTTATGGAATCTGTGTTTCTAACGTTATCACATTATGGGTATGATATGAAAAAAACCATATCAACACAAAAAATTAATTGTCTACGGTTTTTTCGACAAAGATTAAATCTACTTCTCCTGAATTGTTTTCAGCTGATTGCTATAATACTAGCACAATCAAATCTACCAGTGTGGTTGATATTTGCCGATAGGTGTATATGAAATAGATTTACAACCACATTCACTAATCTGCTTGATGTACACTGATATGCCTATATCCACCACCAACCACATGTATTTACCCAAAATAATCATTATATATTTATGAATACAATTAGCAATATATTTTATATATCTACTTGTAATATATATATATATATATATATATATATATATATATATATATATATATATATATATATATATATATATATATATAGATATATATATATATATAATATTTTATTATTTGATAATAAAATATATTATAATATAATATTATTAAAAAAATTCAATATATTAACAGTTATAACTTAAACTATACTAAAATTAAAATATAACATAGTACTAGTATTTTATTACTATTTATAATAAGTGTATATCTCTTACAAATATACCAAGGGATTATCAATATTATAATTCAAAAGAACTAATAAGCCCAAGGGTATGATATTATAAACCCAAGGAATTGGTGAACCCAACGGAAAAATATTAAAAAGCTAAGAGATCAAGAAGCCCAAGGGATCCATTTTAATAAAGCCTAGGAATTAATATTTTAGATACAAATGAATGATAAACTCATATGATTATTAATATTATAAACCGAAAAGAACATTCGAATTTAGAGATTGTTAATATTATAAACCCAATGAATTAAAACTCTAAAGGATTAATAAAGCCAATGGATTGATATTAAAAAGCCAAGGAAATAATAAACCCAAGGGATCAATAAGGCCAAGGGATTAATATTAAAAATAGAGGAAATTAATAAACCCTAAGAATTAATATTTTAAACTAAAAAACCTAGGATATTAATAAACAATAATGATCAACATTTAAAACTCAAAATATTAATAAACCCAATGGATTATTAATATTATAAACCAAAAGAACCAATAAATGCAATGTTTTAATATTATAAACCAAAGGAATCAGTGAACCCAAGGGATAAATATTAAAATCATACATGATCAATAAGGCCAAGGTATCAATATTAAAAAAATTAAAGATTAATAAACCCTAATAATTTTTATTTTAAACTCAAGAGATTAATAAACTGTAAGAATTAATATTTTAAACTCAAGAGATTAATAAATCCAAGGGTTTGATATGACAAACCAAAGGAATTAGTGAACCTGTCGGATAAATATTAAAGACTTAAGGGATAAATATTAAAAACAAAAGATATTAAAAAATCCTAAGAATTAATATTTTTAACTCAAAAACCTAGGAAATTAATAAACCCTAAGAATTAATATTTTTAACACAAGAGATTATAATACCCGAGTGTGATTTAATATTATAAACGAAAAGAACTAATAAAACCAAGGGTTTTATATTATAAACCCAAGGAATTGGTGAACCCAAGGGATCAATATGAAAAACATAAGAGATTAATAAAGCCTACAAAATAATATCTTAAACAAATTTTTTTGATAAATGCACATGATTGTTAATATTATAAACTCAAGGGAATAATATTATACCTAAGAGATTAATATTATAAACCTCAAGTATATAAAAACCTTTAGATAAATACTATAAATCGTAAAATAAACATGGTTGAGCACACTTAACTAAAACATTGAGACAGTTGTTGTCATAATGCGACGTTGGACGAAGAATGACCATGGTTTGTCAAGGTTGATTTTCATATTGAGACAATATTTGCCACAATGTGACATTCGACCATGGAATACCTTGATTGATTACGACTAATTGTGATTAACAATGGTAACCCATGGTTGATTTTCATATTGAGACAATGTTTTTCATAATGTGACATTGGACCATGCATTAATATTGAAATGTATGACTAATATTTAACGCCTAATATTACCAACCCAAAGAATTAGGAAAATCAAGGGATTAATAAATGCTAATAATTAATATCTTAAATTCAAAACCTAAGAAATGAATAAACCCTAAGAATTAATAATTTAAACTAAAGAGATTAATAAACCAAATGGAATACTAATATTATAAACCAAAATAGCTAATAAACCCAAGGGTTTAATATTATAAACCAAAGGAATTAGTCAACCCAAGGGATAAATATTTATATTATAAACCAAGAAATTAATATAGCATAAGAATTAATATTTTAAACTCAAGAGATTAATAAACCCTAAGACTTAATATTTTAAACTCAAGAGATTAATAAACCCAAGGGGTTATTAATATTATAAGCCAAAATAACTAATAAACCAAAGTGTTTAATATTACAAACCAAAGCAATTGAACCTAAGGGATACATATTAAAGACCTAAGAGATCAATAAGGCCAAGGGATCAATATTAAAAACATAAGAGATCAATAAACCCTATGAATCAATATTATCAACCAAAATACTATAATCCCCAATGTTATAATCTCTAAATATTAAACGCAATATTTTAAACCCTAATATTAAGCCCAAATATTATAAATCCAATATTAATCCCTAATTATAAACCCTATATATTAGAATCTATATTATAACCCAAAATATAATGCCATAATCTAAATCATAATATTAAAACTCAAAAGATTAATAAACCCAATGGATATAAATATTATAAACCAAATGAACTAATAAACACAAGGTTTTAATATTATAAACCGAAGGAATTGGTGAACCTAGGGGATACATATTAAAAACCTACAGGATCAATAAGGCCAAGGGATCAATATTAAAAAAACAAAAGATTAATAAACCCTAAGAATAAAAATTTTATACTCAAAAACCTAAGAAATTAATAAACCCTAATAATCAATATTTTAAATTAAATATATTAATAAACCCAAGACATTATTAATATTATAAACCAAAAGAAGTAATAAACCCAAGGGTTTAATATTATAAACCAAATTAATTGATGAACCCAAGGGATAAATATTAATATTATAAACCAAGAAGTTAATAAATACTAGTAATTAATAAACCATGTACAGTCATGGTTGATGATGGTCTAAAGTCATTGTTTTCCACAATCAAGCATGCTTGACAAAGTTCAATGAGAGATACCTTAATCATGGTTGAAAATGGTTGAAAAAAATTAACACATGAGTAATCATGGGTTACCATCACTGACAATGGTTGAATATGGTTCATCATTGTTGACTTTTATTAATTGTGATTGATCATGGTTGACATTAGAGACATTGTCTATAGTTGACTAAATTTAGCCAACATTAACCATGATTTACCATGGTTGACTATAGACATATGGATTAACCATAAATAGGGAATTGTACCATATTCAACCACAAATATATGCATTGTTCACAATGGATGACCATAATGAGACATAAATACCTTATATGACCATGTTTGACCATTATAACAATCATTGACTATGGTTGTGGATGAGGAGTTTATAGAACATGAATTGTTCTTGGTTAACCATGGTTGACCAAAGATGACCATGTTGATCATGGTGGACCATGATTGATCATGGTTGACCAGATTCAACCATATGGAACTCGGTCTTGGTTTACCATAGTTGATCACGGTTACCGATATAAAACATCCATGATCATGGTTGACCTTAATCAACCATGATCAAACAATTCTTGACCATGGTTAACCACATTTAAATAGATTTAATCATGGCTGACCATATAAATATTGGTTGACCATTATATCCATGGACTATGATGCATGAAAATGGTTGATGGTTGTTCAACATTGTTGTTCATCATTGACAATTATTTACATTCAATGACCATGGTTGATCACGATTGATCATGGTTAACCATGGTTGAAAAAATTCAATTAGAAAGACCTTAATCATGGTTGATTAAATTCAATGATCATTAATCATGGTTGACCATGGTTGACTTTGGTTGATCGTGGTTGATCATAGTTCACAATAGAGTCATTTTCCATGGTTGGTCATGGTTGGTCATAGAGACAATGATTAACCATTAATAGGAAATTATGTTTGACTGAACTTGAGGAGTGATGACTACCATATATACTCGAAAATAGTCAATTGTATTAGTATATGTGTTTGAAAAATGTAGTAATGTTTCATTGCGAAGTTGGATAAATTGAAATGTGTAACATTGCGACAATGTTTGTGAAATTGCAATGTCTAATAGATTTCTTTAGCATTGGAGCATCAAAACATATTTACTTGTAAATATTAATCAATAACATTAATAGGAAATTATTTCTCACTAAAGTTAAATACCGTTGATTGTTAAACATAGTCAAACATAGTGAAGGATTCACCCACATTCTAAAATGTGGTTGACCAAATGTTGTAATTTCACATTGCGATGTTAGAAACATATGTTTAAAATTCCAATTCTAATAAATATATATTAATATTAATATATTTATTTAAAGATTTTTAAATTATTTTTTAATGTTATAATATATGTGTGTGTGTGTGTGTGTGATCCTCTACACTTGAGGAACTACGATCGAGGGACATCTACATCATAAAAGTCCCATGATCATGGTTAATCATGGTTAACCATGGTTGAGAAAATTCAACTAGAAAGAACTTAATAATTTCTACATTTTTCATACTGTTTTCATTTATTCTTTCAATGTTATCTACAACTGTCTCTATTGGATACTGAGATTCATGGATAGAAATTTTAGTCCATAGAAATTTATACTTTTGTTCAACTATCTGCACCTCATATTTTTATCCATGCGAAGCTATATTTTTCTATATATTTTTTCTCTTTTAATATATTTCTTCAATGCTTCAATCGATAACAATGAAATCACTTCAGTTCTATGCTCTACTGTGTCCTATTGTGGGAAATCCATAACTACTTTGACAAATCTAAATTCAAAATACCCTTAGCATATTGTCAAAATATATGGCATTTATGTTTCCAATGTTATCACTTTATGTGTATGCTATGATAAAAACCATATCAACACAAAAAATTAATTGCCTATGGATTTTTCGAGAGAGATTAAATCTACTTCTGCTAAATTGTTTTCAGTTGATTGGTATGATATTAATTTTCACTTTTTCTTCCTATTTTCCACATGATTGGTATGAATTTCATACAATATATGAAAGCTATATAGAATCAATAGAAATGTGCATATTTTACTGCAATGCAATTTTTTCACTGCACTACATTTACATGATGCAACTCTCTATGTGTCAGAGTTTTAATTTTCAAATTGTTTCTATATGTTGGAGTTTTAACTTTCAAATTTTTTATTTTACTCTAAAACGAAGAAAAATAAATAAAAAAAAGTTGTATTTATACTTCAAAATCACAAAATACAAAATATTGAAGCTATTTCAAACCTCTTATACTATAAATAAATATTATATGTAAGAGGAAATTAAGTTTTCAGTTTTCCCTGCCGAAGTAAAAAAAATTGAATTTAAAAATAAAAATACATCACCTATAATAAGCACAACTTTTTTTTAGAGAGTGGTATTTTGGATTATACATTTATGTCATCAAATATTTGCATACATTTATTTCATCAAATATATGTTTCTGCATATGATCTGAAAGTCCTTGAAATGAGTGGAGAAGAGCTTATTTTTCATCTAAATATTTTTTAGTATATGAAATGTTCATGACAATCACCTCATTGTTTGGAAATTCAAAACATGTAATGAGTGGATAAGAGCTTATTTTTCATCTAAATTTTTTTTAGTATCTAAAATATTTATGGCAATCACCTCTTTGTTTGGGATTTCAAAACAGGTTATAAATTATAGTGCTTAGTCTTTTGTCCCCATATTTCCTATAGATTCTCGTTTCATGGTGCCACGATTCTTTTACAACTAATTCCCATTGAATAATCTATTCTATTTTCTTTACAAATATCATAAATAGAATATTTATATATGTAATGAACATGCCTCAAAATACTGCTTATTTATTCAAAGGGTTCGACCTCATTCTTTCGCAAAAGAAATTGACCTTTTATCTAGTCCATGGATATGATTTTCATCCAATGTTTTCAATTCAACAAGTAGCATCTCGAGAGAGAAATCAACCTTGGCCGACATTGGCTAGCCAACAAATCAATATTTTCTCGCTCTGGTTCAATATGTTCAGGGCATTTACCATTTTCACTCATGCATAGAGGTACGTCCCTTTTGTCATTAAAGAATTTTGTCAACCCATATGCCAATACCTACACTTAACAAATAAAATTCTCACCTAATAATATCTTTAGGGAAATATATAATTCATGTCTTCCATATTTAAAGAAAGCATTGATGCAAGATTTGATCCATTCCTATGATGTATACTAAACTATGAATACACATTTGTAAGTGTAATTTTTCTTCCATTTTTTACCCATTGTGTTTATTTTGTTGTAGGCATGCTACAATACCATATAAAACTAAAAATGAAGCAAATGTCATACCACCAACAAGATATAAATATAAAATTGTTGAACAATCATTTAGTCTATTTGACTACCACATTTCCATTACTATCATTCATTGCAATAAGAAGTGTTTCCTTCTTAAATTTTACGATTTTTTTGCAAATAACTTGTATTTTTCTAACTCAACCCATAATTGCAACTTCAACGAATAAGCACTTCAAAATTTCTCTAATTACTATTTTCCTATCTATGCTCTGATCTCTATGAGGTGTTTAGATCAACCATATGTCATTTAGCACTCAATCCCCTTATTCCTTGTGATCATCATTCCAAATGTTTAAATTAGTGCTTTTTTCATTCTCTCATGTGTGGTTTTGAGACATTTAAAGTATTCACAATAGTATTTTTCTCTTAGTTACATAACAACAGATCAAATTTTTTCTTGATATTGACAACCTATGGTTGTGAGTGTTGAACTCTTAGTTAAACTGAGAGGGGGGGGGTGAATCAGTTTAACACATTCATAATCTTTTAAACTTTATTAAACCTTATTTACACCTTCATTTCATGTCTAAATTAATATGTGAGTAATCTTATAATGTGAGCAGCAAGTATTAATATAATATAACAACAAACTTAATATGAGAGCAACAGGTATTAAGCAGATGATATAAATCAGATCAATAGATAAACATCATGCATAGAGACACCAGATATAAGTGGAAACCCATAAAGGGAGAAAACCACATATTATTCTTTTTGTGATGCAAAGGCAAGCTCCAACTCCCTCTCACCACTGTTTTTCTACATGCACCAACCTACAGGAGGCTCCTACCTCAATTCTGCAAGCTACAAATTGCAAGGAAGCACCAACTCCCTTCAATTTTGCACGGACACACCAGCCTACGGGAGGTTCAGCCTCGATCGACTATGTGACGACTATCAAGCTGCAACTTGATAGGGAATCTCCTACTTCCTCAGTTTATCAAACTGAATGTTTGTTGATTTACCTCAGATATCAGCTCTGTTCTGTAGCTTCTCTTTCTGCTCTTCTTTTCTTAATCTTCTCTGCCTTACACTTCTATACTCTTCCTTCACAATACTTTCTCTCTCTAACCTCTCTTGTGCATATCAATGTGATATTATATATAGAGTTCCTCACATGACTGTTTGTATTTCATAAAGAATTTGGAGTGAACGGTCATGACTATTTAGCTTTTGTCTTCTTATTCCTTTATCCAACTCATTTTTAAAATTACTACAATATGTACAAATTTCCATGCTACAGTGGGATTTTGCCTTTTCCTTAGGATACTTTCCTTTGCATCACAAACAATATAAACAACAAAAAAAATATTTACATTTTCAGTTACACATTTCATTATCACTCAGCTCTTCTTCTGAACTTTGGGTTTACTGGATTTTGTCTTTTTCTACTGCTGTTAAGAAATTGTTCTGCATTCTCTTTATTTACTATCATCTGTATATTTCTCCTATTCACTGCACTTTTGAATCCCTTTGTTGTACATCTCTTCAACTCTACAAATTTCTTTTACCTCTGTCAGGCCTCATACTTCCTCTTTCTGTGCATATAAAATGAATACAACAAATTTGTACTCAATCCAACTGTTGATCTGGGAAATTTCAATGCTCCATTTTCTGGGCTGGCAATTTGAATAATTAAAACTTACTTGCACATAAAATCACCTGCACTCAAATTAGGAATTGACCCAATTTTTCTTTCTATACATATAACCATGCATCTCCAACTTTTCGGGCCTTTGCACTTATATGCTTGATTTATAACAACTGTAATATTAGCTCACAGCATAATATACCAATATATTGTAAATTTTTCACCCAGTGTTTCGAAATGCTGCATAGTATCCTTGACTTTGGCTTAAACCCCAACGCATCAAAATTAGATATATATTAACATAAATAAATTCTTATATCCTCATGGTTTTCTCATAATATATATATATATATATATATATATATATATATATATGTATCTCCGAACCTTAGGACTAAAGTTATAACCCTTCGCACTTTATATTAAATCCAACGCTCTGTTTTAAACATATAACCGTATAATAAATCTTGGTTCCGAACCCCACCTGCGATGAATCTACACCGTCGAACATTGTTGATATGATTCAGGCTCTTTCATTAAACTTCAGGCAAGTCCAGCATGTGATCACCATTCGATGGCCCCTTCCCAAATCAACGGCTCATCACAATATCGCTCGCTGTCTTGGTACAAACTATAACGTGCAATGGCGCACTTTAGACGGTGGTTTTCCTATTTCGCTTGGGGACACGCGTCGAGATTTCTATGGAATCACTTGCAACTCCTCTAATACCGCTCTCCATATAAGAGTGGTGCGATGAATACCAGAAACCACCGTTACTGTTCACTGTTCCTCCTCGTGGTTCCATTGTTTACTCCGAGTTCCGTGTTATTCCCTTCTTCTACGCTCCACCTCTTCCCTTCCAGTTTCCATTCATCAATGCTCTATTCCATTACACTAAGGTTCCTCTGCCTTTCATGTGCAATTCCTCAACACAATCTCTTGGTTCATATTGCAATTACCAACGATTCATTTCTATTCATAGTTCCTTAACACAAGGTATCATACACTTTCAATAGAGAACATGAACGCAATTAATTTAATCCTACACAGGCGCTTATAAAAATCCTTCCCTGTATTATAACCATCAACTATAAGTTGACCTTCCTCAGATTCTCATACAAACTAAACACCTTCAAATTATATGTAGAGAGTGTAGGTTCACACACATTCATTTATCAAGTCCTTAACATGGATTTAACCATACAGGTTCTTCATGCGCTTACTTCAAAACCTCTAGCTGGCCAAATCTTCAATCTGATGGCCTTTTGCTACATTACTCTATCCCTAAATCTTCCCCAGGTTTATGCAGCTCTCTGCAAGTCTGCGCCCACTGATTCACTGCTTGTTTCTGCTTCAATACATTGCTTCCTTTGCTCCTTGACTATTGCTTCTCCTTACTTCTCTTTTTGCTGCCTCTGCTACCTCTTTGCTGCCTATGTTCCCTGTCTTCTACTTTGCCTTATTGCTAGTTCAGGTGTTGCTCCTTTGTGCTCTTGAAGCTTCTCTAAAACTGCCTCTTCTTCATGTCTCATGCATTATGAATAGTTTAGGTGCTACTCCTGTCTTTACCTTTGCCATCAATGCCAACATTTCCAACAGTCTCCCCCTTTGGCATTGATGGCAATACACTTTTTATGTTTGCATACACTTTGCCTGATCTTCCTCCCCCTTTGACATCAATGGCAAGGGGTTGCACATCTCATAGTGTAGATTCTGTCCTTTTTATCCTTTTTCAACATTTTGTGCATTTCCTCTCTCTAAGATCTTCTGACTCTATACCTTGTTGCTCCACACTGTGGATTAAATCTAAAATGTTGGCGCTTTAGCCTTTTCATTGACTCCTTTATGCTGGATGTATTCTTTCCATAATCCTTTGATCCTGAGGACTTGATTCATGCTTCCCTTATTGTTTGATCTCCCCCTGGAATGATATTTTCATTTCTGTTCTCCCCCTGAAACTATGCTTTCTCTTTATATCAGAGAGTAGCATCTACAGATACTACCCCTAGTTTATCTTTCAAATATTCGAATGGTTCTCTAGCAAGAGGTTTGGTAAATATATCTGTTGTTTGTTCTTTTGTTGGCACATACTCCAGCTTCACTATCTTCTAAGCCACTTGTTCTCGGAGAAAATGATACTTGATTGGGATATGCTTAGTTTTAGAGTGAAGCACAGGATTCTTAGATATACTTATAGCACTTGTATTATCACATTTAATTGGGATAGGTTCATTAATGCTTACCTTCATGTCAAGAAGATTCTACTTCATCCACATGACTTGTGTACAGCATGTTGTTGCTGCTATATATTCTGCTTCTGCTATAGACAGAGAGATAGATGTTTGTTTCTTGCTTAACCATGCCACCAGACTTTCTCCTAGATAGAAAGCACGTCCACGTGTGCTTTTCCTGTCATCCATACAGCTGGCCCAATTTGCATCTGTGCAGGCTATCAAGGTGAAGATTTTTCCTTTAGGATACCAAAGTCCATATTTTGTTGTTCCTTCTAGATATCTAAATATTCATTTTACTGCCAGAAGATGGTTTTGTTTAGGTGCTGCTTGATATCTAGCCACTAGTCCTACTGCTAGCATGATGTATGGTCTTGATGCAGTCAGACACAACAGACTTCCTATCATGGATTTGTAGAGTTTTTGATCTATATAAGCAAATCCATCATCAGCACACAGCTTGCATCCCGTGATCATGGGAGTTGACAAAGGTTTGCAGTCCTCCATCTTGAACTTTTTCAACATTTCTTTCAAGTATTTTTCCTGTGAGATGAATGTACCTGTGTTCTTTTGCTGAATTTGAAGTCCTAAGTAGAAACTGAGCTCTCCAATCATAGACATCTCAAACTCTGTTTTCATCTCATCAGCAAACCCTTTTGCTAGTTCTTCTCTGTTGCTTCCAAGCATAATTTCATCAACATATACTACAAAAATCAGGAGTTCATTTTCATGGGCTTTTATGTATAGATTGTTGTCTACTCCCCCTCTCTTAAAGCCTTGTTTTTGCAAATACTTATCCAGTCTTGAGTACCAATCACAAGGAGCTTGTTTTAGTCCATATAGGGCCTTCTTCAGTCTGCACACATAATCTTCTTTTTCTGTCAATGAGAAGCCTTCTGGCTGTTCCATGTAGACTTCTTCTTCTAAGTATCCATTCAGAAATACTGATTTTACATCCATTTGATATACCTTGAAATTATGGTAGCATGCAAATGCCAGGAACATTCTGATAGCTTCCATTCTGGCTACAGGGGAAAATGTTTCATCGTAATCAATTCCTTCGACTTTTGAATATCCTTTGCAGACCAGTCTAGCTTTATTCCTGATTACTTGTCCTTGCTCATTCATTTTGTTTTTGAATACCCATTTTGAACCAATGATATTTTTCTCAATTGGTCTAGGAACTAGTTCCTAGGTATTGTTCTTTTCAATTTGGTCCAATTCCTCATTCATTTCTTTTACCCAAGACTTGTCTTTGCTGGCTTCTTCAAATTTCTTTGGCTCTATTTGTGACAACATGTCTATGTATACCTCTTCAGTTTGTTCTATTAGTTGCCTTCTTGTCTGGACCCCTGATTTCTTATCTCCTATGATTTGATCTTCGGGATGATTCTTCTGAGTGTATCTTGAGGGGGCTTTCGAGCTCAGCCCTTCATCTTCTGTAGTCTTTCTTGTTTCATCATCATTCTGGTCTTCTTCTTCATGGTTATCTGATGGACTGCAGTAGTCAGTATCTCTTGTATTGTTTTGAAGTTCTTCATCAAATCTCACATCAATGCTTTCTACTATTTTCCGAAGAGTCTTGTTGTAGCACCTGTACCCTTTTCTTTTGGATGCATATCCTAGAAATATTTCTTCATCTGTTGTTGCATCAAAATTTTCCAAGATTTTCATCATTATTCTTTATGTAACACTTGCTACCAAAGATTCTAAAATGTTTGATTGAAGCTGGATTTCCATGCCACAGTTTGTAGGGAGTCTTGTCACTGCTTGGCCTTAAGTGAGCGTTATTAAGGATATGTAATGCTGTGTGCACTGATTCTACCCAGAAGGTTTGAGGAATATTATTCTCTTGCATCATGACTCTAGCAATTTGTTGAACAGATCTGTTTTGTCTCTCTGCTACTCCATTCTGCTGAGGTGTTCCTGCAATACTAAATTGTTGTTTAATGCCATGTTCATTGCATAGGTCAACAAAGTCATAATCTATGAATTCACCTCCTCTGTCTGATCTGATGCATTTCATCTTACATCCTGTATGATTTTCTTCTAATGCCTTAAATATTTTGAATTTTTCCAGAGCTTCCGATTTATTCTTGAGAAAAGCAACCCATGTCATTCTGGAGAAATCATCTATTATCAGCATGAAGTAGTATTCTCCACTTGGTGTTTTAGTTCTTGCAGGTCCGCACAGATCCATGTGCACAAGCTGGAGTGGTCTTCTTGTTGACACCTCCTCTTTGGCCTTAAAATATGTGCGGGTCTATTTACCTAATTGACAAGATTTTCATATGGTATTAGAAGGCCTCTTTATTTCTGGCATGTCTCTGATTGCTTTCTTTTTGCTCAGTATGATGATATGATCGAAGCTAAGATGTCCCAATCTCCTATGCCATAAGCATGACTCCTCAAGTTTACTAAGATGGCATGCTTCATCTTCCTCTTTCACAATGTAAACATTGCTCTCTGTTCGAACACATTTGAGCAGAGTCTTACCGGTGGTGCTTGATTTGACTTCATAGTCTTGTGCTCAAAATAGAACTTCGTAACCTTTGTCACACATCTGACTGACACTCAGTAAATTTTCTTTCAGCCCATCTATAGATAGTACATTTTGGGCCTTTCCTCTGCCATTGTCTATGCTGACTCAGCCTTTTCCCTTGATCTTACCTGATTTGTCATTGCCAAAAGTGACATTGCCAGATTTCTTTTCATCAAGGGTTATAAACTTGCTTCTATCTCCAGTCATGTGTTTTGAGCAACCACTATCCAAATACCACTGGCTTTTCAGGTCTTGAGCAGTTAGATCCAAGTCACATTTATTCACCTTCTTTATCCACTGGAGGCATCCTTTTGTTTGGTATATTTTGTGTGGTGATGAACTATATCTTCTTAGAGGACATTTGGAAGGTATATGTCCAACTTGATTGCATACACAACATTTGATCATAGTTTTTGTAGAATTATGAGTATGAAAAAAATTTCTTTGATTCATAAACCTTCTTAAGGGGTTAAACATAAATCTTTGTCCATACATTCTACACTCAATGATTTTTGGCCAAATTCCTTACAATAAAAGCAGTAACCATAGAAACTATTTGCATACCTGATGTAAGGTTGTCTCTTCCATTTGTTTGCTTGGGGCAGTCTTTTCAATGTTTGCATCTTTTGCTGGTTTGAATTACTCCTCCTTGCATGAAAATATGCAACAATGTGTCCCAGCTTGTGGTAGACATAACAGGTGGCATTCTTCATTGGAGGGAAGATTCTCCTTTGATGGTTTCCAAATTTTACATATTCAGGGGTCTTAGTATTTATTACATTCTTTGCCACTAGTGGTTTCTTCTGATCTCTGTCTTCCTTATTGCAGATTTCTTCTTTTGTAGGAATTGCTTGAGCTGCTTCATCATTATTCTTTGCTTTTACAAAAATAATTTCTCTATCAACCTTTTCTTTTCCTTTACTTGATTCTCCTTCATAGCATATTCCAGTCTTTATCATAGGGGATCTTTGAGCAACTAGAATTTCATTCAACTTAATTGAGCTTGTTGTTTGAGAAGATTTTATAACCACTTTCCTTGGAGCATTTTCTAATTTCTTCTTGAGACATACTACTTCTTCTTCCAACTTTTCTTGTTCTTGAGTTTTTTCTTTGATTTTCTTAAGTAACTGTCCTCTATCTTCTTGGCTTCTTCAAGCTATATCTTTAGATGCTTAAGGACTTCTGAATTCTGTTCTTCTTGTACTTACTTGAGGAGAATGTCCTTTTCTTTTCTGCATTTCAGTTTGAGTCTATCAATCTCTTCTAGAGCACTTCTTAGCTCCCCCTCAAGTTCGACTTCACCTTCTTCTTATTCATCTTCTAGCAGGAGACCTTCAAGTTCTTCTATGGCCATTAATAAGAATTCAGAGGTTCCTTCTTCACTTGAGGATTCATCTAAATCTTCAGATGTACTGCTGTCTTGTTGAGCATAGAAGGATTTTCTGCTGAACTTCTTTCCTTTCTGCCAGTTCTTTGATTTATTTTTCTCTGACTCTTCAACCTGATTCCTTACTTTCTTCTGAGGACACTTAGTAGCATAATGTCCCACTCTTCCACAGTTAAAGCATTTGAAGGGGAGTTTACCTTTGTATTTACCTGAACCTCTATCTAATTTCTTGACAAACTTTGCCTCTTCTTCATCCGAGTAAGAGCATATGTCTCCCTCTTCTTCTTTCTTCTTTTCTGTTTTAAAGGTTGCTTCCCTCGTACTTGTCTTCTTCTGTGGGAGCCTCATTTCATAGGCTGTTAGATTTCTAAGTAGCCGGTTCGTCGTGAAGGTATCCCAATCAGTTGTTTCTTCTATTGCAGACACCTTTGGATTAAACCTGGATGGAAGAGATCTTAGAATCTTTTGTACAATTATACTTTCTGGAATTTTTTCTCCAAGAGCTTTCATATTGTTAATAATTTCTGCAGCTTTTAGGAAGAAACTGGCAATGTCTTCATCATCATTCATTTTTAAGTTCTCAAACTGGGCTCTATAGACTTGAAGTTTGGCATTGTTTACTTTCTTGTCTCCCTCATGTATGTTCTCAAGAGTATCTAATATTTCTTTGGCAGTGTATTTATGCATTACTTTAGTAAACTCTGCTTCACACAATCCATTCAGGCTGGCATTCATTGCTTTTGCGTTATCCACAAAGTCTTTTTTTGTTTCTTTCTATGTGTCAGTTGCCTTTGGGGCATATCCTAATTCCACAACAGCCTAGACTTCTATTCCTAGGGACATTATTTATGTCCTCATTCTGATTTTCCAGAAAGGATAATTTTCACCAGTGAAGATAGGGGCTTTATTGGTTGAGCATCCTTTTTTACTAGCCATCTTGGGAACCTCGGATCTCCTTTCAGTTTTTAGACTTGTACAAAGGAACCCGCTTTGATACCAATTCTTGAAATCTTAGTTAAACTGAGAGGGGGGGGGGTGAATCAGTTTAACACATTAATAATCTTTTAAACTTTTATTAAACCTTATTTACACTTTCATTTCATGTCTAACTTAATATGTGAGTAATCTTAGAATTTGAGCAGCAAGTGTTAATATAATATAACAGCATACTTAATATGAGATCAGCAGGTATTAAGCAGATGATATAAATCAAATCAACACATAAACATCATGCACAGAGACACCAGATATAACTGGAAACCCATAAAGGGAGAAAACCACATCTTATTATTGTTGTGATGCAAAGGCAAGCTCCAACTCCCTCTCACCACTAATTTTCTGCAGGCACAAACCTACAGGAGGCTCCTACCTCAATTCTGCAAGCTACAACTTGCAAGGAAGCACCAACTCCCTTCAATTTTCTATAGGCACCAACCTACAGGAGGCTCCAACCTCAGTCAGCTACAACTGACATCTATCAAGCTGCAACTTGATAGGGAAGCTCCAACTTCCTCAAATTTTCAAACTAAATGTTTGCTTATTTACCTCAGATATCAGCTTTGTTTTGTAGCTTCTCTTTCTGCTCTTCTTTTCTTAATCTTCTCTTCCTTACACTTCTATACTCTGCCTTCTCTATATTTTCTCTCTCTCTAACCTCGCTTGTGCATATTAATGTGATATTATATATAGAGTTCCTCACATGACTGTTTGTATTTCATAAAGAATTTGGAGTGAACAGTCATGACTCTTTGGCTTCTGTCTTCTTATTCCTTTGTCCAACTCATATTTAAAATTACTACAATATCCACAAATTTCCATGCTACAGTGGGATTTTGTATTTTCCTTAGGATACTTGCCTTTGCATCACAAAAAATATAAAAAACAAAAAATATTTACATTTTCTGTTACAGATTTCAATATCACTCAGCTCTTCTTTTGAACTTTGGCTTTACTGGATTTTTTCTTTTTCTATTGTTGTTAAGAAACTATTCTGCATTCTCTTTGTTTACTGTCATCTGTATATTTCTCCTGTTCACTGAACTTTTGAATCCCTTTGCTGTACATCTCTTCAACTCTACAAATTTCGTTTACCTCTATCAGGCCTCATACTTCCTCTTTCTGTGTGCGTATAAAATTAATACAGCAAATTTGTACTCAATCCAACTGTTGATCTGGGAAATTTCAATACTCCATTTTTTGGGCTGGCAATTTGAATAATTAAAACTTACTTGCACATAAAATCACCTGCACTCAAATTAGTACTTAACCCAATTTTTCTTTCTATGCATATAACCATGCATCTCCAACTTTTCGGGCCTTTGCACTTATATTCTTGATTTAGAACAACTGTAATATTAGCTCACATCATAATATACAAATATATTGTAAATTTTTCACCCAGTGTTTCGAAATGCTGCATAGTGTCCTTGACTTTGGCTTAAACACCAACGCATCAACATTAGATATATATTAACATAAATAAATTCTTATCTCCTCACGGTTTCCTCATAATGTGTATATATATATATATATATATATATATATATATATATATATATCTCCGAACCTTAGGACTAAAGTTATAACCCTTCGGACTTTATATTAAATCCAACAATCTGTTTTAAACACATAACCGTATAATAAATCTTGGTTCCGGACCCCACCTGCGATGAATCTACACCGTCGATCGTTGTCGATATGATCCGGGCTCTTTTATTAAACTTTGGGCAAGTCCAGTGTGTGATCACCATTCGATGTCCCCTTCCCAAATCAATGGCTCATCACAATATCGCTCACCGTCTTGGTACGAACTATAACGTACGATGGCACACTTTAGATGGTGGTTTTCCTATTTCGCTTGGGCACACGTGTCAAGCTTTCTATGGAATCACTCACAAATCCTCTAATACCGCTCTCCGTATAAGGGTGGTGCGATTAATACCAGAAACCACTGTTACTATTCACTGTTTCTCCTCGTCGTTCCGTTGTTTACTTGGGGTTTCGTGTTATTCCCTTCTTCTATGCTCCACCTCTTCCTTTCCAGGTTCCATTCATCAATGCTCTATTCCGTTATGCTAAGGTTCCTCTGCCTTTCATCTGCAATTCCTCAACACAGTCTCTTGGTTCATACTGCAATTACCAACGATTCATTTGTATTCATAGTTCCTTAACACAAGGTATCATACACTTTCAATAGAGAACATGAACGCAATTAATTTAATTCTACACAGGCGCTTATAACAATCCTTCCCTGTATTATCACCATCAACTATAAGTCGACCTTCCTTAGATTCTCATATAGACTAAACACCTTCGAATTATACGTAGAGAGCATAGGTTGACACAAATTCATCTATCAAGTCCTTAACACGGATTTAACCATACAAGTTCTTCATGCGCTCACTTCAAAACTTCTAGTTGGCCAAATCTTCAATCTGATGGCCTTCTGCTACATTACTCTGTCCCTAACTCTTCCCCAGGTTTTTGCAGCTCTCTGCAGGTCTGCGTCCACTGATTCACTGCTTGTGTCTGCTTCAATACATTGCTTCCTCTGCTCCTTGACTACTGCTACTCCTTACTTCTCTTTTTGTTGCCTCTGCTACGTCTTTGCTACCTCTGTTCCATGTCTTCTACTTTTCCTTATTGTTGGTTCAGGTGCTGCTCGTTTGTGCTCCTGAAGCTTCTCTAAAACTGCCTCTTCTTCATGTGTCATGAATTATGAATAGTTTAGGTGCTACTCATGTCTTTACCTTTTCCATCAATGCCAACATTTCCAACAGTGAGACATTCAAAGCATTCACAATCTTCAATGAATAACCACTTCAAAATTTCTCTATAAAATTGCAACTTCAACGAATAACTACTTCAAAAGTTCTCTAATTACTATTTTCCTATCCATTCTCTGATCTCTGTAAGGTTTTTATATTGACCATATATCATTTAGCACTCAATCCCCTTATTCCTTGTGATCATCATTCCAAATGTTTAAATTAGTGTTTTTTTGATGCTCTCATGTGTGGTTGTGAGACATTCAAAGCATTCACAACCTTATTTTCTCTTAGTTACATATCAATAGATAAAATTTGTTCTTGATATTGACACCCTATAATTTTGAAACATTCAAAGCATTCACAATCTTATTTGTTGTTAGTTACATATCAACCGATCAACTTTGTTCTTGATATTGATCAACTTGGTTCTTGACATTAACAACGAAGTACCAAGAATCTACTTTACTTTCATTACAAGTACTCTCCTTACAAGTACTCTCCGCTCCTTACATTACTTATATTAAGTGCAACACTATATTGAAACGTGATATCCTTACCCACCCCATTCCCTTCATAGCCTACAAAGTACCCCTACGTTCTATTCATTTAAGTAAAGAGATGCAATGAGTATAATGTTTGAGTGTCCAATAAAATTCTATGACGAAGGTGATGAAATGATACCTGAGATTCACATTTTTATTGTGTGGTCATACATTTGAATATCACGTTTAAATTTAAAAAAGATAGGATTCTTAGTGTACCAACCAATTATGAGACTCAGTTTTGTCCACATCGGTATTTCTAATTGTACTGCGAAAAAATCGGCAGCACCATCAAAATAATCGGTATTGTTGAGATATTAATCTCACTGTCTGTTAGGTTCAGTTCAGTTAATTTCTTTTCTGCTAGGTGTCATAGGCAGTTTGGTTTTACTTCAGTTTGCTTCAGTTTACTTCAGTCATTTATTGTTGATGTTTCCAATGTATTCCTATTTATTTATTCGTAATATTGTGAAGAGAAAATTCTCCGCTCCAATTCATTTTTCAGTGTTTCAATTCTTGTCATGGTATCAGAGTGAGCTTGCATAAGCCTCCCTGGAGATCAGCAAGAGAGCCACGAAGGATCAGAAAAGAAGAGTAGTTGATTGGAGCGAATGTGAGTTGATTGGCGTGAAAATACACCACATACCCACACCAGTTTCATCACTCACATTGATTTTGAAATAGGCGCAATTGTTTCAATCGAGAACGCGCTAGTCTGCCAGCAAAAGAAAAAGGTCAAACCCATCTTAAATTTTAAAGTTAAAAAAAAAAACATACGGGGGTCAACGTATTCGAAGCTTTTATTACAGGTGATTCATGTTTTAAAAAGAAAGCTCTTCTTTAAAGTATCGATTTAAAAAAAAAAAGGGTTACGTGATTTTCATGAGGGTGAAAGTTTTATAAGAGTGAAAGTTCTTATGAAGAAATTAAAAAAAAAAAATTATATAAAAAAAAAACTTGAAATTTGTTCAAAGGTATTTATAAGGAGTATGTGGTGAAGGTGAAGTTTTTTAAAAAAAGAGGAATGTTTTTTTTTAAAAGGAGATTTAAAAAAAATGGTTTTAAGGTTTTTTGAAATCTTTAAAAGAGATTTAGAATTTTAGAGGAGATTTACAAAAGGCACATTTGAAAAAATAATGGCCTCTTCAACTTCCTTGCCACAAACACCAAATCTGATTGGCAAAAATTATGAATTCTGGAATTTGAGAATGAAGAATTTTTTAAAAGCACAAGATTGTTGGGACATGCTTCTCATTGCTTATGTAGAGCCGACCCAAGAAGCATGGGCAACCATGACCAATAATCAGAGAAATGAAGCTATTGAACTCAGAAAGAAGGAGCACAGAGCCAAATGCTGGATACAAAATTCAGTCGATGATTCTACTTTTGACAAAATAATTGGTGCAACAACAGCAAAAGAATGTTGGGATATTTTACAAGCTGTGTATCAAGGAAATGATACAGTGAAGACAGTTAAACTGCAAACATTGAGAGCTCAGTTTGAAACCCTAAAGATGGATGACACTGAGAATGTGGATCATTTCATGACTAGAGTCATGGGAATAGTGAATCAAATCAAACTCATTGGGGAAACCATTATAGATCAGAAAGTTGTTGAAAAAGTTCTTTGAATTCTGCCAAAGAAATATGACGTGATTGTCAAAGCTATTTTTGAATCCAAAGATTTTAAAACTTTCTCAGTAGAACAATTGACTGGATCACTTTTGGCACATGAAACAAGAGTCAATCAGACAGAAGATTCCATGGAACAAGCCTTCAAAGCACACCTCTTATTTGACAGAGGTAGAGGCAGAGGATACAGAGGCGGAAATAGGCGAGGCAGAGGTCGAGGCAATGGCAGATCTGATCATCATAATGCAACAGAGCATTGGAGACCTCCACAAAACCGAAATCAGAGAGGAAGGTCATGGAACAGATCGAGTGTTCAATGTTACTACTGTAAGAAGTTTGGCCACTACGAACACGACTGTAGAAAGAAACAGTCAGATCAGCACAAAGGTTATATCAATTTCTCCAACAATGAAGGAGAATCCTCAGAAACCATGTTTCTTTCATGCCATCTCTCGGAAGACAAACAGAGTGAAGATCTTTGGTTGCTCGACAATGGATGCAGCAATCACATGAGAGCAAAAAGAGACTTATTTCTTCTATAGATGCTTCCATAACATCAGAGATAATGCTTGGAGATCGTACAAGTATTAAAGCTGAAGGAAAAGGTACTGTTCCTATTCTTACTAATTAGAATCAAATAAAATACATCCCTACTATTTATTATGTTCCTCAGCTCAAAGATAACCTCCTTAGTGTAGGACAGTTAATGGAACATGACTATGATGTATTGTTTCAAAATAACACATGCTATATATATGACAAAGATCATCATAAAAGGTTGATAGCAAAAGCTGAAAAGACCAAGAGTAGGATGTTTCCATTGACCCTTAGAAGCCAAAATACCAACCAATCTTTACTCCACAATATATCAAGAATAGATGAAACTGATCTATGGCATTCTAGGTATGGTCACATTCCAGTCAAGAGTCTCAGTCTTCTTCAAAAGAAATGTATAGTCATTGCTCTACCTACTATCAGTGAAAAATTCTGTAATTGTGAAGTTTGTGTCTTGTCCAAGCATAAAAGAGATAGTTTTCCCTCATCAACCTCAAAGGCGAAAGAGCCTTTGGCACTTTTCCATACAGACATCTATGGTCCAATGCAAACATTTTCCATTGGTGGTAGTTTCTACTTTCTGACATTTATTGATGACTTTAGCAGGAAGATATGGGTGTTTTTAAAAAAAAAAAAATCAAATACCTTCTCTAGATTTCTGGAGTTCAAGGCAGAAGCAGAAAAACAGAGTGGAAAACTCTTGAAAGTACTCAGATCAAACAGAGGAGGAGAATACACTTCAAATGAATTCAAAACATTTTGTCGATAGCAAGGTATCCTAATGCAGTACAAAACCAGATACACTCCACAGCAAAATGGAGTAGTAGAAAGAAACAATCAGTCGATCATGAACATGGCGAGATGCATGCTACGGGAGAAGAAGTTGACAAATAACTATTGGGCTGAAGCAGTGTCGACAATAGTGTATGTTCTTAACAGATCTCCAACATCCAGCCTACAAGATAAAATACCTCAAGAAGCATGGGATGGAAACAAGGTAAATGTGTCACACTTTAGAATTTTTGGATCAGTAGCTTTTTCTCATGTTCCTAAAAAAATCAGAAAAAAGCTTGATGAAAGAAGTGAGAAATGCATATTTGTAGGTTATAGTGAGCAGTCGAAAGCCTACAGACTTTATAACCCCATTTCCAAAAAGTTCATTATAAGCAGAGATGTGAAATTTTTGGAAAATAAATATTGGTTTGACCATGTTGATGAAACTTGAAATCAGCCTTTTTATCTACCACAGACTCCAAGATTGCAAGTTCAAGAACAGCCGGAACGTTCTGAAAATGGAACATCATCAAGTAATGATTCAGCCAGTGATCAAACATCTTCAGAATAGGGACATAAAACAAGAAGTATCAGAGAGATATATGAACATGAGCATGAATCTGAACAACAAAATATGTTTGCATTCATTTCAACTCAGCCGATTTATTTTGAAGAAGCAGTGAAAGAAAAGCATTGGGTCGAAGAAATGAACCAAGAAATTGCTGCCATAGAGAAAAATCATACTTTGGAATTAGCTGATCTCCCAACAGACAAAACAAAAATTGGTGTAAAATGGGTATATAAGACCAAGATAAATGAAAAAGGGAAAGTTGAGAAACATAAGGAAAGTTTGGTTTCTAAATGATTCTCACAACAGTTTGGTGTCGACTATGGTGAAACATTTGCTCCAGTAGCAAGGTTAGACACTGTTAGAACCATTTTGTCCACAGCAGCTCAACACAAATGGAAATTCTATCAGCTTGATGTAAAATCTGTCTTTCTAAATGGTGTATTATAGGAAGAAGTTTATGTAGAGCAACCTCCACGTTTTGAAGTAAAAGGACAAGATAATAAAGTATATATATTGAAGAAAGCTTTATATGGTTTGAAACAAGCTCCAAGAGCTTGGTACAGTCACATCGACACATCTCTCATCAAAAGTGGTTTTTCCAGAAGCAGCCATGAACCCACTTTGTATACCAAATCTCATGAAGGTAAAATTCTTATTGTATGCCTTTATGTAGATGATATTATTTATACAGGAAATATGATCTTAGAAGATTTCAAAGCAGCAATGCAAACAGAGTTTAATATCACAGATCTAGGAGTCATGAAATATTTCCTAGGAATTGAAATTCACCAATCTGATAATGGCATTTTTGTTGGTCAAAAAAAAAATGCCTCTGATATCATTCAAAAGTGCAGCATGACAAATTTCAAATCAGCTGATACACCAATTGCTCAAGGTACCAAACTCAGCAAAGAAGATGTAGCACCATCTGTTGATCCCACATTGTATAAAAGCCTAGTTGGTAAGTTTTTGTATCTAACTGCAACTAGACCGGATATTATGCTTGCAGCAAGTTTTGTCTCCAGGTTTATGCAGTCACCAAAGCGTACTCATTGGCAGGTTGCAAAAATGATCTTAAGGTATATTTCAGGGACCATAGACTATGGTTTGTTTTATACACATTCTGAAAATTGTTCACTTTCAGGTTATACAAACAGCGATTATGCAGGGAGTTTATATGATCGCAAAAGTACCTCAGGGTATGTTTTTCATCCTGGAACAAATCTAATTTCATGGGCATCCAAGAAACAGTCAATCGTTTCAATATCTTCTGCAGAGGCAGAATATGTAGTAGTAAATTCCGCAGCTTGTCAAGCAGTGTGGTTGAGAAGATTATTGAAAGACATTTCAGATATTCAGAAGGAGCCAACTCCAATTTACTATGATAACAATTCAACAATTTCTTTATCAAAAAATCATGTTTTTCACAAAACGAGCAAGCACATTGACACACGTTTTCATTTCATTCGTGAACTTGTCAATGATGGGGACATCACACTTTCTTTTTGTGGTTCCAAAGATCAGCTTGCAGATATTTTCACAAAGCCATTGGGAAAGAATGTATTTGAATTTCATAGAGAGAAATTAGGCATTGTTATTGCCTCCACTTGTAAGAGTTGAGATTAGGAGGGGATGTTGAGATATTAATCTCACTGTTTGTTAGGTTTAGTTTAGTTAATTTCTTATCTGCTAGGTGTCATAGGTAGTTTGGTTTTACTTCAGTTTTCTTCAGTTTACTTCAGTCATTTATTATTGATGTTTCCAATGTATTCCTATTTATTTATTCATAATATTGTGAAGATAAAATTCTCTGTTCCAGTTCACTTTTTAGTGTTTCAATTCTTGTCAGGTATTTCCAAGTGTACATTTATTTGAGACCTTAAACTTTTACATATTTCATGCTATCGAGTACGCTAAACGAGGCTGGAATATTGATAGTATTCTTGCTTTGTGGCAATTATCAGATTTAAGCTCAACCTCACAATTTGTTAATGCAATACATCGAATTCTCTGCATCACATCTCTCCACATGACATTAGAATGATGAGACAGAATAGGGTCACGTCATATGACAGTGGGCATGTATACATATCCAGTGATACAGTGGTCGATGCATATCTCAATCAGTTCAGACAATATTTTGCAACATTCTTAGGTGCGAGAGAAGAAGGGATTATTCCTGGAGGATGTCTATTCATCGCTCTCTTGGTGCGCAATTCTGTGGACATAAAGGAACAAAGTGGGTTGGGGCCCTGTGCTTTTCACTCAGAAGCTGAATTTCTGAAGATGTTGAAGGTGGTAAATTAGAAAATTCAATATTATTTTCTCATAATTAGGTTTCAATACATTCAGTATGTGATCCAGATTTTGCTGGCACGGTTTGATTCAGGAGGAGAAACTAGACTCCTTCAACATTCCTTACTATGGTCCAAGTGTGGAAGGGCTAAAGATCGTGGTGGAGATAGAGAACTCTTTTCCAATAAAAAGTGTGATGACTCTGAGTGGGTTTCCTTTGCATCCATTGTTGGATGTTAGAGAGGGGGAGGAGGAAATGTTTGGGAGAATAGTAGGAAAGCATTATAGAGCCCTGTTTGAGAATATTGTGGGAGCCCACTTGGGATGGAATGAATATCTGATAGATGAATTTTTCTCTAGGATTGAGAAAAGAGCCGCTTCCAAATATGGAGAGTACTTTCCCAATGCACTTGACCTTGTGATTATGTTTCTTCTTCGCAAATGATACACTCAATCTTGGTTACCTATATTCAATGTGTTGTATAACTCAACAAACACATAAATGGTGCTACGTAGAACCTTGTGGTTGCTATTAGTTGAACATGGTGCAACATACTTTAGATGTAGCATTTTTCTTGGAAGATTTTCTAGGAAGCCCGAAATGTAATAGCCATTCAATAAAAGATTATCTATTTTCTACTCAGTTTCATGTTTCTATTGAGAAAAGTGTAAAATGTGAAGCTGCATTCAACAACGGCGTCGGGGCTAATCTCTCTGCTCAAAAGTCTCGCCGACCATTGACCTGATCGACAAGCAATGACACCGAACCTAACATGCCACCCAGCCATCAAGATTGACTGTGTAATAATCTGTTTTTCACATGAAAAATTAGTTCTCTTCTGCACCTATAAATTTGTAATTCATACTTCTGTCTGAGCATGTCAAGGCAAGGCTACCTGTAACAGAATAATTTTATGTTTTATTCTTCTCCAGTTTCTGTGTATTAATTTCATTTCTCCTATCTCTCTATTTGTTTTCTGTTCTGTTGTGCTGCTCTAAACCCCAACAACCGGTATCGAAGACAGAGCCAGATTCGTGAGTGAGATCATATCTGCCGAAAGATTCGTGAGTATGATCAACTATGTGGAAAGTGTTGTTTGAAGAGAGTGCATCTGCCAGGGTGTGAATCCCCCTGTTTGAAAGCTGTCGAAAGGAGAGCTGTGGAGATTTGTTCTTCAGCAGCTCATTTGCTGGCTTCCCCCTATCGAGATGCAGCTCTACAACCTGGGATGATGGAGGTCAAGGAACGGCTACCCTGTTCGGTTCTTTGCACATGAAGTGGAAATTGTTGCATGGCTCGACTTGTTTGAAACAGCCTCATAGCAGGAGATTTTCATTTGCCGCTGCCAAAATTATAGATGGTGGAAGTCTGATTCTAATTTCATTACTTTCTCGTCTTTGACTTTGTAATAAAGTCTTTTTTCACTTTTTAAAAGAGGAAGTGGATTATAAGTCGTATTTATGTGTTTAATAATTATTATAAATATATATTATTATATGTATTTTATAATAATTATTAAATTTTTTTAAAAGGAAAAAAAATGGATAAGTTTAATATTTTATTTAATAGTACAAGTGGAGTTTTGATGTTGTTTAAATTTTATTGAGAATGGAGATAGGATTTACTGATATGGAGAAGTTGAGCGGGGTTAATTTTTCCCTATGGAAATCAGAGATTGAGGATATACTATTTTAAAAGATTAGTATTTGCCGATTGAGGGTGTAAAAAAGAAATCCTCATCGATGATAGATGAGGAATGGGATAAGCTAGATAGAAAAGTGATTGCGACAATCCGTCAATATCTAGCAAAGAATGTGTAGTTCAATGTGTCCGGAGAAAACAGGGCAATGGGATTATGGAAGAAGCTCCATGATCTATATGATAAGAACACATCATCAAACAAAGTGTTCTTGATGAAGAAGCTTTACAAACTCAAGATGAAGGAGGGTGCTTTAGTTGTTGAGCACGTGAATGAATTCAATATTATAACTAGTTAGCTTGCCTCTATTAAAATAACTCTAGATGATGAAATTAAAGCTATTTTGTTAATGTGTTCTATGCCAGACAGCTGGGAAAATTTAATTGTGCCTATGAGTACCTCAGCACCTGCAGGGAACTTGAAGTTTGATGATGTCAGTAGCAGTTTAATGAATGAGGAGCTGCGACGCAAGTCAATTGTGGAAAACCAGGGAGGAGAAGCTCTAGCTCTAGCTGATCGCAGTAGGAGGATTGATCAAGGCCGACAAGGGAGATCAATATCGAGAGGCTGATAAAAATAAAGGAGGGGCAGGATCATCTACTTTCATTATGGCAAACCCGGGCACATGAAGAAATAATGTTGATCCTCGAATAAAGGACAAAAGAATCAAATACCGGCCAATAGAAAATACAAGTCGTCCAACACAATTGAAGGTGAGACTACTGCTGTAGTCACATATGGTGATGTGTTATTTACTATTTCAGGAGAGGATGCATGTTTATATACATCTAGCAGTAGCTTTGATTGGATCCATGACTTTGGGGCATCTCACCATGTAACCCCATGCAAAAATAGTTTTGCTGCATATAATCTTGTTGATTATGGTAGAGTGCATTTGGGAAATAATCATTTTTGCAGTATTGTTTGAGTGGGAGATGTCTAGATCAAGATGAAGAATGGACAAGATATATTGTTGAAACATGTTAGGCATGTACCATAGTTTCTTATAAGTTTGATCTCTATGGGAAGACTGGATGATGAAGGCTATTCCACAAAATTTGGAAAAGGAGGCTAGAAAATTAGCAAAGGAACATTGGTTGTCGCAAAAGGACCCAAGACAGGAAAACTACATTCATTGAAGGAAATGTTAGGAAAATAAAATTTGGTTGTTGTCACAAGAGAAGGAAATTCAATAGATCTGTGGCATAAGCGCTTGGGTCACATGAGCGAGAAGGGTTTAAAAATTCTTGTTGGTAAAAATTTACTACCAGGTTTGAGATCCTACAATCTTGATATTTGTGAGCATTGTATATATGGTCGACAAAGAAGGGTCGTATTTCTTATAGGTGGTCATGAAAAAAAGAAAAAATGTGTTAGAATTGATACACTTAGATGTGTTTGGACCAGTTAACATCAAATCATTAGGAGGAGCATCATATTTTGTAACATTTATAGATGATGGATCCAGGAAGGTTTGGGTCTATCCCATGAAAGGTAAAAGTGAATTTTTTGAAATATTTTAGAAATTCCATGTTGTTGTTGAAAGAGAGACTAACAAATTGCTCAAGTTCCTAAGAACAGATAATAGTGGAGAATATTTCTCAGATGCATTTAAAGAATATTGTAACAGTTTTGGCATAAAGCATGAGAAGACTGTGCCTAGTACACCTTTTTATAGCCCAAATCCACCTTAGGCTGAAGGAAGGCGGGATTCAGGGTAACACCAAACCACGCTCAGTCTGGTAGCTAGCCCTACCAGAATAGGAGAGGGCTCTCTCCGGGTCAAACTTAGTAAAAATAATCAAATAGGGTCTGAGATGACTTGAAATGAATACTGATTTTAGGCTAGGTATATGAATCAAGGAGTTTGGAATGATTTTTTAGGGGTTTTGTTGAAAAAAAAGGAAAGGTAATTTTGGGCTTGGGGATGAGGCCAAATTCTTGCAGAGTTTCAAGTTCGGGCAGGGAAGGAAATGGATTTGATGTCTTAGATTCAATGAATGGATAGAAAATACTGCTGAGGAGATGAAGAGGGCAAGAAGATGCAAGGATCCTCTTCAAACGGAGGAAAACATATAAAACTAAACAAAATTTTAAGGTAGAGCACCAACAAACTAATGAATTCTACCTTAGTTACTCATTTGTTTAATTCAAAAGCAAAGAGAAGGGAAATGGCATACATATAAAATTAATGAAACTTACAGATACATGGAGAAAAACATCATCAAAACTCAGAGCCACAAGGATCCCAACAAGTGCTGCAAAACCCTGGTCTTTCCTTTGCCAAAAATGCAGAAGTGTATGTACAATGAAGTGCCAAACTTTTCCCAAGAGTCCAACCGTGAAAATGTCTCAGAAAATACATGATATATACCATCCTAGCCCCTTCCCATGCTTCTAGGGGTCGAGCTCATCCTTCTAGGAGCTGTTTCAACCAGTTCTAAACTAGGAACTGAAATCTAGGAAATCAAACAACTTGCCTCTATATGGTAGGAAACTGATTCATTCATTTAATTATCACTTTTCAGTGAATGAATCCTCTAGAACAAGTAAAAATATGCCCAAATTACATTATGGTCAAGAAATTACATCAAGATAGATCAAAAGTTACATCAAAAAGTGAAACTAGTCAAAACTGGGTGAAATTCTGAGCTGAAGAGTGAAAATGAGGCCAAAATTCTCTATGCGCCGTGCCCAAAAACTCAATGCATTGTGCCACTTTGGAGCTGATTTTGAGGCACTTACCGAAGTCCAAATTGAGCTCATGATAGCTCGTTGGAAATCCTGGCCTGTCTAATTTCCAACCCAAGTGGAATTTCTACATTTGGATGTCAGTTGCCCCTCCAAAAGTTCAATCTCCCAAGACTGGTTCCTGTGTCTGCAAAAAGTGACAGAAAGGCCATTTTCAAGGTGTTTTTGACCCTTTAGGCCACCCATAACTTGATGAAATCCTTAGGCCATTCTTGAGCATGCATAATTTTTCATAAAAAATCCAAAAATATAAATTTTTACTCCAGAAGATCTCTCAAACGTAAGCGCGCGCAAGATGGCGCGACGCGCTGGGCAGGAAAATCTGTTTTGTGACCAAAAAAACAAAATTGACAAAATTTTCTCCAAATTCCTTGAAACTTGGACTGAAGGTCCATCATCAAGTATCTTATTCAGCCAAAGACGTTTCAGCCAATATTTGGAGCAGATCATGCTTTTAGTGATGCTTCAGTGTCCTCCTAGTGCATGCAGTTTAGTTGCGGAATCACTGTCTTGTTCATAGGATATGTTGGTGTCCGTCATGGTGTTGCAATGTGTATGACAAGTGTACGTTTGGTTTGTATGAGATGGAAAACAGAAATTTGGTGTATTTGCCTCCAATTTCCAAATGTAAGTCAAAATATGAAGGGATTGTGGTAAAAAGGGACAGTGGGTATAGTGGATTGTGGGAAATAGTACAGTGGTAAAAATGTGATTCAGTCAAGTGAGTTTTACAATGTGGGGACAGTCACCTAGGAATTTAGGATTTTGGGAATTATATAAATGATATGAGGGAAGGACAGTGGTAGGAAATGGTAGGGTTTAGGGATTTTTGCAAATGATATGAAAGAGTGATAGTGATAAGGAATAAAAGGATTTGAGCGATAGGGATAGTGAGATTTTAGAAATAAGTGGTTTTTAGAGATGGAGGGAGATGGTATAGTGATGGGATAATAGGGAGGAGAGGGAAAAACAATGATTTGGCATTAAAACCAATTCAAAATTCTAACTACAAAACCCCAAGGAATAATTTTCAACAAAGTGATAGGTTTGAAGTTTTGGCATTCAAATTCATGACCAATCACATCATCAACACCAAACACAATTTAGGGGTGATGGGAGATCACATGAAGTTGTTTGGAGCTTGAAGGACTGAGTGATTTGAATTTTTGAGGAGAAAATGATAAAAATTATCATTTCAGGCCTTTGCGTCGCGCACCAAACCCAATGCGCCGCGCGCCTTCAGTGCACCACACCAGTGCATTTTTACACTGCAGAAACTGGTCCAATGCGCCGCGCGCGTTTCCCAGTGCGCCGTGCAACTGAAACTCACCACAATTCGGCTTCAAAACTCATTTTTTCACTTCCTTGATTTGTCTTGACTCTTACTGATGTCTTTGGCATGCGTATGGAGTGTTGAACATCAAAAATATCTTATATGGTGTGAACTTTGATTTTTGATATGGAAAACTCTCTTTCTAAATTTGCAGACTTTGGCACCTCGCTTATAACTTTGTTTTCTATTTCCACTTTGATTTTTGACTAAAATGATGGCTCCTTTGTCAATTTTTGCAGGGATGATTGGCATGTTTTTTGCAAAGGCGACCAGGGTTGCGCCTTGAAGAATCTGACAACTGAAAAACTTTAAGAATATACATGGCATTCATTACAAAAGATGAAATGACGATTTTCTTCAAAACTGAGTTTTGAAGAAGAGTCATGATCAATCATTATAACGATGAAATTTCTTGAGATGAAAACTTATTGTGATCCTCCCTCTGGCCTGCTGGCATTATTAAACATTTTGAAGACTGAACCCTAGACCTAATGACTGAAAAACTCTAAAAACTCTTTGCTGAACAAGGGACCAAACAGGACTATGAATGACCTTAAAATTGACTTTGATGAACTTCGATAAGTAGACCTAAGCCAGGAAGATACGGCATGAGGGGTATGATTGAGAAGGCCCTTCCGTCAGATAATGGCATGACCCTAACGGAATGCAGATGAATGGACTGAATGGGACACCTAAAAATGAAATGCAACAAAGAGTTTTTGATCTCTGACAGAGGTATGACTATACCGACTCTAACATTGGCTCCAATGGGGATGGTAGTTCCTTGGAGGTGCCAAAAACTACAGATCTTTGGGAGATCAGACAGTGCCTTCATCCATTGGGCAATGGAGTCAAAACACGAAAACTGACATTATGCAAACTAACTTTGACTCAAGGTTAAAATTGAAAACCAAAATAAAACCAAACATGACTAAAACATATCTAACAAACTGGAAAGATGCTCATATTTGAGCTTATTCATCAAACCTATTCTAATTGTTCTTTTCACCACCCGATAAAGTGAAATGGAACAGCCAATGCAACCATGTAAGCATCCTGGCCGCTAATTGATTTCTTCCCGAATGCTTTCTGATGTGCAGGAAAAGGAAAGAAATGAAAGGCAACTCCCATAGAAACTTGGAATCAAGTTGACTAATGATAAACTTGCAAATCATGAATTGACTGGAGGACTTCAAGAATACTGTGAAAGGATCTTCATAAACATAGATATTGATTCCCATCAATACATTACTACTCTGTTCCAAGCAATCTTCATAGTTGGCTATTAAGATTTTCCTCACATCTGTGCTGTCTTTCTTCGGTGACAGCAGCAGGCTGCCAAAAGGATCCTAAAATTTGTGAATAACCAAACTCTGTTGCTGATTCAAAACAGAACAAAATTCTCCTTTATCAATCTCCTCATATGACTGCAAATCTTGAAATGGGCTTTGTAATGAAAAATCTATTAGAAAAGACAATGAAGGCGGCTTCTGAATAATATTATCATCAACATTATTTTCTGGCACATGGTTAGCTAATGGAGAATAAATTTTACAGCAAACATCATCCAACACACGAGAAATAAGATCATCAAAAACTTGAGAAGACTGCTGCGATGTATCCATTGAAACTGTATGACATCCTACTAGCTGTTCATCTTTTTCTTGAGAGATATTATGAAGATTCTGCTTTATGAACTGAAATTATTCGAAACAAAAGGGTACAGAATTCTCTTGCATCATTAAATCATGTATTTCAGTTTCCACGACTTCATCTGTAATCTGACCTTCCATTGCGTTTGGTGGCTGTGAATCTGGTGCTAGGGAGAATTTTGTATCCGAAATGATTTCATCAGTCGTTTCAGGGGAAGATTTCTCATCAACAAATTGCTCAAGAATTTCACTATCTGTCTCATCCTCTACATTAGCACTGAGAGATTGTTGATTTCCTATAGGCTGCTCATTTGAAGATTTACTATGCAATTTACCCTTCAACAACTAGAATGATTCAAAAAAAAGTGGTACGGATTTTGTTTCAGCCTGAGGTGGATTTGGGCTATAACGCACCTTAATGGAATGGTGTTGCAGAATGAATTAACCACACCATTATGGAAAAAGCAGAGTACATAGCTGAAATAGAGGCTTGCAATGAAATGTTGTCGAAGAAACGATTTGTAGGAGAGATAGGAATCAAGCAAGACAAGTATGTGTTGTATTGTGATAGTCAGAGTGTTGTTCACTTGGTGAAAAATCCAACATTTCACTCAAAAACAAAGCACGTAGACTTAAGGTACCATTGGATCTGACATGTGTTGGAGGAAGGATATTTATCTTTGGAAAAGGTCCATACACATAAGAACCCTGCTGATATGCTCACTAAGATTCTACCAAGAAGTAAGCATGAGTTATGTAGAGGCATGATAGGCGTCGATGTGACATGATTCAAGATTATTCATTCGGATTCAAGTGGGAGAATGTTAAATGTGAAGCTGCATTTAGCAATGACACGCGACCTAACCTCTGCACCCAGTAGTCCCGCCAACCACTGACATCACCGAGAAGAAACAACGCCGAACCTAACACATCACCCAACCATCATGATTGACTATGTAATAGTATGTTTTTCACATGAAAAATTAGTCCTCTTTTGCAACTATAAATTTGTATTTCATGCCTCTGCCTGAGCATGTCAAGACAAGCAAGGCAGGGTTTGCTGTAATAGAAGAAGTCGGTGTTTTATTCTTCTCTAGTTTCTGTGCATTAATTTCATTTCTCCTCTCTCTCTATTTGTTTTATGTTCTGCTGTGCTGCTATGAACCCCAACAAAACTTTTTTCAAGTAGCAGTAGTCCCTGCTCGGAAGAGAAGGAAAATTTTGTTAGAGAAACACTTTTAAGTGTACTTTCAAGCACTATTTACATTTTGTACTAAGAATGCGTCAAACAATTTGTGATATATCTTCAAAAACTACAAAGGCATTTTTGATGTTGGGATAGCCATTTTGTACGGAACTTATTCAACTAATTTGTCATATTATTTCAAAAACCGAAAAAGTACAAAGATGTAGATCCATTAGCACTGATCAAAATTGAAAGTTCAAATATACAAGATATAGAGCCATTAGTGTTGATCAAAATTGGGGTATAAGGAGATTCTATCACCATCAGTTATTTTGATTAATTTTCAAAGGTCAAAAGGATTGGTTCTATGTCCTAATCTCAACTACTCGATTCATACCTCATCTTCCTATTCTCAAAAGAAGATGACTCTTGAGTCATAATGATGTAAGTACCTATATAGAATACTACACCTTTCAGAAGATTTGGCAGAATCATAATGATATAAGTACCTATACAAAATACTAGTTGTTTCAAAGGATTTGGGAGAATTATAAACTGTAACTAGTTTTTTCTATATTTTTTTTAATACAATGAAGATTTTCCCTTCTTTTTATTTATGATCAAATTGTTTCTCCCAAACAAAATTATGTCTTAAATTTCATTGTTATTTATTTTACATAGGCAAATGGATAAACTTTTAAAATCAAAATATAGTATTAAAATAGTCAAACTTTTAAAATCAGAATATGGTTTATAATACTAGGATTCATAGTACAAAATCTAAAATGAGAGGCATCTGTTTGCCGTAAGGATTGATGATTTTAGGATTAAATCAAGTACAATAAGGTCATACCATGGAAAAGAAAAAAGAAAAAAACTTCATGGGTTGCTTTTTGGGCATACGAGAAAAAAAAACCATAACCACTATTAAAATAGCAGAATAAATTATTTAATAAATAATCATGGCAATAGTAAAATGGAGAACATCAAGTGGTTTGAAAAGGGAAGCAAGTTCAAGGACAAACCCAGGTTGTATTGTTCTGTCGTGGATGACGTGGAGGGAAGGAATTGACAAGCAAGAAGCATTGGATTAGCTTATAAATTTTATCGATCGATCCTATTCAACACAATAGCTTGGATAAGCTTGTATAAGCTGTAATTTTCCTTTTATTAATATAAAATCAAATGTTTTAATATTTTTATTGAATTTTGAGTTATAACGTTCCGAATGAATCATTAATTTTCAAGAAATATATATTCATAAAAAGTAAAAACTAATTCAAATTATTGGTATTTGCATAATATGATTGTGGATCAAATGTATTCTTTTTTCCGATGAAATTAATTATTAAAAGTTAAATAGTGACCCAGATGACAAAGTTTTCGTGAAAGTCCTACCGGTGGTGAACTGTTGACTATTGTCTTATTTTTGCATTTTTGACGGATTGGCTATTCAATTTTTCAAAGAGCTATTACAATTATGCTTGTAAAATTATATTATGTAGACAATTTATACTTGTGTAGACAATTTATACTTGAAAATATAATGAAGATTATTCTCATATTAAACTTATTAGAAAGAAACCTCACTCATAATGTAGAGTTGATAATACTAATGTTGGTACTAATTCAGTAGACGCCAGGTCAACATTGCAATCTTTAAAACCGAAGCGTTGAATTATTCACTGGAACCAACTTTAGTTACAATGTTATTCATGGAACCAAATTTAGTTAGTGTTATTAAATATTTGACATATTGATTATAGTCTGCTCATTTTATTCATTTAATAAATAAATAAATACTTAAGAAACCTTCGGCTTGAATGAAAACCAAGTGCCTCCTCTAACTGGAAACTACCTAATACATTCACTAAATTTCACATTAAGAAAAAACAAGTTCTTCGACCATACATCCTTACTTTACTTAATAATAAAAAAATATTAAAACTAATGATCCACAATTAGCGTGCCAAGTTTTATTCTCCGCTTCGCCACCTGGTGCAGCCACTTCATTTATTTCAATCTATTGCACGCTCAAATGGGTACTAGAAATTAGTTGATATGTAAAACTTGATATGTGTACAAAGTATTTGTTTTTTATCTTTCTGAAGCTCATTTCCTTGTTGACTCATCATGTCACTTTTTCAGAGAGTCTGAACTTTCTTATGCTATATCTTTTTCGGCCTTTCTGAAACTGGTTTTATCATAAATGTGTGGTTTTACCATAACCGTGTAACTGTAATAAGGTAGAAAATTTAAGCATTACGTATCCAAAAATGCTTTTGATTGCACAATTATTTATGTTATTCTTTCCTTTTAAAATACACATAGACCATGGCCTGATATTTTTATGGTTCGAAAATTATTTATGTTATTCTTTTTTAGCTGGACATACTGCACGGTGTAGTATGGCCTGTTATTTTTATGGTTCGAAAATTATTTTTGTTTGCTCAATTATTTCTGGTATTCCTCTTTTAGTTTATTATTTTTCTCAACTAGACATATTGTTAGTTGTATACTCACCCTGTTTGGTTCTTTGGGGATCTATAAGAACAAGGGTATCATCTCATCTGATTCAAGGTCACTTGAATTGTCTATTTCTTCTTTTCTCAATGCCCACACCGGTCATAAAACCTAAAAAATTAGCTTGAGTGGATCCACTGCATGCAATTTTCATAACCTTATGAGGATGACATCAGTAAGATTATCTCTTGATAACGTTATAAGGACGCCATTAGTAAGTTAGTAGTAATAATAATAATAATAGTAGTAATAATAATACTATATTTTAAGAAATATAGCTTAATAATAACACTAAATTTTAACAAATATAGCTTAATAATAACACTAAATTTTAACAAATATAAATAAAAATAGAAATACAAGATATTTCCTAAGTACATGAAAGAGAGATATTTAACATGTACATATCACCCCTTACGTGTGTCACCTGTGATACTTGCATACTTGCATCATCACTTGTCAGAAAAAACTGTAATATTAATAACAAATAATAATGATAATGGTAATAATAATACTAAATTTTAACAAATATAGATAAATGTAGAAATAAAAGATATCTCTAAGTACGTGAAAGAGAGATATTTAACATATATATCTAATATAAAAATTGATATAGAGAAATAAAATGAAAGATGGTATCTCTAAATAACAATAATAATAATGGTAGTAATAATACTAAATTTTAAGAAATATAGATACAAGTAGAAATCAAAGATATCTCTAAGCACATCACAGAGATATTTAACATGTATATCTTATATAAAAACTGTTATATAAATAGATAAATACAAAGTTAGTATTTCTATGTATATTTTGAATTCTACATAGGTGGATGAAAGTACAACCAACCTACTTAAATGAAAATGATTACCAACAATAAATTAGTATGAAGGATGAAAATGTTGAAAGAATTCAAATTCTCTCTATGATGCATGAGGATTTGATTAAAATTTTTGAAAGTACTAGAACATGTTTGTGTAATGCATGAAGATTTAATTCATACAATAATAAATTAGACTAAGGAGTGAAAATTTTGAAAGGATTAAAATTATTTGTATCATGCATGAGGATTTGATTTAAAATTTTGAAATGATTTGAACTTATTTGTATGATGCACATGGATCTAATTCGTCTTAGCCATGCTTTGTTGGTATCCCTTGCCTCAAAGACGCAGTAAATTTGAAACCGCTTCTCCTACAAAGCTTGATGTGGTGAAAAGGGTTTGAGCTTCCAGAATTGGTTCATTTCATGCTATTCACAAGGTGTAACTTGGAACAATCCGTATGAAAAGGGAAATCATAGGAAAAATTATGGAAATTTTTGGTAGTTGTTTTTTTTGTAGTGAGTTTTGTTGGATATTGACTAACTCGAAATGGCTACGATTTTGTTTTAGATGAGTAGAGTAGTGTGGGACCATACTAGTGTTTATTTAGATTACATTTCTCAAGAGGAAGAGAAATTATACTATTCAGATGGAGTTTCCATGGATATTGTGAGGGATTGGAATTTAGTGGGACAACATAACATGTTTGATTTTGAAAATTTTCATGGCATGTCAATGATTAGAATTGGGAAAAATGGAAATTATCTTCATAGTTTTTACATGGTTAACCTTCTCTTGTTTTGATTCAATGGACCTTGTTGGCCAAGTGGATTTTAAATGTGACTTACAAATTAAGAGTTTCTCTGTTCAATTGTGAAAGATTTTTTATTTTTGAAAATTTTAATGGCATGTCAATGATTACAATTGGGCAACACGGGAATTCTCTTCAGAGTTTCTATATGGTTAACCTTCTCTTTTTTTATTTAGTTGGACTTGTTGGCCATGTGAATTTTAAATGTGACTTACAAATTAAGAGTTTCTTTCTTCAATTGTGAAGGGCACTTTATTTAAAAATAAAGAATGAGCAAAAAAATGAGAAAGAGGGGGTTGAGAGACAGTGCGTTTTTACTATTATCAAATGAGTAGCTAAAAAATTAATTTAGAATTATCACATATGGGTATGCACATAATAATGAGTATTTCATTTGATGCAGATTAATAACCAAGAATATGGTAGGTACAATTCCCCAATCTACCTAAAAATCTATATCATTTGAAAGCTTCATTGTATGACATATGATATTTTAACTGATCTTCCAATTATTTAGAGGAACAATCATGGAAATTAGTGTAGACCCCATAATACCCATCAAGTAGATCTTTCTTTGTTTCTTGACATTCCTAAAATCAATATTGGAGCCTAATCCAAGAGAAAACCTTCAGGATGACACTTTACAGGAACCCAACAATAATATTTTGTAATATATTTCTTATATCCACTAACATCAATAATATATATCTCACCATCCATAACTGTTCTTGGCTTCCCCCATCCTTCATCTAAGCCCAACTTTGTTTCATACCACGTATCTATAACAAGATCGTACATGCCCCCATTCATCCCACCTCTAATGATTTGTAGTCCTGCTACACATAAATTCCCATCTACCACTGCTACATGTTTAAGAGGATTAGAAGTATTTTCAACAATGGGATACCATGCACTTGCTACATACCTCCATGTGTTTGCAATGGGATACCAAAATTCCAAGTAAGGGAGGGAATAACTTGTGAGATGGCACATACCATACCCTCAACATACATATAGTTTGTTGTGAATTACTCTTACAACACAACCAAACTAAGGAGATGACATGAATTACATCCTTGTCCACTTATTATTCCTTTGATCATACATTCACACATTCATGACATAATCGTTAGTGTTAGCGTGGAACAAAAATAGAAACCACATTGTATTATACAGGAAGCACTAGTGACAAGAAAAAAAATGAATCCACACATGATCATATTTAATAGCTTGAATCTAGGCAGTAAAATGGAAGAGACGATTTGTATATAGGCATAAAATAATGGACTCTTTCAGTTACGAATTTAAATAACGGTTTTTGCAATCAGGACTTTCTCCCTCGTTGCTTTAAATATAGAATGCATTTACCACTCAAATCGCATTTTATTCACATGAAATAGATTATTAATGCACTCTCCATAATTTAAATTACATTGAAAAACATAGAATTTCACTTTAAAAAAATGCCCATTCAGATGAATGATTGAATCCATGCACTAAATTGAGGGTATTTTTGTATTTCTCTTGTGTAACATCTCTCTCTTTTACCAACAAATTTTTTTTTTTTTCCAATATTAACATCACTTCATATTGAGTTTAACTTCTACCACAATACTGGATTTCAATAACATTTCTACCCTAAGAAATTTCCTATACCTATGTCATTATATAGATGGAAATCCATCTAATTGAATTAAAAAATATATTTTTCAAGACTTTAATGTAAATACCCTTATAGTTTTCCTATTAACCGTTTTTGTTAGATCTTTGATTTACTTCACTATATTATAGATATATCTTATAAGATTGAATTTCAAATCCGTTAATTTTTTATCCCATATGCTTACCATAACTTATAGTGTAAGTATTATCACGAGTATACACTTCCTCTTTAACATTAGAGATCGAAGGTCTAAGGACTAATCCCTTTTAATTACATAGGTGAACAAAATATTATAATTAAACCATTGTTAAAGTGCTTGCACCTACTACTATAACCTAATATGAAACCCTTCATTTATTTCGATAGCTAGCCATTTAATATCTGTACTTTAGTAAAAAGGGTTTACGTTACTTTTCCTTGCGCCTTGTATTGGGGATACTCACACATCCTACCTTCCATCAAACTGAAGATTTAAATTTTCATGACAGAGTCCTTTCTTGCTCCGAACTCGAGATTTTATTTCTCTTTTCACCAACTCTCGTACTACTCCTTAAAACAGTTACTATGAATTTATGGCACGTAGCATTAGCGGTTGGATTCATAAATTGTAAGGGTCACCATCACATTTTCGGGCATTGAAATATTCAGATCTTTTAATTAATTTTTCCTAATTGGTACTAGAATTCTGGTCGAATATAATTAAATATGATAGGACTGGTACGAAACTATCCTATCGAATTAATTTTTACAACCCCTCTTGGGATTCTTTAAGTCCTTTACCGTCGAAATTCGGGTTTCCGAGTTTCCATAACTCTCTTTCAACCCTTGATTTGAATTACACATGGATGGTCATAGATTTTCGCTATTACGGTTTCGTGTTCTCTTTTTAAATCATGTTCTTTTACTCACTGTTCCATTTTACCAGGGTTATTGTTCTTCGTTTTCCCTTCTCGGATTTTCCTTCAACACAATGCGGCTCTGCAACTACGAGGAATTCATAGCAGAGGCGTGCATTCCACCACTACCATATCGCTAGCATGATGTTAAGTGTTTTTTCCTCTGTTTTTATTTTCTGCATAATTACCTTGTGAAATACTTCCGCATTTTTGGGTTGGTTCTGCAATTTTCCCGTCTCGGAAAACTTTTTTTCTTACTTATTATTTCCACATTATTTTTAACCTTTTCGAAATGAAACTTTTACTTTGAAAAGCATTGAAATTAACCCATATTTTCCCAACGATTTACCAAATCTCAACTTATAAAGATGGGTATTATATTTACAATAAAATTTTAGTTTTGTCTTACACATTTCAATTTTGGGCATTTGTAAAGATTAATAGATCTAAATGGAATCTAAAACCTAACCCTCTCCGATATTTTTATGGTTCCCTTCCTATTTTGTATTAAGGGATTTACGATACGAATGATGAAGCATTTTTGCTTCCACGACGATGTACAATGGTTTCAGAGCTCGATCTAACATGGTCAAGTCTCATGATGGACGCAATTATCTCCAGTCTTGCAATCATGGTTAGACCCTCAAGTCATTTCTTTAAAATCATGGGTGAAATCTTTTATATCATCTCTTTTAACATCTACTGAAATGAATACCCTATTTTTTTTTCAGAGCATTGACTCACTCTACGTTTAATAACAAAGGTACCAATGTTTTCCGCCTTCAAATTTTTACATACAATCTTTATGTTCATTAATTCTTTAATTTCAGGTATAAAGGATCTTTGTTCTAACGAAAATTGTTGCAGCTATTTTACCTCACTCTTTGCAAAGACTTCATTTCGGCTCATTTGTTGTTGCTCGTCTACTATACAGGTTCTCTACAATCCTCCAAATGTTCATTTGGGCTTTTATCTATGTTTGCCGAAATTTCAGTCAAGTTGTTTTTAATATTTGTGTTCTGCTCAGTTGTATAATTTTTTTCATCATGATTGTCACGGCAATCAAGTTTGTATAAGGACATTGTGAAACACTGGTTTACTCCCCTACTGTGCAAGCTAAGCACAAAAAATTTCGGTTTCCTTATATTAACTTATTGCAATGGCAATCATAATTAGATTGTGAAGATTATATCTAAGTAACCCTTCAGAAGTAAATTTTTTATTTTCATTTGTTTCTGCATTGATTTTTTTTCCTTTTTAACTCATCAACTATCATTATTGTGCCTATTTCACAGTTTGTTGTAAAATAATGTTTACATGGATAAACGAAGGTGGTATTTATGCATCTCTACTACTCATAACATAACCATAAGCACATGCATTATGCTCGATATTTCTTTTTATGTACAGATTATAATTATCTGAAGCCTTAGATTTGGCAACAATATTTGTATAGAATTGTTGGTTAAATTTATGTGAGATTATGTATAAATGAAGAGGTGGATATTCTGGTAATGTTGTTTATGGTAAAACGCCTCCCTTCATGGCAATATTTAAAATTTCTACTCTAGTATTAAACAAGTGAAATTAATCACTGTCCTTATAAATGTTAGTATACATGCCCTTCATAATTTTTTTTTCTTTTTTAGATCTATTCTGTTTTATGCTGTGTAAATTTAGCAAATATCAGTCCAAGAAAAATATATTATTCTTATAATGACTCTGTACTATATATCTACATGCACTGTCCAAACTGTATGTTAATGTTTTCTCCGATAATCGTATTTCATGAATTTAATTTGGCACCAGTGAAATTTTCTAGAATTCTGAAATTCTCTAGCAGCATTTAATTTACTGGCGTTCTTATCTAAATTACCCATGTAATTCCATTGAAATTTTAAGACAAGGAGATTATAATATCAACTTATTAAATTGCATATATTTATTTTACTTGTAAGAGAAGAACCTGTCTTCAGATTTAGACCAATTTTGGTTTATACATTCTGATAGATAGCTTATATCTGAAATTATTGATGCAACCAGGCTGATGAAGAAATGTAAATATACTTTATCAATTTTGCTAAATGCATGTTTATATAAAGTTATAGATATCATCTCAGTTTGCTACTAGTTTATAAAAGTCTATATCTTACCTGTTCATATAACTATTCATTTTAGAAGTAGATTAAAGTTATACTTTAATTATTCTAGGGAATTATTTTAATATCTGTAGATTTAAACCAGACTATGGTTTAGAGATTCTGGCTGATAGTATTTCCTAGAATTTATTCCTATTACAATACAGAAATTTAGAAGATTTATTTCTTCTATTTAATTCTTTTAGATGTAAGGAATAACAACCTCAGAAAACTTAATTCAAAATAATAGCTACAACAATTATCAATATTGTACAACAACATCTATTTTAACCACTCATAAAATTAGTGTGCATACCACTTCTACTGATGACCAATCCTCCCAACCTTAGAGTTCCTCTATCTCCAAAACTCACCCCCGAGCTAAGATCCTCTCCAAGAACAGACCAACCTCAATCGTTCTTGAGTAGCTTATTTAAGCTTATGATCCCCAAATCCTGTTTCGAATTCTGCATCCAAAATTACAGGATGCTTTTATTCCTATTTTCCTAGACTTCCCTTTTTAGGGACTTTATAGCTGCTTTCTGCATTTCTAGATTTTTACCTCTTCCCAACTACTATCCGCATCATTGGGGAAATCTAGATTTTTCCTCAAAAATCTAAATTAGAAATAAATTATTTCAAGGATTTTTTTGAAATATTTTTGGGGAAAGTCTTAGCCTCTTTCCATACCTCATGGATTTGGCAAGTGATCTCAAAAATCTCATTTGGTCAATATGCACAAAAATATTTTATTTATTTTTCAAAATTTAACTAATTAATTACATTAACACCATAGCTATCCATTGGTGTCCACTCTCCTTTGGATTTAATTTCAAATGTCTAACTTGAAAAACATAAAACTAGGGGTGTTACATATTCCCCCTATGAAAACAAACACCGCCCTCGGTGTTAACAACTAACTACTAGAGTTCATTTTGAAAATAGATATGGATATTTTTCCATCATCTGAGATTATCTTTCCCATGTAGCTTCTTCAGCAGTAAAGTGCTTCCAATGCACCTTTACTCTTGCTACTGTTCGGTTTCTCAATTCAATTTCTTCTTGATCCAATATTTGAAGCGGCTCTGGAAGGAACTCCCCTTCTGGTTCCACCAGTATCACATTCCAATCAACAATGCGAGAAGCATCATGCACATATATTTTTAATAATGAAACATGAAACACATCATGCACTTTAACATGGGACGGTAAGGCCAGCTTATAAGCCACGGGTCCCACCCTTTCTAACACTTGAAAATGCCCACAATATCTAGGAGCCAATTTTGCACAACTTCCAGCATAAAGTGTGCTCTTTTTGGGTTTAATACGCAGGCACACATGATCACCCACTTTGAACTCTCGATGCACCCTCTTCTTATCAGCATAGTTTTTCTGTTGATCTTGTGCTGTCTTGATGTTTATTTGTATTTGTTTGACAATCCTTTCCATTTCTTGTAAAGTATCTGACCCCAATACTAGTTTATCTTCAAGTTGGCTCCAACTTAAAGGAGTACGACACTTCCTTCCATAGAGTGCTTCAAATGGACTCATTTTGATGGAGGATTGATAGCTGTTGTTGTAAGAAAATTCAGCTAAATGCAAGTAGTCTTCCCATTTTTATGGCCTATCCATCACATACATTCTCAGCATATCCTCCAAAATTTTATTTGTTCTCTCTATTTGACAATCTGTCTCAGGGTGATAGGCAGTACTGAAATTCAGTTTAGTGCCCATGCCCCCAAAGAGACCTTTCCACAAGGCTATTGTGATCTTAGCATCTATATCTGAAATAATCATATTTGGGACCCCGTGTAGCCTTACTATTTCTCTTAGGAATACATCTGCGACTTGGGCTGTCCCAAAAGTAGATTTTACAGGTATGAAATATGCATATTTTGTTAAAGTGTCCACCACAACCATCACTGTGTCATGTTGGTACTTTGTTCTGGGTAACCCGATTATGAAATCTATGGAAACAATGTCCCATTTCCACTCTGCAATTGGCAAGGGATTTAAAATACCAGCTGGGTGTTGATTCTCAACTTTAACTAGTTGACATTCCATGCATGTAGCTAAATAGTCTGCTACATCCTTTTTCATTCCTGGCCAAAACAATTTCTTTTTCAAAGTTGTTAGCATTTTCTGATAGCCAGGATGTCCTGAGTATGGTTGTTTATGATATTCATCTAGGATCTCTTTTTTCGAGGACTCTACATTGGGTATATACAATCTGTTTTTATAGCAGATCAACCCTTTCTGGTTTTGGGTGTACTTAGTCATTTCTTTTTTCTACATTTTTAATTGCAGACTTTCATAATTGGGATCTTGATCTGCTACCTTTTTAACTAGTTCTTCTAAATCAAGACTAGCACTACCCCCAATGTTACTTATGTTTTGGCAAGCATTTCTGCTTAGCGCATCAGCAATTTTGTTTTCTTTCCCTTTGATATGTTTTATCACCATATCAAATTCACTCAGAAAATACAGCCATCTGGCTTGTCAGAAATTCAAATCTATTTGAGAAAAGGAATATTTGAGACTAATATGATCTGTCATCAATGTAATTTTTTTCCCAAGAAGATAGTGTCACCACATTTTCAAGGCATGAATTACAGCAGCCAATTCCAGATCATATACACTGTAATTCTGTTCATGTTTCTTAAGTTTTCTAGATTCATATGCAATAACAGAATTTTCTTGCAACATTACTCCTCTGAATCCCTCTCTACATGCATTAGTACACACAACAAACTCTTTGTCAGCATCTGCAATATTCAGTATAGGGGCTGTAGTGATTTTTAATTTTAGTTGTTCAAAAGTGTTTTAGAATTTTTTATTCCACTCAAATTTGACACCTTTTGTCTGTAGTGAAGTTATGGGATATGCTATTGCATAAAATATTTCCACAAATCTTCGATAATAACCTACAATTCCCATAAATGATCTCACTGCTGAAACATCAGTTGGCACTGGCCATTCTCTAATAGCCTTTATTTTGTTAGGGTAAACAACCAATCCTTGTTCAGAAATAATATGCCCCAAGTATTGAATCTTATCTTTATAAAATTCACATTTACTGAATTTAGCATATAACTGGTTTAACTTCAAAGTTTGCAAAACTATTCTTAAGTGTTCTTGGTGCTCTTCCTCACTTTTTGAATAAACCAAAATATCGTCTATGAACACTAGTACAAATTTATCTAAGTACTTGTTCAAAACACTGTTCATTAAGCACATAAAAGTGGCAGGGAAATTTGTCAAACCAAAAGGTAGGACTACAAATTCGTAGTGACCATACCTGGTTCGAAAAGATTTTTTACTAATGTCTTCCTCCTTAATTCTAAGTTGGTGATAACCAGTTCTCAGATCAATCTTAGAAAATACAGAAGCCTCTCTTACCTTATCAAAAACGTTATAAATTATGGGCAATGGGTATCTATTTTTGATTGTCAACTTATTCAGTTGACGGTAGTCAATGCACATTCTAAAGGTTCCATCCTTATTTTTCACGAACAGAACCGGTGCTCGCCAAGGATACACACTCGGTCTGATATAACATTTATCCAACAACTCTTGCAATTGCATTTTCAACTCCATGAGTTCAGGGGGGCTCATCTGATAAGGGGATCTGGAAACGAGTGTTGCTCCAGGCACCAAATCGATGGAAAAGTCAATCTCTCTTTTAGGGGGAAGATGAGGAATCTCATCTGGAAAAAATTCCTTGAAATCTCTTACCACTGGTAAAGTGTCTAGTATGTTTTCTTCAGATTCTTGTCCTATTTCTTCAACATGTATAGCATATACTGGATATCCCTTCCTAGCTATTCTTTTTAATTGCAGAGAAGATATTTGTCTTACAGAAATTGGTTTTGGTTTTCTTTTTAGTATAAAGGGTCTCCCTTCCTCATATATGCAAGGCAGATTTTTATCCCAACAGTTCATCATAGCCTTTCTCTTCTCTAACTAGTCCATTCCTATCAGCAAATCATAGGAGCCTAAGGGAAAAATGCTAAAATTTAATTCTATCTGAAAATCATTTAATTTAATTGTTGTTTGAGGTAACTTATGAGTTACTTTTCTCTTGGTGCCAGTGGCTAACTCGACCAACCAAGACTGCTGAAATTTTTTAGTTTTGAGATTGCATTTCTCTACAACTTGTGTACTAATGTAACTCAAAGAAGCACCCGGATCAATCAAAACTATAACAGCTTGGTCAGCAATCTTACCTTCCATCTTGACCATAGTAGCCTGGTGTTCTGCTTGTCAGTTCTCCAAGGCTGCACTCATAGTGGGTATATTCCTTTCTATATCATTCACTATGGTAGCTTCTCGATCCCTCATAATCATCTGAATATTTCAGTGTTGAAAGTCCCTTAGAGTCGGTATCTTCATCCCTCCGTCAGAGATCAAAATTCTCTTGTTGCATTTCATTTTTAGGTGTCTCATGTAGCTTAGTCAGCTGCATTCCATTAGGAGCATGGATCATCTGACGGTAGCGGCTTGTCACTCATATCCCTCATGTCTTGTACCTGCTGACCTAGTCCTATTCATTAAAATCATGTACAGTCATGTTTGGTTTCATAATTGGCAAAGAATCATTTTAGGGTTTTTAGTCTCATTAGGTCTAGGGCTTAGTTAATCAGGTCTCAAAATGTCTAATAATGATCAGCAGGCACATGAGGAAGCTTCAAATAAGGTTTCACTGCAAAATTTTTATCATCATAATGCTTAATAATGATTTTTCTTCAAAACTCTATTTTGAAGAAAAATTATCTATTTTCTCTCTATGTAATAAATGCAATGTAATTTTCAAAGTCTTCAGTTGTAATAATGCTCCATTCGCAACCCTGGTCGCCTTTGCCAAAACTCCATGCCATCCATTCCCTGTAAAATAGACAAGAAGCTCATCATTCAATCCAAAAACCAAAAGCAAGCAAAAAAGAGTTGTTTTGAAAAGTGTCAAAGTTTTCAAATGTTACAAAGTGGGTTTTCAAAAAGCAAAAATTAAAATATTTGGCATAAAAGAAATTTTTTTTGTTGCAAAGATTTATTTGCATGTCAAGAGACAACATTGAGCCAAGGAAAATCATTGAGGAGTGAAGAAAGAGGTTTGGAGCGTGGACTGTGTTGAAATTGGTTGCGCGGCACACTAGACAGGTGTCGCGACATATAGGCTGAGCGCGGTGCATAGGGTCGCTCCTCTGTGTGCTAGTTTTTTCTATCGAGGTGCATCAGAAGGGCGCGGCGCACTGGGTTGGCTACACGGTGCATTGGGCTGGAACACAAAATTTGTGCCATTTCTTCAAAAATCCAAATCGATTCGGTCTCCTTTGCTCCAAGTAAGTCCATGTGACCTTTGAATGCCAATGAAAATGTATTGGGTGTTGTTTATAAGGATTTTAACAATACGAAAACTAAGCCCTATTATCTTGTTGAGAAGGGCCTCCTTTGGGTTTTTCAAATAATTTTGATGTCAATCATTCCATCTCCCCACCTTGTTTTTTCCCCATCCCTCATCCTCTTACATCCCTAAAGTTACTCATTTCTAAACCTATTTCCCTATCTCTAAAGTCATTTCATTCCCCATCATTCTCATTTTCCCATTTCACTTGCAAAATTTCCCAAACCCCAAGTTTTCCCAAGAAGTCAAGTGCTTGTCCTTACATTTCAAATTTCACTTGATTAAAACACATTGTCCCCACTACCCTATATCTCTACAATCCATCCCATACTACCACACATTTGGCACTAAAACAAAAGCAATAAATTCTCATTTTCATCTATCCAATACAATATAGACTTTGCATCAACCTTGGACATCATGGAGACAGATACTGATACATCATATGACTGAGATAGTGATTCCACGACTAAGTTACATGCACCTAGAAGGCCTCATAAAAGTGGAAGACATGTGAGAGAAGAGCCCACTTGATTGGCGAAATTGTAGGCTTGCCCACTTGCCATGGCATGTTTCCAACAACAGTCATGTTTTCAATTTTTTGAAATGATTTCTAGGACCCATTATCATCAGGCGTTGGCTCGTTTGTTTGTATTGCATTTACATGATGGTCACGTAACTCTTGCTGGTGTAACTTTCACTTTGACACCGGAAACTATCTCTCAAGAAACCAGAATACTGAATGTGGGAGAGCAGTGGAAAAAAAGATAGCATCTGGACAGAGTGCATTATGAGCCATATATCAAGCCTAGCTTTGTGAAACAACTTAGTAGAGTGTTTCATTTTCTATTCCTAAAGGAGTCCTATGCGCCTCTGATGAAACTCATTATCAGATATTTCAGTTGTGAGGGCTGGTTTTCACGCCTCTATGCCTATCATATCAGGTTATTGATGCATTTGACCAGGGTGAGGATGATGAACCTCCCTTATTTCATGTGTCGGAACATCAAGAGAATGACCACTCTCGTGCAGAGGAAAACTCCTGAGCAGAAGTACAACAATATTTATCACTATGCACTCATTCAGATCGTGGTTGTGCATCAGCTTGGCCTGCAGGGTATTTCATGCGAGGATTTCATTTCTAATGATTTCTTCACGGTGCCTTAGGTTCCTCCGGAGGTTGTTCATGATGCAGGTGAACCTTCATATCAACATGGAGGTCAGGAGACAGATACTACTAGTGTGCCGATGTATGTCTCTTATCAGAGAGGAAATAGAGGATTATTTGCAGCAGTCGGGTGAGTATTATCTCCACCTAGGGTGGAAGGGGTCTCGTTTCCGTCATCAACAGCACAGGTACAGTTACAGGATAGAGGTAAGAGGCCCATGCAGGATGAGGGGCCTTCAGGAGGCCAAGATACAGGTTTCGTACTCATTGATGAGGATTTGAGCTCTCCAAGTTCAAAGTTGAGAGAGACCATTCAGGAGCAGAAGGCGGAGATAGAGACATTGACCGTCAAGTTGGAAAGAGCCAAATGGATTATAAACTACCTGGAGCAGTGAAACAAACAATTGGAATATCAGCAAACAATCATGGAGTTGCAAAACATCTGTGATAACTGGCTAGCTACCCAAAGAAGACAAACCAAGATGACATCCATTGAGTGAGAGATTGAGGCTGATAGAGAGACTTGGCTTGAGAGGGTCAATATTCATCTTGAGAAGCTACTGGAGAAGGCCAACAAGGAAAATAACATGCTCAGGCACATGAAGAATCATTATTGGGCGAGGATTCATGTTTCAAGGCGTGAATAAAGATCCTGAAGGCAAAGTTAAAGAGAGAATTAAAGCATCGCATAAGGCATGATAGACTCAAAATTTTGGCCGAAGCTTCTTTGGCCCAGCATAGCACTTTCTGGTGGACATTCAGCCCTAATTTCAGAAAATTTGGGAAACATTTTGTCATTTTGAATTTTTTTTGCCTTTACACAGATTTTCCTGCCCGACACGTTGCGCCACTTGGCGCCCGCTTATAATTGGTAGCTCCTCTTGAAGAAAATTTTTTATTTCTGGATTTTTCATCAAAATTTATGCATTCCTACCCATTAACTAAGGATTTTGACAAGTTTCGGGTTGCCTGAAGGGTCAAAAGCACCTTAAAAATGGCCTTTCTGCCACTTTTTGGACACATAGGAAGCAGTGTTGGGATATTTGATTTTTGGCGGGGACAATGGAAACCAAATTCCGAAATTCCACTTGGGTAGGAAATTAGACAGGCAGATATTTCCAACGAGCTATCCTGCACTCAATTTGGACTCCGAGAAGGCCCTCAACATCCGCTCCAAAGTGGCGTGATGCATAGAGATTTCAGGCGCAGCGCATTGGGAATTTTGGCCTAGTTTTCACTTAGTAACTCAATTTTTTTACTAGTCTTGGCTAGTTTGACTTTTTCATCTTCAAATGTGAAACTATTGATGTAAATTGATGTAATTTCATGGCTTTGATGTAATTTTGGCACATTTTTACTCATGTAAGTAGATTCATTCACCAAAAAGTGAATTGTAACTGAATGAATCAGTTCCCTATCTTATAGAGGCAAGTTGTTCCATTGCCTATTTTATAGTTCTTATTTTAGATCTTGTTGAAACAACTCCTAAAATAGTGAGCTCAACCCCTAGAGGCATGGGGATGAGTTCGGCTTTTCTATATCTTGTAGTTCTTCAGTCATTTTTAGGGTTGGACTCTTGGGATTGTTTGGAGCTTCATTATACAATTCATCTATGCATTTTGGCAAAGGGATAGACCAGGGTTTGCAGAACTCTTTGGGATCCATGTGGCTCTATGTTTTGATGGTGTGTTTCTCTCTATGATTGTAAGTTTACTGATTTTTCATGTGTATCATCTTCCTTCTCATTTCTTCTTAAGTTAAACAAACAAGTATTAAAGGTGGAATTCATTAGATTTGCAGTGCTCTACCATGAGTTTTTTTTAATTTTTCATGTTTTCAACTGTCTGAAGAGGATTCTTGAAACCCTCTTTCCCTCTTCAACTCCTCCCCGATCTGAGCTATCCATTTCATTTAATTCAAAGCATCAAAAAAATTTCCTTCCTTGCCCCTTTCAGATCTCTGCAAAACTGATCGTTTCCTAGACCCAAAATCTACCTTTCCCTTTGATTCCAACAAAAACCCCAAAATAAAATCAAACTCTTTCACATATATACCTAGCCTAAAATTAACCTTTATTTCAAGTCATCTCAAGCCTTATTTATTATTTTTGCTGAGATTGACCCGGAGAGAGCCCTCTCCTGATCTGGTAGGGCTAGCTACCAGATTAAGCGTGGTTTGATGTTACCTTAGACTCTGCCTTCTTTCCGCCTGAGGTAGATTTAGGCAATAACATAGTGGCGAAAATACTGGGGATTAAAATGGTTTTCTTGTTAGTGTTATTTGTTTTATAAGCTACAGACGGAGCTTAAAGTTATGCCAGGTAGCCTTTGAAACGCTCTTGCTTTGTATTCGCAAAAGTAGATAAATGTTGCTTCAGTCAATATCCAGTCTAGTTTGTAAACATAACATCTGACTTGTAAATTTCCCCAGTACATAATATCATTCTAGACTTTTGGATGATGAGTTTAGAATTTGATAGGCTGAACAAGTTGGTTTTATCCCTTTGATTTTTGAAAATAATTCAACACACTGGCTTCCAGACGACATACCAGAGAAAATCCAGATCCCAATCCACCTCCTGTGTATGAAAATCCCAATCTTATTTCGGGAATCCTTCGTCGAGAAAGTCCTGTGATTCCTCTGTTTAATTCTCATTCATGTCCGGCTATTTTTGAGAATCTTGAAGATCTTGAGTTTGATGAACAATTTGAGGTGTCGTTGTTTGAGACGAAGCTTGAATGTGCTATTGGTTCTACTGTCATAAATCCAGAGTTTATCAAATATATTGAAATTGAACAGGCTAATAGATCCATTGACAGTTACATCTTAAACATTCAGAATTCCATTGTGGCAACAAACATCCCTGAATTCATAGAGTCTGCATATGCAACTCTTGGGTCATCAGCAGTTACATCTGGTTCACAAATTCCTACCAAGCCTTCTTTCACTCCTAGCATTCCCGTGCAACCATCTATATCTAATCAATAATCTGCGGTACTCTCCCCTCCATCCACACCTCATACACCTCATACATCAATTGCTTCGACTCCTCCTATATCTCCAACACCGATTATAAATCCACCCAGAGCAATCGGTGCCTGATTTTCACCTCTCGTGTTGCCTCAAAACTTAGATGACATGCCCGCAGATTATCAAAGTAAAATTACATTGTTTGATGGCACTCCTCAAAGTGTCACTAATCAGCAACATGTGGATAGAATGACAGATTTCTTTGACCTTCATGAGATTGATGCGGAAAATGTAACAATGAGATTGTTTGTTCAAACCTTTAGAGGAGAGGTCAGAAAGTGGTTCAAAGCTTTGCCACCTAGAAGTATTGCTACATTGGCTAATCTTCAGAGACAATTCTTGGATCGATGGGAAGTACAGAAGGATCCTATTTCAATCCTTTCCGAATATGAAAATATCAACTGGAATGTTGGTGAGTCTGTCCAATACTATTGTATTATATTCAATACCGTTTACAATGCAATTCCTGATGATATAAAGCCACCTAGGTGGTCTGCGTTGATTAAATTTTCGGATGGATTCGATCCTGACATGGCTTATCAATTAAGAGAAAGAAGTCCGGCTACTTTAGAAGATATGCAGAAAATTGCAGTCAATGTTGAAGCTAATTTGAATGCTCAGAGAGATAAAATGAGAGCTGAAAAAAAAGTAGCAATAAAGGAAGAGGTTTCCATTTCAGATCAAATTCTTCGGAAGATGGAAAATATGTTTGAAAGATTAACACTTGCTAAGCATGAACCGCAGATCAGAAATCCTAATTTTTGTGGCCATCTGTAATCACAATTCAGAATCAAGTAAAGAGAGCAGCGAGCACAAGAACCGGCACCACAACAGCAAGTGAAGACACCCTTACAGTAGAATTTTGTTGGTTCGGAATCAGATGATGAAGAGAATCTAATAGGAGAAGAGAATCATTTCTTTACACCTGATGATATGCCAATTTTTATCACTGAAGATGAGGAGTATTCTGAAAGTTTAGATGTACAAAAAGACGAGGATTTCATCTTGGAAAATGAGACAGCTCTTGAGGAAGAGTCTGATGAGTATCAGACGGGATTCATGAATGCCTTGACCGCCCAGCAGTGACAATATTCACTAATAAATAGAGATGTCCCTATTAATCCAATTCAAAAGAGAAAGGAATTTCAGCACCAAAGAATAATTCACCTGTGGCACAGAAGAAGGGAATAGAGATAGCTGATCCCACTACTAGAAAATTCCCATCAGCAAATGAAAGATCCAATTAGCCAATTGTATCAAAGGAGAAAACTGAAAAGAAGGATGTTCTAGCTAAAGAGGTAGAGAAAATTTCATTTTTTAACTTAGAAAATGAAATTGCTAAGTTAAAACTATCCATTCCTTTGACTGAATTGATGAATAACAATAGCTATAAGGGTCAGGTGTCTAAGATTTTGAATTTAGATCCATTGTCTGATATGGTAAATGTGGAATATGATCAACCTGAGTTCATTTTTGGTCCAGCATTGGATGGTGAGTCTCCAGATAGTGATGTACCTCCTTTTTATATCAGCCTTAGATCTCATGATTTTGTGTTACACAATGTTATGTTTGATTCCAGAGCCTCTCATAATCTCATGCCGAGGGCAATCATGGAGAAATTGGGATTGGATATCACTATAAAGTATCATGATCTTTATTATTTCGATTCTAGTAGAGTAAGATGCATTAGGCTTATCAAAGATTTGGTGGTCAGCTTGGATCAAATTCCAACTAAAAATATTTTGATGGATGTGGTTGTGGCGGATATTCCTCCTAGATTTGGCATGCTTCTTTCCAGATCTTGGGGAGCGAAACTTAAAGGAACAATGCAGCTTGATTTATCCTATGCTATTATTCCCGTGTTTGGTCAGATGAGGAAATTATATCGGGAGCAAAAGATGAAGTATATGATCACCAGCAAGGAGAAATCGGTAAATCATCCAATCAATTATGTACATACAGATTTAGAATGATTTGTTTTGTATTCAGATAGTTTCAATGATGTAAATAGCCAATTAGTTGAAGTAGAAGACATTTCAGAAATCAACGAGAATTTTAGAGAGGTCTTAATTAAAGAGAGACAAAAACTTGAAAGTTTCACTGAGAAATCAGCCTTCCGACAGCAGCAAAAGGTTGATGGATAGGAAGCAGAAATAACAAAGCAAACAGAATTTCAGCACTTGGAAGAGGATAAATATGGTTTATGGACCATGGATTTTGATGGTGTAGTAGGAAATGATGGTGCTGGAATTGGGATTTGGGTACGCACCCCTTTTTCCGCCCCAAACAAGGTACCGAGCAATATAAGGTTCTGTTCTTATAAATTGGCTTTTGATTGTTCAAATAATGAGGCTGAATACGAAGCTTTAATTGCTGGTCTGAAAATTATTAGAAAGATGAATGCTAAGAGGATTGCAGTGTATGCCGACTCCGAGTTAGTTATCAAGCAAGTGAAAGGTGAATACCAAGCTAAGCATCCTCGAATGCGGGCTTACCGAAATTTAGTACTAGATATCTTGAGATCGTTTTTAGATTATACTTTGACTTGTGTCCCTCATATTCGGAATGGTATTGCAGATGCACTTGCAAAGGTAGCAAGTAATTTGAAAATTCCGATGAACTCAAGTAACAAATTTGAAATTCATGTGAAGCATCATCCGACTGTCTCGGACAATCAAAGGTATTGGCAAGTGTTTCAAGATGATGAAGAAATTGACGAATTTCTGCAAAATAAAGGTAAATTAAAAGACACTTCTATTGATGTGGAGCATGATGATGGTGGGGCTGATGTGCAGGTAAATCATATGGAAGTATTGTAGCTGAAGGATAATGTCATTCCTAAAGGTCTAATACCTTTAGAGGAACTTTTCGATCAAGATGATGTAGCTCGAAAAACAACCTTGCGGCCAACCGAAAAGGGAGTTGAAGATGTGAACATTGGATCAGCTGAGAATCCAAAGATGGTGAAATTGTCCAAAGAATTGCCACCACAGGTAGAAGCAAAGTATATCAGTTTATTGTCTTCTTTTGCTGATGAATTTGCTTGGGACTATTCAGATTTGAAGACATACGATACAAACATAATTCAGCAGACCATTCCGATCAAGCCAAATCAAAAACCCTTCAGTCAGAAGTTGAGAAGAATAAATCTGATGTTTCTGCCCTCAATTGAGAAGAAAGTGAATCGGTTGTACAAGGCTGGTATCATTGTTCCTATAAGATTTTCAGATTGGATTTCTAATTTGGTGCACGTATGCAAGAAAACAGGTGAGATTCGTTTGTGCATTGATTTTAGGAATCTGAATAAGGTTTCTTTGAAAGATAATTATCCATTGCGCAAAATGGATCACATAATTCAACGAGTAGTTGCAGAATCTCGTATGTCGCTACTCGATGGTTCTTCTGGTTATAACCAAAGTCTGGTCCATGAGGATGATAGAGACAAAACAACATTCACCACTCCATCGGGAACCTTCCATTATGCTAAAATTCCTTTTGGTTTGAAGAATGCTGGTGCGACCTTTCAACGAGAAATGGATATGGCATTTGCAAATGAGAAATATGTTTTTCTAGTTGTGTATCTTGATGATTTGATAGTATTTTCTAATTCAAATGAAGAGCACCTTTACCATTTGAAGATTGTTTTTCAGCGGTGTAGAAAGTATTGTGTGTCACTCAATCCGAAAAAAAGTTTGTTTGCCATGGATGAGGGCAAGCTTCTTGGTCATATTATCTAAAAATATGGCATTCGTATTGATCCAACTCAAGTAGAATCTATTCAGCAAATTGAGCTTCCCCGAAACAAAAAGGAGATCCAATCATTCAATGGTAAGATGAATTTCTTGCACCGCTTTGTGCCCAATCTTGCAGAACATTTAAGGGAGATTACAAACATGCTTAAGAAAGATAGCGTAGTAAAGTGGACTAAGGAGGCTGTGAAGTATTTCAATTTAGTGAAGTTGGCTCTTTCTTCAGCTCTAGTTTTGATCAGCCCGAACTATACTCAGGATTTTATTTTGTTTTCATTTGCCTCAGATCACACTATGGTAGCATTATTGATGCAGAAAAGAGATCAGCATGAAAAAACAATTGTTTTTTTTAGCCGAACCATAAGATATGTAGCCTTAAAGTATAACATTATTGAATAGCAAGCTCTTGCCTTAGTGAAAGCGTTGAAATATTTTCAAGTATATATTCTGCATTCTCACATCCTTGCTTATGTTCCTAATGCTGCTGTTAAGGATGTTTTAGTGCAAACAGATCCGGAGGGGAGATGAGGCAAATGGATTGCTGCCTTGTTGGAGTATGATGTAGAGATAAAGCCTACAAAGCTTATCAAAGGAAAAGGGATAGCCAACCTAATGGCTGAGTCAAATTTTCATGCCTTGGACATTAATCTCATTGCTGCTATGTCTGGGAAAAATGAAGAAATTTCGCTAATTCAGGTATTAGAATTTTTTTTCTCTCTCCTTGGTATTCGGATATTGTATATGTGCTCCTGAATTTGTCACCACTGCCAGGAATGACTAAAAGAAAAAGTAGAGCTATGAAATTGAAGGCTGCCAAGTTTTGTATCATGAATAATGCACTCTATTGGAAAGATCTCGGTGGTGTTTTGTTGAATTGTTTGGTTGAAGAAGAAGCAAAGCAGGTTATGGAGGATTTTCATAAGGGAGATTGTGGAGGTCAACTTTTCTGGAAAACAATGGCCAACAAAATTTTGAGAGAAAGATATTATTGGCCGACTCTCTTTGCTGGTGTGTACAAAACTGTTAAAAGCTGTCATGAATGTCAGATTTTTGAAGGGAGAAGAAAATTGCAGCCTTTTCCACTCAAGCCCGTTGAAGTAAGTACTCCTTTTCAACAATGGGGTTTGGATTTCATTGGCGAGATCCATCCTGCTTCTTTAGCTCAGCATAAGTGGATCCTCACAGCGAAGGATTATTTCACTAAATGGATTGAGGCGATTCCCACCGGGCAGGCCACATATTCGGTAATAATTTCATTTCTTCAGAATAATATTTTGTCTCCTTTTGGCTATCTGAATAAGTTAACTACTGATAACACAACAGCTTTAAAATTAAAAAGAATGGTTGAGTTTTGTGATAAGTATCAAATCACTTTGGGGCATTCAACCACTTATCATCCACAAGGCAACGGATTGGCCGAGTCATCCAATAAATGTTTGGTCAACATTATTAAAAAACTGTTGGAAATAAACAAGAAAAGTTGGCATAAGAAGTTGGTCAAAGCACTTTGGGCAGACAGAGTGAGTCAGAATAAATCCATTGGTATGTTCCACTTTGAGCTAGTATATGGAGTTGACATGGTATTTCCTACCTCTCTTGTAGTTCTAGTGGTGAAACTTCTGCAGGAAGCTAGCAGTGAATATGATCATATGCAAAGGAGAATAAATCAAATGATCCATTTGCAGCAGACTAGAGAGGAATTTTTCCAAAACACGTTCAAGCTGCAAGAGAGAATTAAGAAAATATATGACAAAAAAGCCAAAGTGGACAAGTTTCAGTTGGAAGAAGTGGTGCTGAAATGGGATGCAAGAAACGAGGAAAAAGGTAAGCATGGTAAGTTCGAAAATCTCTGGAAAGGAACCTTCAAAATTGCTGCATATTGGGGTCAGAATTATTTTCTTCTGAAAGAGATGAATGGGGAAGATTGTCCAGGAGGGCCATTCAATGGTCGGCTGCTCAAGCAGTATCATTTCTGAAATGCTTTCTGTTGTTTTACATTGTCACTGTACATACCAGTTTATTTCAGTTTCATTGCAAGTGTGTGTTGTCATCTTTCTTTCAGTTTGGGGCCCGAGGTGAAGGCTATAACTCTGAATATTGATTTCAGCTTTGGTTCAAGTTTGTCGAGTCAGGTCTTTCAGTCATTTTGGTTTCAAAATTGAGTTGGTTTGAGTCAATTTTTAGTCAATAAAATGAGTCAAAAGTCTTCTGTTGGTTTATCGAAGTTATGGAATCCATAGCCCAATGGATGAAGGAACTGCCTACTCTCCAAAAAATATATAGCTATTGGCACCTCCAAGGAGCTACCATCCCCATTGGAGCCAATCTTAGAGTCGGTATCTTCATCCCTCCATCCGAGATCAAAATTCTCTTGTTGCATTTCATGTTTAGGTGTCTCACTTAGTTCAGTAAGCTACATTCCATTAGGAGCATGGATCATCTGATGGTAGGGGCTCGTCGCTCATATCCCTCACATCTTGTACCTGTTGACCTAGTTCTCTTCATTAAAATCATGTACAGTCATGTTTGGTTTCATAGTTGGCAAAGAATCATTTTAGGGTTTTTAGTCTCATTAGGTCTAGGGTTTAGTTAATCAGCTCTCCAAATGCCTAATAATGGTCAGCAGGCACATGAGGAAGCTTCAAATAAGGTTTCAGTGCAAAATTTTCATCATCATAATGCTTGATAATGATTTTTCTTCAAAACTCTATTTTGAAAAAAAATTGTCTATTTTCTCTCTATGTAATAAATGCAATGTAATTTTCAAAGTCTTCAGTTGTAATAATGGTCCATTCGCAACCCTGGTCGCCTTTGCCAAAACTCCATGCCATCCATTCCCTGCAAAAAAAACAAGAAGCTCATCATTCAGTCCAAAAACCAAAAGCAAGCAAAACATAGTTCTTTTGAAAAGTGTCAAAGTTTTCAAACATTACAAAGTGGGTTTTCAAAAAGAAAAAATTAAAATATTTGGCATAAAAGATATTTTCATTGTTGCAAAGATTCATTTGCATGCCAAGAGACATCATTAAGCCAATGAAAATCATGGAGGAGTGAAGAAAGAGGTTTGGAGGGCGGACTGTGTTGAAATTGGTTGCGTGGCGCACAGGGCAGGTGTCGTGACGCATAGGCTGACCGCGGTGCACTCAGCCTAACATTGATTCGGTCTCCTTTGCTCTGAGTAAGTCCATGTGACCTTTGAGTTTCCAATGAAAATGTATTGGGTGTTGTTTATAAGGATTTGAACAATACAAAAACTAAACCCTATTATCTTGTCGAGAAGGGCCTCCTTTGGGTTTTGCAAATAATTTTGGTGTCAATAATTCCATCTCCCCACCTTGTTTTTTCCCCATCCCTCATCCTCTTACATCCCTAAAGTTACTCATTCTTAAACCTATCTCCCTATCTCTAAAGTCATTTCATTCCCCATCATTCTCATTTTCCCATTTCACTTGCAAAATTTACCAAACCCCAAGTTTTCCCAAGAAGTCAAGTGGATGTCCTTACATTTCAAATTTCACTTGATTAAAACTCATTGTCCCCACTGTCCTATCTCTCTACAGTCCATCCCATACTACCATACATTTTGCACTAAAACAAAAGCACTGAAACTCTCATTTTCATATATCCAATACAATATAGACTTTGCATCAACCTTTGACATCATGGAGACAGATATTGATACATCATATGACCGACACAGTGATTCCACCACTGAGTTACATGCACCTAGAAGGCCTCATAAAAGTGGTAGACATGTGAGAGAAGAGCCCACTTCATTGGCTGAATTTCAGGCTTGCCCACTTGCCATGGCATGTTTCCAACAATAGTCATGTTTTCAATTTTGTGAAATGATTGCTATGACGCATTATCATCAAGTGTTGGCTCGTTTATTTGTATTGCATTTACATGATGGTCAGGTAACTCTTGCTGGTGTAACTTTCACTTTAACACCAGAAACTATCTCTCAAGCAACCAGAATACCGAATGTGGGAGAGCAGTGGAACAAAAGATAGCAGGTGGACAGAGTGCATTATGAACCATATATCAGGCCTAGCTTTGTGAAACAACTCAGCAGAGTGTTTCCTTTCCAGTTCCTAAAGGAGTCCTATGTGCCTCTGATGAAACTCATTATCAGATATTTCAGTTGTGAGGGCCAGTTTTCACGCCTCTATGCCTATCATATCAGGTTATTGATGCATTTCACCAAGGTGAGTATGATGAACCTCCCTTATTTCATGTGCCAGAACATCGAGAGAATGACCTCTCTCATGAAAAGGAAAACTCCTGAGCAGCAGTACAACAGTATTTATCATTATGCACTCATTAAGATCGTGGTTGTGCATCAGCTTGGCCTGCAGGGTATTTTATGGGAGGATTTAATTTCTAATGATTTCTTCACAGCTCCTCAGGTTCCTCCGAAGGTTGTTCATGATGCAAGTTAACCTTCATATCAACATGGAGGTCAGGAGACAGAGACTACTAGTGTGTTGATGTATGTCACTTATCAGAGAGTCACCAGAGGATTATTTGCAGAAGCCCGACGAGTATTATCTCCACATGGGGTGAAAGGGGTATCGCTTCCATCATCGGTAGCACAGGTACCGGTACAGGACAGAGGTAAGAGGCCCATGCAGGAGGAGGGGCCTTCAGGAGGCCAAGATACAGGCTTCGTACTCATTGATGAGGATTTGAGCTCTCCAAGCTCAAAGTTGAGAGAGACCATTCAGGAGCAGAAGGCAAAGATAGAAACATTGACAGTCAAGTTGCAAAGAGCCCAATGGATTATAAAATACCTGAAGCAGCGAAACAAATAGTTGGAAGATCAACAAAAAATCATGGAGTTGCAAAACATCCGTGAGAACCGGCAAGCTGCCCAAAGAAGCCAAACCGAGATGACGTCCATTGAGCGAGAGATTGAGGATGATAGAGAGACTTGGCTTGAGAGGGTCAATATTCATCTTGAGAAGCTGTTGGAGAATTCCAAAAAGGAAAATAACATGCTCAGGCACATGAATAATCATTGTTGGGCGAGGAATCATGTTTGCAAGGCGTGAATCAAGATCCTGAAGGCAAAGTTAAAGAGAGCATTAAAGTATCCCAAAAGGCATGATAGAATCCAAATTTTGGACAAAGCTTCTTTGGCCTAGCATAGCACTTGATGGTGGACATTCAACCCTAATTTCAGCAAATTTGGGAAACATTTTGAATTTTGAATTTTTTTGGCCTTTACACAGAATTTCCTGCCCGACACATCATGCCACTTGGCGCGCGCTTATAATTGGTAGCTCCTCTTGAAAAAAAAAATTTATTTCTGGATTTTTCATCAAAAATTATGCATGCCTACCCATTACCTAAGGATTTTGACAAGTTTTGGGTTGCCAGAAGGGTCAAAAACACCTTAAAAATGGCCTTTCTGCCACTTTTTGGACACACAGGAAGAAGTGTTGGGAGATTTGATTTTTGGAGGGGAAAATGGCAACCATATTCAGAAATTCCACTTGGGTTTGAAATTATACAGGTAGATATTTCTAGCAAGCTATCCTGAACTCAATTTGGACTCCGGGAAGGCCCTCAAAATCAGCTCCAAAATGATGCGACGCATAGAGATTTTAGGCGCGACGCATTGGGAATTTTGGCCTAGTTTTCAGTCAGTAACTTATTTTTTCACCTAGTCTTGGTCAGTTTGACTTTTTCATCTTTGAATGATAAACTCTTGATGTAACTTGATGTAATTTCATGGCTTTGATGTAATTTTGGCACATTTTTACTCATGTAAGTAGATTCATTCACCAAAAAGTGAATTGAAACTAAATGAATCAATTCCCTATCTTATAGAGGCAAGTTGTTCCACTGCCTATTTTCTAGTTCTTAGTTTACATTTTGTTGAAATAGCTACTAAAATAGTGAGCTCGACCCCTAGAGGCATGGGGATGAGTTAGGATTTTCTATATCTTGTAGTTCTAGAGTCATTTTTAGGGTTGGACTCTTGAGATTGTTTGGAGCTTCATTGTACATTTCATCTCTGCATTTTGGCAAAGGAATAGACCAGGGTTTGCAGCATTATTTGGGATCCATGTGGCTCTATGTTTTGATGGTGTGTTTATCTCTATGATTGTAAGTTTACTGATGTTTCATGTGTATCATCCTCCTTCTCATTTCTTCTTAAGTTAAAAAAACAAGTATTAAAGGTGGAATTCATTATTGCAGTGCTCTACCATGAGTTTTGTATAATTTTCCATGTTTTCAACTGTCTGAAGAGGATTCTTGAAACCCTCTTACCCTATTCAACTCCTCCCTAGTCTAAGCTATCAATTTCATTCAATTCGAAGCATCAAAACAATTTCCTTCCTTGCCCCTTCCAATCCTATGCAAAGCAAGTGGTTTCTAGAGAACAATATGTATATAACACCGGTTCAACAAAAACACGAAATCGATCAGCTCCTTTCATATATGCTAAATTAGCCTTTATTTCAAGTCAACTCAAGCCTCATTGATTATTTTTGCTGAGATTGACCCGGAGAGAGCCCTCTCCTAATCTTGTAGGGAAAGCTACCAGATTAAGCATGGTTTGATGTTACTCTAGACTTTGCCTTCATTCAGCCTGAGGTAGATTTAGGAAATAACATAGTGGTGACCATACTAAGGAATAAAATGGTTTTCTTGTTAGTGTTATTCATTTTATAAGCTACAGACGGAGCCTGAAGTTATTCCATGTAGCCTTCGAAATGCTCTTTCTTTGCATTAGCGAAAGTAGATAAACGCTGCTTCATTCAATCTCCAGTCTAGTTTGTAAATGTAACATCTGACTTTTAAATTGCCCCAGTACATCAGATCATTCTAGAATTTTGGATGATGAGTTTATAATTTGATAGGCTGAACAAGTTGGTTTTGTCCCTTTGATTTTTGAAAATAATTCAACACACTGGCTTCTAGACGACATACCAGAGAAAATCTGGATCCAGATCCACCTCCTGTGTATGAAAATCCAAATCTTATTTCGATAACCCTTCATTGAGAAAGTTCTGTGATTTCTCTGTTTAAATCTCATTCATGTTACGTTGTTTTTTATTATCTTGAAGATCTTGAGTTTGATGAAAAAATTGAGTTGTCGTTGTTTGAGACGAAGTCTGAAAATGCTATTGGTTCTACTGTCATAAATCCAGAGTTTATCCAATATCTTGAAATTGAACAGGTTAATAGATCCATTAATAGTTACATCTTGGACATTCAGAATTCCATTGTGGCAACAAACATCCCTGAATTCATAGAGTCTGCATCTGCAACTCTTGGGTCATCAGCAATTACATCTGGTTCACAAATTCCTACCGAGCCTCCTTTCATTCCTACCATTCCCATGCAACCATCTATCTCTGACCAACAATCTACAGCAGTCTTGCCTCCATCCACACCTCAGATACCTCATACATCAACTGCTCCGACTCCTCCTATATCTCCAAGACTGATTGTAAATCCACCCAGAGAAATGGCTGCCCAATCTGAACCTCTTGTGTTGCCTCAAAACTTGGATGACATGCTCGCAGATTATCAAAGTAAAATTCCATTATTTGATGACCCTCCTCAAAGTGTCACTGCTCAGCAACATGTGGATAGAATGACAGATTTCTTTGACCTTCATGAGATTGATGCGGAAAATGTAACAATGAGATTGTTTGTTCAAACCTTTGGAGGAGAAGTCAAAAAGTGGTTCAGAGATTTGCTGCCTAGAAGTATTGCTACATTAGCTAATATTCAGAGACAATTCTTGGATCGATGGGAAGTACAGAAGGATCCTCTTTCAATCCTTTCCGAATATGACAATATCAAGCGGAATGTTGGTGAGTCTGTCCAAGACTATTGTATTAGATTCAATACCGTTTACAATGCAATTCCTGATGATATAAAGCCACCTAGGGGGTATGCGTTGATTAAGTTTCTGGATGGATTCAATCCTCGCATGGCTTATCAATTAAGAGAAAGAAGTCTGGCTACTTTAGAAGATATGCAGAAAATTTCAGTCAGTGTTGAAGCTAATCTGAATGCTAGGAGAGCTAGAATGAGAGCTGAAAAGAAAGTAGCAATAAAGGAAGAGGTTTCCATGTCAGATCAAATTCTTCGGAAGACAGAAAATATGTTTGAAATATTAACACTTGATAAGCCTGAACCGCAGATCAAAAATCCTAATTTCTGTGGCCAGCTGCAACCGCAATTAAGAATCAAGCAAAGAGAGCAGCGAGCACAAGAAAAGACAACACAACAGCAAGTGAAGACACCCTTACAGAAAAATTTTGTTGGTCAGGAATCAGATGATGAAGAGAATTTAATAGGAGAAGAGAATCATTTCTTTACACCTAATGATATGCCAATTTTTATCACTAAAGATGAGAAGTATTCCGAAAGTTTAGCTATACAAAAAGACGAGGATTTCATCTTGGAAAATGAGACAGCTCTTGAGGAAGAGTCTGATGAGTATCAGAGGGGATAGATGAATGCCTTGACGGCCCAGCAGCGATAATATTCACTCAGAAATAGAGATGTCCCTATTAATCTAATTCAAAAGAGAAAGGAAGTTTCAACACCAAAGAACGATTCACCCGTGGCACAGAAGAAGGGAAAAGAGATAGCTGATCCCACTGCTAGAAAATTCCCATCAACGAATGAAAGATCCAATCAGCCAATAGTATCAAAGGAGAAAACTAAAAATAAGGATGTTCCAGCTAAAGAGGTAGAGAAAATTTCAGTTTTTAACTTAGAAATGAAATTGCTAAGTTAAAACTATCCATTCCTTTGACTGAATTGATGAAGAACAACAACTATAAAAGTCAAGTGTCCAAGATTTTGAATTTAGATCCATTGTCTGATATGGTAAATGCAGAAGATGATCAACATGAGTTGATTTTTTGTCCAGCATTGGATGGTGAGTCTCCAGATAGTGATGTACCTCCTTTTTATATCAGCCTTAGATTGCATGATTTTGTGTTACACAATACTATGTTTGATTCTGGAGCCTCTCATAATCTCATGCCGAGGGAAATCATGGAGAAATTGGGATTGCATATCACTAGAAAGTATCATGATCTCTATTCTTTTGATTCTAGTAGAGTAAGATGCATTGCGCTTATCAAAGATTTTGTGGTCAGCTTGGATTAGATTCCAACGAAAAATGTTTTGATGGATGTGGTTGTGGCGGATATCCCTCCTAGATTTGGCATGCTTCTTTCCAGATCTTGGGGAGCGAAACTTAAAGGAACATTGCAGCTTGATTTCTCCTATGCTACTATTCCTATGTTTGGTCAGATGAGGAAATTATATCGGGAGCAAAAGATGAAGTATATGATCACCAGCAAGGAGAAACCGGTAAATCATCCAATCAATTATGTACATACAGATTTAGAATCATTTGTTTTGTATTCAGATAGTTTCAATGACGTAAATAGCCATTTAGTTGAAGTAGAAGACATTCCGAAAATCAACGAGAATTTTAGAGAGGTCTTAAAGAAAGAGAGACAAAAACTTGAAAGTTCTACTTAGAAATCAGGCTTCCAACAGCAGCAAAAATTTGATGGACAGCAAGCAGAAATAATAGAGCAAACAGAATTTCAGCACTTGGAAGAGGGTGAAGATGGTTTATGGACCATGGATTTTGATGGTGCAGTAGGAAATGATGGTTCTGGAATTGGAATTTTGGTACGCAGCCCTTTTTCCACCGCAAACAAGGTACCGAGTAATGTAAGGGTCTGTTCTTATAAATTGGCTTTTGATTGTTCAAATAATGAGGCTGAATACGAAGCTTTAATTGCTGGTCTGAAAATTATTAGAAAGCTGAATGCTAAAAAGATTGCAGTGTATGGCAACTTTGAGTTAGTTATCAAGCAAGTGAAAGGTGAATACCAAGCTAAGCATCCTCAAATGTGGGCTTACCGAAATGCAGTACTAGATATCCTGAGATTGTTTTCAGATTATACTTTGACTTGTGTCCCTCGTATTTAGAATGGTATTGCAGATGCACTTGCAAAGACAGCAAGTAATTTGAAAATTCCGATGAACTCAAGTAAAAAATTTGAAATTCATTTGAAGCATCATCCGACTGTCCCAGACAATCAAAGGTATTGGCAAGTGTTTCAAGATGACGAAGAAATTGACGAATTTCTGCAAAATAAAGGTAAATTCAAAGACACTTCTATTGATGTGGAGCATGACGATGGTGGGGCTGATGTGCAAGTAAATTAGATGGAAGTATTGCAACTGAAGGATAATGTCATTCCTAAAGGTCTAATACCTTTAGAGGAACTTTTCGATCAAGATGATGTAGCTCGAAAACCAACCTTGCAGCCAACTGAAAAGGGAGTTGAAGATATGAAAATTGGATCAGCTGAGAATCCAAAGATGGTGAAATTGTCCAAAGCATTGCCACCATAGGTAAAAGCAAAGTATATCAGTTTATTGTCTTCTTTTGTTGATGTATTTGATTGGGACTATTCAGATTTGAAGACATACGATACAAACATAATTCAACACACCATTCCAATCAAGCCAAATCAAAAACCCTTCAGGTAGAAGTTGAGAAGAATAAATCCTAAGTTGCTGCCCTCAATTGAGAAGGAAGTGAATTGGTTGTACAAGGCTGGTATCATTATTCCTATAATATTTTCAGATTGGATTTCTAATTTGGTGCCCGTACGCAAGAAAATAGGTGAGATTCGTTTGTGCATTGATTTTAGGAATCTGAATAAGGTTTCTTTGAAATATAATTATCCATTGCCCAAAATGGATCACATACTTCAGCGAGTAGTTGGAGCATATCATATGTTGCTACTCGATGGTTATTCTGGTTATAACCAAATTCTAGTCCATGAGGATGATAGAGACAAAACAACATTCACCACTCCGTGGGGAACCTTTGATTATGCTAAAATGCCTTTCGATTTGAAGAATGCTGGTGCGACCTTTCAGCAAGCAATGGATATGGCATTTGCAAATGAGAAAAATGTTTTTCTAGTTGTGTATCTTGATGATTTGACAGTCTTTTCTAATTCAGATGAAGAGCACCTTTACCATTTGAAGATTTTTTTCCAGCGGTGTATAAATTATGGTGTGTCACTCAATCCAAAAAAAAGTTTGTTTGCCATGGATGAGGGCAAGCTTCTTGGTCATATTATCTCAAAAGATGGCATTCGTATTGATCCAGCTCGAGTAGAAGCTATTTAGAAAATTGATCTTCCCCGAAACAAAAAGGAGATCCAATCATTCAAAGGTAAGATGAATTTCTTGCGCCGCTTTGTGCCCAATCTTGCTGAACATTTAAGGGAGATTACAAACATGCTTAAGAAATATAGTGTAGTAAAGTGGACTGAGGAGGCTGTAAAATATTTCAATTTAGTGAAGTTGGCTCTTTCTTCAGCTCCGGTTTTTATCAGCCCAGACTATACTCAGGATTTTATTTTGTTTTCATTTGCCTCGGATCACACTATGGCAGCAGTATTGATGCAGAAAAGAGATCAGCATGAAAAACCAGTTTCTTTTTTCAGCCGAACGATAAGAGATGCAGCCTTAAAGTATAACATTATTGAAAAGCAAGCTCTTGCCTTAGTGAAAGCATTGAAATATTTTCGAGTATATATTCTGCATTCTCACATCCTTGGTTATGTTCCTAATGCTATTGTTAAGGATGTTTTAGTGCAAACAAATCCGGAGGGGAGACGAGGCAAATGGATTGCTGCCTTGTTGGAGTATGATGTAGAGATAAAGCCTACAAAGCTTATCAAAGGACAAGGGCTGGCCAAGCTAATGGCTGAGTCAAATTTGCATACCTTGGACATTAATCTCATTGCTGCTATTTCTGAGGAAAATGAAGAAAGTTTGCTAATTCAGGTATCAGAAATTTTTGTTCTTTCTCCTTGGTATTCGGATATTGTATATGTGCTCGAAAATTTGTCACCACCACCAGGAATGGCAAAAAAAAAAAGTAGAAGTCTGAAATTGAAGGCTGCCAAGTTTTGTATCATGAATAATGCACTCTATTGGAAAGATCCCGGTGGTGTTTTGTTGAATTCTTTGGTTGAAGAAGAAGCAAAGCAGGTTATGGAGGATTTTCATAAGGGAGATTGTGGAGGACACCTTTTCTGGAAAACAACGGCCAAAAAAATTTTGAGAGCAGGATATTATTGGCCGACTCTCTTTGCTGATGTGTACAAAACCGTTAAAAGTTGTCACGAATGTCATATTTTTGAAGGGAGAAGAAAATTGTAGCCTTTGCCGCTCAAGCCCATTGAAGTAAGTGCTCCTTTTCAACAATGGGGTTTGGATTTCATTGGCGAGATCCATCTTGCTTCTTCAACTCAGCATAAGTGGATCCTCATAGCGACAGATTATTTCACTAAATGGATTGAGGCGATTCCCACCAGGTAGGCCACAGATTCGATAATAATTTCATTTCTTGAGAATAATATTTTGTCTCGTTTTGGCTGTCTGAATAAGTTAATTACTAATAACACAGCAGCTTTGAAATAAAAAATAATGGTTGATTTTTGTGATAAGTATCAAATCACTTTGGCGCATTCAACTGCTTATCATCCACAAGGCAACGGATTGGCTAAGTCCTCCAATAAATATTTGGTCAGCATTATTAAAAAAATGTTGGAAATAAACAAGAAAAGTTGGTATAAGAATTTGGTCAATGCACTTTGGGTAGACAGAGTGAGTCAGAAAAAATCCATTGGTATGTCCCCCTTTGAGCTATTATATGGAGTTGACACGATATTTCCTACCTCTCTCGCAGTTCCAGTGGTCAAACTTCTGCAGGAAACTGGCAGTGAAGATGATCATATGCAAAGGAGAATAAATCAAATGATCCATTTGTAGTAGACTAGAGAGGAATTTTTCCAAAACACGTTCAAGCTGCAAGAGAGAATTAAGAAAATATGTGACAGAAAAGCCAAAGCAGACAAGTTTCATTTGGAAGAAGTGGTGCTGAAATGGGATGCAAGAAATGAGGAAAAAGGTAAGCATGGTAAGTTCGAAAATCTCTGGAAAGGACCCTTCAAAATTGTTGCATATTGGGGTCAGAATGATTTTCTTCTGAAAGAGATGAACGGGGAGGATTTTCTAGGAGGGCCGGTCAATGGTCGGCTGCTCAAGCGGTATCATTTCTGAAATGTTTTTTGTTGTTTTACATTTTCACTGTACATACCAGTTTATTTCAGTTTCATTGCAAGTCTGTGTTGTCATATTTCTTTCAGTTTGGGGCCCAAGCTGAAGGCTATAACTCTGAAGATTGATTTCATCTTTGGTTTAAGTTTGCTGAGTCAAGTCTTTCAGTCATTTTTGTTTCAAAATTGAGTCAGTTTGAGTCAATTTTTAGTCAATAAAATGAGTCAAGAGTCTTGTGTTGGTTTTTCAAAGTTATGGACTCCATAGCCCAATGGATGAAGGTACTGCCCACTCTCCCAGAAATCTATAGTTCTTGGCACCTCCAAGGAGCTACCATCCCGATTGGAGCCAATGTTAGAGTCGGTATCTTCATTCCTCCGTCAGAGATCAAAATTCTCTTGTTGCATTTCATTTTTAGGTGTCTCACGTATTTTAGTCAGCTGTATTCCATTAGGAGCATGGATCATCTGATGGTAGGGGATTTTCACTCATATCCCTCATGTCTTGTACCTACTGACCTAGTTCTGTTCATTAAAATCATGTACAGTCATGTTTAGTTTCATAGTTGGAAAATAATCATTTTAGGGTTTTTAGTCTCATTAGGACTAGGGTTTAGTAAATCAGGTCTCAAAATGCCTAATAATGGTCAGAAGGCACATGAGGAAGCTTCAAATAAGGTTTTCGTGCAAAATTTTCATCATCATAATGCTTGATAATGATTTTTCTTCAAAACTATGTTTTGAAGAAAAATTGTCTATTTTCTCTTTATGTAATAAATGCAATGTAATTTTCAAAGTCTTCAGTTGTAATAATGGTCCATTCGCAACCATGGTTTCCTTTGCCAAAACTCCATGCCATCCATTCCCTGTAAAATAGACAAGAAGCTCATCATTTAGTCTAAAAACCAAAAGCAAGCAAAACAGAGTTCTTTTGAAAAGTGTCAAAGTTTTCAAACATTACAAAGTGGGTTTTCAAAAAGAAAAAATTAAAATCTTTGGCATAAAAGATATTTTCATTTTTGCAAAGATTCATTTGCATGCCAAGAGACAGCATTGAGCCAAGGAAAATCATGGAGGAGTGAAGAAAGAGGTTTGGAGGGCGGACTGTGTTGAAATTGGTTGCCCGGCGCACTGGGCAGGTGTCGCGACGCATAGGCTAAGCGCGGCACATAGGGTCACTCCTCTGTGTGTTAGTTTGTTCCAGTGCGGTGCATCAGAAGGGCGCGACGCACTGGGTTGGCTGCACGACGCACTGGGCCGAAACACAAAATTTGTGCCATTTCTTCAAAAATTCAAATAAATTCGGTCTCCTTTGCTCCAAGTAAGTCCATGTGACCTTTGAATTGCCAATGAAAATTTATTGGGTGTTGTTTATAAGGATTTGAACAATACAAAAACTAAACCCTATTATCTTGTTGAGAAGGGCCACCTTTGGGTTTTGCAAATAATTTTGGTGTCAATCATTCCATCTCCCCACCTTGTTTTTTCCCCATCCCTCATCCTCTTACATCCCTAAAGTTACTCATTCCTAAACCTATTTCCCTATCTCTAAAGTCATTTCAATCCCCATCATTCTCCTTTTCCCATTTCACTTGCAAAATTTCCCAAACCCCAAGTTTTCCCAAGAATTCAAGTGGTTGTCCTTACATTTCAAATTTCACTTGATTAAAACTCATTGTCCCCACTACCCTACCTCTCTACAGTCCATCCCATACTACCATACATTTGGCACTAAAACAAAAGCACTAAAATTCTCATTTTCATCTATCTAATACAATATAGACTTTAGATCAACCTTGGACATCATGGAGACAGATACTGATACATCATATGACTAAGATAGTGATTCCACGACTGAGTTACATGCACCTAGAAGGCCTCATAAAAGTGGCAGACATGTGAGAGAAGAGCCCACTTCATTGGCTGAATTGCAGGCTTGCGCACTTGCCATGGCATGTTTCCAACAACAGTCATGTTTTCAATTTTATGAAATGATTGCTAGGACCCATTATCATCAGGAGTTGGCTCGTTTGTTTGTATTGCATTTACATGATGGTCAGGTAACTCTTGCTGGTGTAACTTTCACTTTGACACCATAAACTATCTCTCAAGCAAATGGAATACCAAATGTGGGAGAGCAGTGGAACAAAAGACAGCAGGTGGACATAGTGCATTATGAACCATATATCAGGCCTAGATTTGTGAAAAAACTCAGCAAAGTGTTTCCTTTCCGATTCCTAAAGGAGTCCTATGCGCCTCTGATGAAACTCATTATCAAATATTTCAGTTGTGAGCGCCGGTTTTCACACCTCTATGCCTATCATATCAGGTTATTGATGCATTTAACCAGGGTGAGGATGATGAACCTCCCTTATTTCATGTGTTGTAACATCGAGAGAAGGACCAATCTCATGCAGAATAAAACTCCTGAGCAGCAGTACAACAATATTTATCATTATGCACTCATTAAGATCGTTGTTGTGTATCAGCTTGGCCTGCAGGGTATTTCATGGGAGGATTTCATTTCTAATGATTTCTTCACAGCTCCTTAGGTTCCTCTAGAGGTTGCTCATGATGCAGGTGAACCTTCATATCAGCATGGAGGTCAGGAGACAGAAACTACTAGTGTGCCGATGTATGTCACTTATCAGAGAGGCACTAGAGGATTATTTGCAGAAGCCCGGTAAGTATTATCTCCACCTGGGGTGGAAGGGGTATCTCTTCCATCATCAGCAACATAGGTATAGGTACAAGATAGAGGTAAGAGGCCCATGTAGGATGAGGGGCCTTCAGGAGGCCAAGATACAAGTTTCATACTCATTGATGAGGATTTGAGCTCTCCAAGCTCAAAGTTGAGAGAGACCATTCAGGAGCAGAAGGCAGAGATAGACACATTGACCGTCAAGTTGCAAAGAGCGCAATGGATTATAAACTACCTGGAGCAGTGAAACAAATGTTTGGAAGATCAAAAAACAATCATGGAGTTGCAAAACATCTGTGAGAACCGGCAAGCTGCCCAAAGAAGCCAAACCGAGATGACATCCATTGAGCGAGAGATTGAGGCTGATAGATAGACTTGGCTTGAGAGGGTAAATATTCATCTTGAGAAGATGTTGGAGAAGGCCAACAAGGAAAATAACATGCTTAGGCACATGAATAATCATTATTGGGCGAGCAATCATGTTTGCAAGGCGCGAATCAAGATCCTGAAGACAAAGTTAAAGAGAGCATTATAGCGTCGCAAAAGGCATGATAGACTCCAAATTTTGGCCGAAGCTTATTTGGCCCAGCATAGCGCTTGGTGGTGGACATTCAACCTTAATTTCAGCAAATTTGGGAAACATTTTTTCATTTTGATTTTTTTTGGCCTTTACGCAGGTTTTCCTGCCCGATGCGTCGCACCACTTGGCGTGCGCTTATAATTGGTAGCTCCTCTTGAAGAAAAAATTGTATTTCTGGATTTTTCATCAAAATTTATGATGTGTACCCATTACCTAAGGATTTTGAGAATTTGGGGGTGCCTGGAGGATCAAAAACACCTTAAAAATGGCATTTCTGCCACTTTTTGGGAGATTCGATTTTTGGAGAAGAAAATGGAAACCAAATTCAGAAATTCCACTTGGGTTGGAAATTGGACATGCATATATTTCCAAAGCGGTATCCTTCACTCAATTTGGACTCCGATAAGGCCCTCAAAATCAGCTCCAAAGTGGCTTGATGCATAGAGATTTCAGGCGCTGCACATTCGGAATTTTGGCCTAGTTTTCACTCAGTAACCCAATTTTTCGCCTAGTCTTGGCCAGTTTGAATTTTTCATCTTCAAATGTGAAACTCTTGATGTAAATTGATATAATTTCATGGCTTTGATGTAATTTTGGCACATTTTTACTCATGTAAGTAGATTCATTCACCAAAAAGTGAATTGTAACTGAATGAATTAGTTCCTTATCTTATAGAGGCAAGTTGTTCCACTGCCTATTTTCTAGTTCTTAGTTTTTACCTTGTTTAAAAAGCTCCTAAAATAGTGATCTCGACCCCTATAGGCATGGGGATGAGTTAGGCTTGTCTATATCTTGTATTTCTTCAGTCATTTTTAGGGTTGGACTTTTGGGATTGTTTGGAGCTTCATTGTACATTTCTTCTCTGCATTTTGGCAAAGGAATAGACCAGGGTTTGCAGCACTCTTTGGGATCCATGTGTCTCTATGTTTTGATGGTGTGTTTCTCTCTGTTATTGTAGGTTTACTGATGTTTCATGTGAATCATCTTCCTTCTCATTTCTTCTTAAGTTAAAAAAACAAGTATTAAAGGTGGAATTCATTAGATTTGTAGTGCTCTACCTTGAGTTTTGTTTAATTTTCCATGTTTTCAACTGTGTGAAGAGGATTATTGAAACCCTCTTTCCCTCTTCAACTCCTCTCCGGTCTGAGCTATCCATTTCATTCAATTCAAAGCATCAAAACAATTTCCTTCCTTGCCCCTTTCAGCTCTCTGCAAAACTGATCATTTCCTGGACCCAAAATTTGCCTTTCCCTTTGATTCCAACAAAAACCCGAAAATAAAATCAAACTCTTTCACATATATGCCTAGCCTAAAATTACCCTTTATTTCAAGTCATCTCAAGCCTCATTGATTATTTTTGCTGAGATTAACCTGGAGAGAGCCCTCTCCTGATCTGGTAGGGTTAGCCACCAGATTAAGCATGGTTTGATGTTACCCTAGAATTTGCCTTCTTTCAGCCTGAGGTAGATTTAGGAAATAACACCTTCCTTCTTATTATATCCATCTAGCTGTTTGGAACCAACTTGGGACTAAGCAGTTTGAATTTCCTTTGGTTTTTTAAATTTCTTCCGCTGATGATCCCTACCAAAATTCTTTAAGTAAGCTGGTTTTTGTTTCTTTCCTTTGAATTCACCCTTGTTTACCCATTTTTTCCCATGCTCCCCCTTTCCTTTAAACTACTGGTAGCATAGTCTAGCTTTCCTCACCACTTCATCCATAGTTTTTGGATTATCGAACTCTATCTTCTCCTTGTACACAGCAGGAAAACAGTTCAAAAACCTTTGTACCTTTGCCTTCTCTTCACGAATATAAGGAACATACCTTAACAAATTTGTAAACTTGGTGAAAAAATCATATATGGTGAGCTGTTCCAATCTGAGTTCATGGAACTCCTTTTCTTTATGATCATAATAACGTTCATTCAAATATCATTTTTTAAAATTTACTTGGAAATCTTCCCAAGTCACTGTTATTTCATCAATGGCATGGACCATTTTAGTCTCCTCCCACCACAAGGTAGCCTTACACTGCAACTGGTAGAGAGCTAAATTGGCGTTCAGATTGCTCTCGTATTCATAAACCTGAAAATACTTAATCATATTCAAGAACCATGCCTCATCATCTTCCTCCTTCTCCACATCATAGGAGGGAGGCTTAATTTTTCAGAATTCCCCCAGTAATTCCTTCCTTTGTTTACACTGATGTCTAGTAGTGTCATCTTCCTCAGAATCATCTAAGAACTTGCCTTTCTTCCTCTTTCTGGAACCTTCACCTTCTTGGCAATTCCACGAAGTCAGTTCTCTTATGAGCTTTTCCTGCTCCTCACTGGCTAATGATAGCCTGTCATTCTGGCTTCTTGGCTTAACCATCTCCCGTTGAAACCTGTGCAACATAGCCATCAAAGAAGCTTTGGGATCTGGCGCGTTATCTTCATCACGCAGATCAACATAAATTTCATCTCCTTCAGCCATTGACTTTTCAGTTCCAGTACCACTGTACACTAAAAATAACACATCAGTAACAGAAAAATTTTCAAAAAGAAACAAAATAATTTATATAGTGAGCACACAACAACAACCCATTTTTTTAACATGGGCTCTGATACCATTTGTAACATCTCTCTCTATTACCAACAAATTTTTTTTTTCCAATATTAACATCACTTCATATTGAGTTTCACTTCTACCACAATACTGGATTTCAATAACATTTCTACGCCATGAAATTTCCTATACCTATATCATTATATAGATGGAAATCCATTTAATTGAATTAAAAAAATTAATTTTCAAGACCTTAATGTAAATTCGCTTATACTTTTCATATTAACCGTTTTTGTTAGATCTTTGATTTACTTCACTATATTATAGATATATCTTATATGGTTGAATTTAAAATCCATTATTTTTTTATCCCATACGCTTACCATAACTTATAGTGTAAGTATTATCATGAGTATACACTTCGTCTTTAACATTAGAGATCGAAGGTCTAATGAATAATCCCTTTTCGTTACATAGGTGAACAAAATCTTATAATTAAACCATTGTTAAGTTGCTTGCACCTACTACTATAACCTCATATGAAACCCTTCATTTATTTCGATAGCTGGCCATTTAATATCTGCACTTTAGTAAAAAGGGTTCACATTACTTTTCCTTGTGCTTTGTATTGGGGATACTCACACGTCTTACTGTCCATCAAACAGAAGATTTAAATTTTCATGATAGAGTCCTTTCTTGCTCCAGACTGGAGATTTTATTTCTCTTTTCACTAACTCTCGTACTACTCCTCAACACGGTTACTATTAATTTATGGCACGTAACATTAGCGGTTGGATTCATAAATTTTAAGGGTCACCATCACATTTTCAGGCATTGAAATACTCCGATCTTTCAATTAATTTTTCCTACTTGGTACTAGAACTCTGGTCGAATATAATTAAATACGATAGGACTGGTACGAAACTATCCTATCGAATTAATTTTTACAGCCCCTCTCGGGATTCTTCAAGTCCTCTACCATAGAAATTCAGGTTTCCAAGTTTCCATAACCATATTTCAACCCTTGATATGAATTACACATGCATGGTCATTGATTTCCGGTATTAGGGTTTCATGTTCTCTTTTTAAATCATGTTCTTTTACTTGCTGTTCCATTTTATCTGGGTTATTGTTCTTCATTTTCCCTTCTCAGCTTTTCCCTCAACACAATGTGGCTCTGCAACTATGAGGAATTCATACCAGGGGCATGCATTCCAGCACTACCATATCGCTATCATGATGGTAAGCAGTCTTTCCTCTCTTTTTCTTTTCTGCGTAATTACCTTGTGAAATACTTCCGCATTCTTGCGTTCGTTTTGCAATTTTTCCGTCTCGGAAAACTTTGTTTCTTACTTATTATTTCCAAATTATTTGTAACCTTTTCGGAATGAAACGTTTACTTATAAACGCATTGAAATTAACCCATATTTTCCCAATGATTTACCAAATCTCAACTTATAAAGATGGGTATTATATTTACAATAAAAATTTTGTTCTGTCTTACACATTTCAATTTTGGGCATTCGTAAATATTAATAGATCTAAATGGAATCTAAAACCTAACCCTCTCTGAGATTTTTATGGTTCCCTTCCTATTTTGTATAAGGGATTTATGATATGAATGATGAAGCATTTTTTCTTCCACGACGATGTAAAATGGTTTCAGAGCTCGATATAACATGGTCAAGTCTCATGATGGACGCGATTATCTCCAGTCTTGCAGTCAAGGTTAGACCCTCAAGCCATTTCTTTAAAATCATAAGTGAAATCTGTTATATCATCTCTTTTAACATCTACTGAATTTAATACCCTATTTTTTCAGAGAATTGACTCACTCTACGTTTAATAACACAGGTACCAATGTTTTCCGCCTTCAAATTTTTACATACAGTCTTTCTGTTTATTAATTCTTTGAATTATAACTTCTTACTAATGAGAATTTTATTTTAATTTCAGGTATAAAGGATCTTTGTTCTAACGAAAATTGTTCTAGCTATTTTACCTCACTCTTCGTGAAAACTTCATTTTGGCTCATTTGTTTTCGCTCGTCTACTGTACAGGTTCTCTACAATCCTCCAAATGTTCATTCGGGATTTTATCTATGTTTGCTGAAATTTCAATCAATTTGTTTGCAATATTTGTGTTCTGCTCAGTTGTATAATTTTTTTCATCATGATTGTCACGGAAATCAAGTTTTTATAAGGACATTATGAAACACTGGTTTACTCCCCTACTGTGCAAGCTAAGCAGAAAAATTTTCGTTTTCCTTATATAAACTTATTGCAATAACAATCATAATTAGACAGCAAAGATTATATCTAAGAAGTAACCCTTCAGAAGTAAACTTTTTATTTTTATTTGTTTTTGCATTAAATTTTTTTTTTCTTTTTAACTCATCAACTATCATTATTGTTCCTATTTCATAGTTTGTTGTAAAATAATGTTTACATGGATAAACGAAGGTGGGATTTATGCATCTCTACTACTCATAACATAACCATAAGCATATGCATTATGCTCGATATTTCTTTTTATGTACAGATTATAATTATCTGAAGCCTTAGATTTGGCAACAATATTTGTATAGAATTGTTGGTAAAATTTCTGTGAGATTATGTATAAATGAAGAGGTGGATATTCTGGTAACGCTATTTATGATAAAACGCCTCCCTTCGTGGAAATATTTAAAATTTCTACTCTAGTATTAAACAGGTGAAATTAATCATTGTCCTTATAAATGTTAGTATACATGCCCTTCAGAATTTTTTTTTCTTTTTTAAATCTATTCTATTTTATGCTGTGTAAATTTAGCAGATATCAGTCCAAGAAAAATATATTATTCTTATAATGACTTTGTACTATATATGTACATGCACTGTCCAAACTGTAAGTTAATGTTTTCTTTGATAATTGTATTTCTTGAATTTAATTTGGCACCGGTTAAATTTTCTAGAATTCTGAAATTCTCTAGCAGCATTTAATTTACTCACGTTATTATCTAAATTACCCATGTAATTCCATTGCAATTCTAAGACAAGGAGATTATAATATCAACATATTAAATTAGAGATATTTATTTTACTTGTAAGAGAAGAACCTATCTTTAGATTTAGACCAATTTTGGTTTATACATTCTGACAGATAACTTGTATCAGAAATTATTGATGCAACCAGGCTGATGAAGAAATGTAAATATACTTTATCAATTTGGCTAAATTCATGTTTATATAAAGTTACAGATATCATCTCAGTTCGCTACTAGTTTATAAAAGTATATATCTTACCTGTTCATATAACTATTCATTTTAGAAGTAGATTAAAGTTACACTTTAATTATTCTAGGGAATTGTTTTAATATCTCCAAATTTAAACCAGACTATGGTTTAGAGATTTTGGTTGATAGTATTTCTTAGAATTTATTCCTACTACAATACAGAAATTTAAAAGATTTATTTCTTCTATTTAATTGTGTTAAATGTAAGGAATAACAACCTCAGAAAACTTAATTCAAAATAACAGCTACAAAAATTATCAATACTGTACAACAACATCTATTTTAACCACTCATAAAATTAGTGTGCATACCACTTTTGTTGATGACCAATCCTCCCAACCTTAGAGTTCCTTTGTCTCTAGAACTCACTGCCGAGCTGAGATCCTCTCCAAGAAAATACCAACCTCAATCCGTTCTGGAGTAGCTTATTTAAGCTTATGCTCCCCTAAGCCTATTTCTAATTCTGAATCCAAAATTACAGGATGCTTTTATTCCTGTTTGCCTAGGCTTCCCTTTCTAGGGACTTTAAAGCTGCTTTCTGCTTTTCCAGCTTTTTACCTCTTCCCAACTACTCTCCACATCATTGGGGAAATCTAGATTTTTCCTTAAAAATCTAAATTAGAAATAAATTCTTTCAAGGATTTTTTTGAAAGATTTTTGGTGAAAGTCTTAGCCTCTTTCCATACCTCATGGATTTCGCAAGTGATCTAAAAAATCTCATTTGGTCAATATGCACAGAAACATTTTATTTATTTTTCAAAATTTAAATAATTAATTACATTCACACCATAGCTATCCATTGGGGTCCACTCCCTTTGGATTTAATTTCAAATGTCTAACTTGAAAAACGTAAAACTAGGGGTGTTAGATCTTGAGCCTTTCCACCATGATGGTGATTTAAGGCGTTTTCAAATAAGGAATTTCGCCCTAGTTTCTTTAATGATGAAACATATTTACCACTCAAATGACATTTTATTAACATGCAATAGAGAATAAATTCACATTCCCAACCTTACTTGGGTTATGAGGATTAAGGATTTGGAACCATTTTCATGGTTTAGCATCTTCGAACTGTCATCTATGATTTACTGGGTCACTTTTCAATTTTCTTGGAATGCATATAAAAACTCTTGCATTTTTTTACCAGTTAAATAGACAAGTAAGTTATATAAATTTCGGTGCCATTAATTTAAAACCAAGATGAGGTGTCATCTTTTGATCTAAAAAGAAGTATTTACATTGTGCTTCTTATGGATCACACTTGATTTTAAAGATAAAATGGTTAAAATGTTGTTGAATGACCTCTACATTAGTTTCAACTTCATGTCATGGGTTAGATTTAAAACAAGAACATGGAAGACACCAAGGATATTAGTGGTAAAAGGAAATGTGACATTTTGAATAGTTACAAGGATCATATAGGAAATAATACAGAGGTGATTCAACACATAGAAGAGAAACACACAAAATTTTCATAATAAGTCATGCAGTTTATTCTATTCTTCAGTTTAGTTTCCAGATTCGATATATGTGTATTTTTATTCAAGGCTATATCATAATTCACATATAAATTCAAAATTTATTTGGAAAATTGTTATAGTATTTTGTAGACAAATATTTCAATGTATAAAAAATTGCTTCGTACTCATTAAGGTTTTCTATACCAAAAGCAAGTGATCAAGAAGAAATATAAATAAATTGTACCAAAACGACCTCAGATTTAAAAGTAGAAAATCATGATCTATTTCTTTATTTAAGAGGCACTCAAGTTGGCATAATTGGACAAGGTATTTAACTTGAACATAGGCCTCATGATTTGAAACGCTCAAGGAAGTATTATTGTAGTAATATTTCATTGCAGCATGGTCTTTGCCTTTTGTTGATATTTTTATATCTTTCAACAACTCTCAAATAAGAATTAATTAGTACTATATGCAATCGCCTTATGATGTTTCCTTTGCAACATCTAGTGCATTTGCTAGTTATCACTCCATTCTTGTCTAAAGAGTTTCAAAACAGTAATCTTCATATCATATAGTGCCTTAACAATACACCAGATCACCATCTATTCTAAACCCCATAAGTGTAATAATTATTATTTTAAGTCCAAATTGTAATTTACAATAAATTTTTAATTAAAACACACAGTGAAATTATAACAGTAAATAAAAGTATTATATAAATAATTAAAACTAAAATTAAATTACAAAGAGGAAAAGAAAATTATTTAAATTATAATTAAAAACAAATATAACCTATATACCTTATTTAGGTATTTAAAAATATAATTTAAAATAAATATATATAAATAAACATTTCTAAGCGTAAAGGAGAAGTGTGCAATTCCAAAAGAATCTTTTGCTTTATTTGGGAATTATTACAAAGATATAAGCAATATTTGTACAATAAGGAATCATTTTTATAGCTAAATGTATCAGATTTAATAGGATCTTGCTGCAACTTTTGAATGAGTGTCCACACTTCTTCGTCCTTCTTCCATTAATCTCTTGCTTTGGTTATCCAATCTGGTTGGATAATAGAAATGGCACAAAGCAATGCTTCCACCTCTTCCTTATTTCTTGAGAGTGCATCTGCAACAACATTTAGCGTCCCTTTTTTGTATATTATTTCAAAGTCATAACCCAACATCTTTGTGACCTGTTTTTGCTACTCTTCTGAAGATAGTCTTTGTTCGAAAAAGTTTTTAAGACTATCATGATCAGTTTTTACCTTCAGGTGTCTTCCCATTAGGTAAGTTTGTTAGTGCATGGAGTATTGCTAACATTTCCTTCTCATAAATAGGCTTATGTAAATACTTTCCTTTGATTGGACGAATTTCAAAAGCAATGGGTCTTCCATCTTGCATTAAAACAACACCAATTCCAGTTCCTAATGCATCACATTCCACAATAAGGGTTTCTGTGAAGTCTGGTGTAGCTAATATTGGTGCTATGCACATTGCCCCTTTAAGATGTTCAAAGGCCTTAGTTGCTTTAGGAGTCCATGAAAATGCATCTTTCTTCAATAATGTCGTTAGAGGTGTTGCTATTCACCCATAATTCTTAACAAGCTTGCGATAATACCTTGTTAACCCGATAAATCATCGCAACTGCTTTATGTTTGTGGGGACTTTCCATTCCTTAATGGCTTTAATTTTGTTAGGGTCTACCTTAACACCCTCGTGAGATACAATATGACCCAGATATTCCACCTCTTGTACTCCAAAGGAAGATTTGGATGTTTTTTCATATAATTGTTTCTCCTGTTATAGTTTGAGCACCATGTCAACATGTTGAACATGATCCTTCCAAGACATGCTGTAAATTAGTATATCATCAAAAAATACTAGCACAAATTTTCTAAGGAAGGTTTTGAAAATGGATTTCATCAACCCTTGAAATGTAGAAGGTGCATTGGTAAGGCCAAAAGGCATGACCAAAAATTCATAATGACCCTCATGAGTTTGAAATCTTGTTTTCTAAATATCTTCAGTCTTCATTCTAATTTGATGATATATTGAACAAAGATCCAACTTGGTAAGATAAATTGCTCCATGTAATTCATCCAATAATTGATCAATCATAGGAATGGGAAATTTATCTTTAATAGTGAGCTTATTGAGCTCCCTATAATCCGGACACATTCGACACGATCCATCCTTCTTGTCTACCAATACTATAGGAGCAGATAAAGAACTTTGGCTAGGTTGAATCATACCCGCGTCTAAAATTTCTACAATCATACATTCAATTTTTCAATTTTGGACATAAGGATATATATAAGGCTTGATGTTTGGAGGAACAGTTCCTGGAATCAAATGAATAGCATGATCATGATCATGAATATGTGGGATCCCTTTGGGAGTTTCAAACACCTTTGAATGATTGTCCAAGACTTTTTGGAGATCTGCAGAAATAGATGATTTTGATGTTGGAACTTCTAGTGAGCATAATTGTGCAATTACGCCTCGTTGTTCATCCTTTAGGAGATTTGTCATGAAATTAGAGCTTATTATCTTTCCCGGCTTCCCTACAATACCCCGTAATTCAAATTCCTTTCCTTCGAAAAAACATTTCAGGAAAAGTTCTTGAAAATTAAAATCTACCGTCCCCAAAGATTGTAACCATTGTACTCCTAGTACAACATCAGCACCTCCCATAGGAATGGAAAGCATTGGAATATCCAATACATATTTCCCCCATGATTAGCTTGATATTATGGAATTTTATAGAGAAATTTATAGTTCCTCCATTTCCAACCATCACTTGACATTCTAGTGCTGGGTATAGGAAACAATTCAAGTCCTTGGATGCCTTACAATGAATAAAACTATGGGTGCTACCTGAATAAATCAATACTATTACCTTTTTCTTCTTGATAAGTCCTTCTATCTTCAGAGTTTGAGGAGTGGTAGTTCCTTCCAATGCACTACACGATATGTTCAAACTCATTTATTCCTCTTGTAGGGCTGGTTCCTGGTGTATATCCTCTTCTTGTTCATTTTCTTCTTCCTCTTCACAATCTATGTAAAATAATTTCTTCTCAGCACACTTATGACCTTTAGTGTATTTGATATCACAACTGTAGCAAAGTGATTTTGCTCTTTTTTTTCCAATTTTTGTCATGTCAACCTTGTAGGTTGTGGAAATATAGGAGTAGCAACACTTCCATATTTATAGAAGTGAGTGGTAGGCTTCCTTGTCGCCATAATTTTACATTCAATTTTTCTTGCCAACCTGAATGCCTTATCCAATGAATCAGGTTCCAAAACGTGAAATTCCTGTTGGATGTTATCCTTTAAAGTACCTATGAAGAGGTCAATTATGTGTTCCTCTGAAATATCAGTTACCCTTATATTCAATTTTTGGAAGTCCTCAATGTGCTCCGCCACTAAACCCTTTTGTTTGAGATTTATCAATTGGCTAAAGAAGGTGTTGCTTTTTGTATTCTCATAATGTGCTGTCATTTCCTCCGTAAAAATTGACCAAGTGAAATTTTTTTTACGGGAGCAAAGCCATCAATACCATACAAATGTATTTTGTTCTAAATGTAAAGTTGCAATGCGTACGCTTTGTGTGTTTTTCACATTATTGAGATCAAAATATTGCTCCATTTGTAGTATCCATATTATGGGATCCTTGGCATCAAACTTCCCCATATCCATCTTTCGAATATGGTGGTTATTTAATCCAACATTAGAGTTTATTAAATCATGATTAACATTTTTTTTGTTCTCATCATTATTTTCATCTACTATCTTTTCACCATTCGAAATCATTTATTGTATCAACTTTGACAAAACTTCCTTCAAACCTTCCATGTCTTCCTTCAAACATTCCATTTTTTCTTCCATACCATCCATTTTATCTTCCATACCATTCTTCAAACCATCCATCATAGCTTCCATGGATTTCTTTAAACCATCCATCTTAGCTTCCATGGTTTTCTTCAAAACATCCATTTCATTTTTTGTTGCTCTTTGAGAGAGTGAATTTTGGTGCACTTGCTCTTGTAATTTTTATAGATCATGTTGCAGTTATTCATCTTCATGAGTCATAGTAGAGTACTCCGAGGGATTAATGGGTGTTGAATTTTTCTTAGGAGGAATTTTAGAACCCAATACTAATATTTGTGCTCAATAGGCCTTTCGAATCACTTAAAACTAATTTTTGAAATAAGACTCATGCAATTTGAAAAACAATACACACCTTTTTCTTGATTCTGAGGAGCTCGATATTGAAACTGAATTATATCTGTTATTTGGGATCTTCAATATCTGAAATTCGGCCCTAACGTAGCCCCCTGAATCTTTTTACAATTTTCACAAGTCTGACTTGATTGGGATTCTTCAAGGAAAATTTATTTCCAATCTCCCACAATGACCTAATTATGGACTAGTTCAGTAGAGCAAACTTGTACGGCCTGCCACGTGTCACTGTTTGCTCCTATGGCTCTGAAATTTACAGATAGGAAACTATATTTTGTGTACTTACAGTCACATTTTACATAATTCCAATTCGATGCTCAGAGAGAGAGTTATGAATATTTTCCGACAATCACCTCTTTGATATGAAATTCAGGAGCTGAAAAAGACCTAACTTCCACAGATCATATCTCAAAAAATATTGCGAACCAAGCTCTAAAATTTTGTGACGATGTTCCTCAGGATTTCAGATTCACACTCTTACAATTTTAGCCTATGAACCTTCACAGAAAAAAAGTTATAGCGAAAATTATACGATGACCTATTTGGAGTAGCGAAACCCTAGAATCCAAACCTCTGATACCAAATGTTGGAAAACCACCTCCAAAAATAGAAGAAAAGAGATATCAATGCGTTAGAAATAAGCCACTTCAATGGGGAAACCTCAAGTACATTACATTGATGAAAAATTCTTGTATGATACAAATTACGAAACCTCCTTTCTATATATAGTAGACCATGGGGCCACAATGTAATCCTAGTGGGACCACAATGTAATCCTAGCCAGCCTAGTAATAATGATTTAAGGGTACAATAATAACAATATGGGGGTTACAGGGGTACAATAATAACAATAAGGGGGTTACAATAACAACAATAAGGGACTATAATAGTAATATAGGGACCTAACAAAAAGACTACATACAACCCTTCCTGTCAGATCTACAAACCTTCAAAATCGACTTACCTCCTTGATCGCTTGAAACTGGACTATAAATGATTGTAAGATTTCTCCATTGGTTGGATGCACTAATAAATGAGTCCTAGGATTGTATGGGTAAGTCAGTGTCGAGTACAAATTTTTTTCACTGCCAACATCAATAGCCATTCAAAAAATTCTAAAATTGTGGTCTGGTTAGTGAAGTGATAATCGGAGATCGTAGATGAGGGCAGATGAAACTGTAGATTTTGTATCACATCCTTGCGAGAGATCTTTTGCACAAGGTATTCTATGTTCGTTATATTTTGTTTATATTAAATGCTTGCCTAACACATTAGCATTACCATTACCATTACCAAAAACTAGTTAACTTCCCAACAAACCACACTTTGACTAATTCTGTAGTGAACGAGAACAAAAGTCGCCATATTTTGTCGCTCCTGGGAGTCGGAGAGAGGTTTACACTCTTCAAGGATGACATTAATGAAAATGGAAGCTTCAATTATGACGTTCATGGCTATGAATTCGTGTCTCACATGGGAACTCCCATGGATTACACTAAAGATACAGAGGTAAAGAATTATTTAGGTTTCCCCATTAAACTTTATTATTATGAGGTTTTAACTTTTTTTTTCCTTTTTCCTTTTTTTGTTTCAGAATCTAGATATTCTGAGGGTTTTAATGAAGGAAAAAACTTTTAGGCTTGTAATTTACACTTCCTAAATAGTCACAGAGTCTCTGCTGAAAGACAAGGGTGAATACAAGGACTTCATTGATGAATCTTGCTGGACCAGTGTCGATTCATCAGCTCCTGGCATGTGAGATATGTGAACACCACTTTTAGACATCCAAGTTTGGTGTCATTATTTTTTGTTTATATTGATTACTTTCCCAACACCTTACCACTATCATTACCATCATCCACTTTAATTCACAACAAACCTCACTCTGATTGATTTTGTAGCTAACGAGAACAAAAATTGCCATATTCTGTCACTCCCCGGAGCCAGAGAGAGGCTTATTCTTTTCAATGCTAACATTAATGAACAAGGAAACTTCGATTATTCCATTAATGGTTGTGACTTCGTGTTTCACATTGCCACTCCCATGGATTACACCAAAGATCTAGAGGGAAAGAATTATTTAAGGTTCCCCATTCATCTTTGTTATTATGTGGTTTTAACTATTTTATTTTTCCCTTTTTTTTAAGACTTTGGATATTCTAAGGGCTTGCACAAAGTTAAAATCCCTTAGGCTTGTAATTTAAATTTCATCAATAGTCGCAATGTCTCATATGAAAGACAAGGGCGAATACACAGACTTCATTGATGCATCTTGCTAGATCAATGTCCATCAAGCATGAAAAGCTCCTTTTCTGGTTAAATTTTCCTTCTTTAAAACAAATTAGGAGTGGAATTTGTTTTTATTTAATTAGGTTGAGTTTAGGTCGAATGGAGGGAATAACGATCCATTTGTAGTTGTGTTATTATAAGAATTTTTGAAATTTAATGGGATAGTTTAATTGGGTCAAAAATGAATTCAACCTTGATCCCTACTTATTTAACCTATCCTAAATAGCTTCTTTAATATTTTTCGAACTTAAATATGTATGTTAATTGTTTTTACAGTGAATGTTGTTGTCAGAATTTTTAAGTCAAGTTTGCACACAAACAAATCTCTTGATTTGGATTCTATTCAACTTCATCCACATTAATACGTTCCTCTTTCTACCATTGACGTGAATTTTAGCATCATAATTTAAGAAAAAACACTAAATAAGCTCTTGCATCATTACCACCTCTATAATGATGAGCGAATCATGCAAACATATGTTTGTACCCGTGGAAAATACCCAGATGTAGCACCCACATATTTATCTTGCAAAAATTGCAACGCTTCCTTGTTATGGAATCCATAAACTTGTATTGAAGAATGGAGAACTCACCCAAATTAACGTCCCACAACGGAGTAAGATTACAATACCATATATCTAATTCCTCTTTTTTATCGACAACATGGCAACCCATCACCTTGGGGGAATGTTGAGGAAGACCCATATACTGAATCTAAATGGACTTTAATAGTGATATGAATTTCAACATTGTAGATGTAATTCGCAGAAGGAAGCACCCTCAATTTCTCAAGTCATTTTGAATGGCATCCAATTTTTTTATCTCTTTTTTCAATATGTTTATTCTAGTGCAGCCATATAAATTAAATGGTTGGTAATGTTTAGGGTCATAAATCCATAATACACATCAAAACATATATTTACAAGAACATGAAATTTTTAATTATGGAGATTTAGTCTTACTTTACTAGGTATATTCTTACTTTGTAAATAGGCTTTGTTATAATACCCTTACCTTGGAAATAGAGTTTGTTACAATACCATGACTTATCAATACCACACACTAAAAAAATGACAAGTTTCTTATATGACACTTGTTCCAAATAGATATGATAGATTTCGAAGAAAATAAAATATTTCAGTGTGCACATCCATTGTCTGCATGACTTCAAAATAAAGAAAATGTGTGCTCTTTGACTTTCCTTGTCTTGTACATATACAAGACAATGATTATTTCCCTTCTTAAAAACATCAATTAGTCTATATACTTCCCATTATTTCAGTTCGAGGCATGTATTTGATCATTAGTGGAGGTTTTCAAAAGCATGAAGATTTGCCAACTTTAAATGCAAATAAGGATGAATTGGTTTTAAAACAAAATTATTTCTATATTTATGGCACAAGATAGATTGGTAAATTATTATTTTCATAAATAAAAAAATATAAATTTAAAATATGAATAGGTTCACGAACACTAAAAAAATATATATGGTAAATAAATAAAAATATTATTTTTATACTTACTCCAAATGTATGATAAGGAAATATAAATATAAATAAAATAGAAATGAGGAATGTAGAACAACAAGGCACGTCAGGTGTTTTGTCAGGAATTTTTTGGGGAAAGAGCCGTTTTGCGAGGAGGAAATGACATATGTACATACTCCTTGCCATTTTCTGGTGGTTATTATTTGGTTGAGTGCAGAGCGGTAGCAAGGATTTAAGCAGTCGAGGGAGAGCTCTGCCACCCAACGTGTCGTCTAAGAAGGTATGTATCAAATTTTCCTCTCACGTCTGCCATGAAATGTGTTTTTGGTTTTCGTTCCGTGGAAAATAAGCTCCTGGTCTTTTTGGATTACCTTTTTATTCTATAGTTTATAGCTTTGTATTATCTTGTTTTAGATAATTTCATCGTCGATAGCCTGGTTTTGAAAAAATATAGTGGGTTCTGTGTTCAATATTTCAATGATGGGGTTTTGCTGGGAATTGTGGCCATTTACCTTCCTGCAAAGGGAGTAATTCAGAATCGCCTTCTTCATGTTGCAGCCATCTCTATTTCTTTTGTCAGTTTTGATTTTAGTTTAGGGCTTGTGACAGCAACAAAACTGAAAGTCAGCCCCTAAGGAGAGTTGGTCTCCTATTTTCTCTCTGTTAGCATTTGCTCCTGCTTAACTCCGTTCACCTCCACGTGGTCTTCCACAACTTCTTTGGTTTTATTTATCAAATTCGAGGAATTTGACAAATAAACATAATCAACAAACTTTCAAAATTAAATGAACCCGAGCTTTAATTCTCTCGCCACCTTATAATAAGGTTGTCACCCTTCAATATCTCATATTGATAACCTGATACTTTTTTTTAAATAAATGACCTTGGTCCCTGGGCCCACATGACATGGATTTTAATTTATTATGCATGCCATACCTTAGGTTAACCTTCAAGCATCTTCCGAATACGACCACCATCCGATGGCTTCCCTCCAGATCAACAGCGCTCAACGATATCGCGTTGCCTCCTTAGTTAAACATTAAAGTGCGATGGCATGCGAAAAGGAGGTTTTAGGGGTCCCGCCCTAGGCCATGTGTCAAATGTTCTATGGAATCGCTCCCAATTAGAAAATACTGGTCACCCCACAAAAGTGGTGTGATATGGGTAGCCTGGTTTCGCTAACCCACTCACGGTTTTGGAACAGTGGTTGACCCCAGTATAAGTCGGGTTACACTATCCTCCGTATTCACTAACTCGGCTCTAGCCTCGGGGCAGGATTCTAATTAATAGAAAAAAAAAATTATCTCTTTATTAAACGATATTTCCAATATCATTAAACAGAGTTCAATGACCACTATTTTACACAGACCTCTTCTGTGGTTGGGATTTAATTTAATAGAGCTTGTTAAACTGTTCAAGAGAACCGGTAGATAGAGGGATGCAAAGACTGTACAACAGTTCAATTCAATAACTATACTCGCACAGAGTTCAATCACCTCCCAATTAAAAAAATTTCCTCACAAATATCAATTCAGGACAGTTTGATAATCAACGGGAACTGAAATTTATTCAAATGGAAGCAATTTCTTAACACACAATTTTTATTGCAGAAATCTCCTCCCCTCAATGAGATTCGGGGGTTACATATATACATAAAAATTTGTTTCTTTGGTTCCTCTACAAGGACCGTTTAGTAAATCAAAAGCCTAATTACAGTTATTCAAATAACGAAAACATGACAGATGGATTGAATCCAAACCTATTCGACTTCTATGGACTCTAACTAATCTAAATGAAATAGGCAGCTAAGGCATTGACACCTTGCTATTACAATTCAATGATTTCAAACCCTCCTAGCCACAACATGTGGACAAAACCTCCTACATTGCTGGCTAGTGTCTAATGCCCCTGCATCAGACTCCCAAGGGCAATTTTCTTCATGGAGTCCTGTCCATGAGCTCTTCCACTGATCTGCCTATCTTCTGCAACATTCTTTCAGTCATCCAAGTGGCATATTCCTCTGACTTTTCCTTCCATTTGATTAAGTACTGAAAGTACTCTTCTCCTCTGGTCTTCATGAACACTCTCTTTGTCCAATATCTTCTCTGTTTGTAATGGTTTTGCTGGAGGTAGCTGCTTTACCCATTCAATCTATTCCTTGTCTGCTGATCTTTATTTTGCACCATCATCATCATACTTGTACAAATCTACAACATTAAAAATGGGAGATATTCCAACATCAGGTGGAAATTCAATCTCATAAGTATTTGCAGAAAACTTTCTAAGTATCTTGCATGGCCCAATATTTTTGAACTTCAGTTTATTATACTGCTTCCTTGGGAATCTTTCCTTTCTTAAGTGTGCCAAAACTAGATATCCTACTTCAAAGTGGACTTCTTTTCTACTCAAGTCTGCTTTTCCTTTATATTTGATGTTGCTGCCTTGTAGTTGTTGTTTCACTTGTTCATGTATGGCCTGGATCTCTGAAGCAAATTCTTCACCATCTGCGCTCCTTAGCTCTGCCCTTCCCAGGTTTCTTAACTCTGATATTCCTCTAGGGTGCATTCCATGGACAATATGGAATGGGCTCTGCCCTGTGCTCCTATTTGGTGAGTCATTATATGCATATTCTGCCTGGGGAAAAATATGATCCCACTGCTTGGGATGCTCTCCTGCAAGACTTCTAAACAAATTTCCTAGCATCCTATTCACTACCTCATTTTGTCCATCAGTCTGAGGATGATAAGTTGATCTGAAACTCAGTTTGGTACCAAGTTTCTTCCACAGTTTCCTCCAAAAATGGCCCAAAAATATGGTGTGTCTATCTGAAACAATACTCTTGGGCAACCCATGCAACCGAACCACTTCCTTTGAAAAGCAAGTTAGGAACATGGGTGGCATCACTAGTTTTATAACATGGAATAAAATGTGCCATTTTGGAGAATCTGTCCACTACAACAAAGACTGCATCATTCCCTCACTGAGTCTTGGGCAATCCTAGAACAAAATCCATACTCACCATGTCCCAAGGCCTGTCTGGAATAGGCAAGGGAGTGTACAATCCTGCATTCTGGCTCCTTCCTTTGGCATATTGACAGATTTTGCAATTCTTCACAAACTTGTCCACTTTTTTTCTCATCTTAGGCCAATAATAGAAGTGACTTAGATGCTCATAAGTTTTATTAGTACCAAAGTGTCCAACAAGTCCACCATTATGCTTCTCCTTAATCAAGTTTTCTCTCATGGAACATTTTGGTACACACAGTTGGTTTCTTCTGAATAGTAAGTCCTCCTGAAAGAAATAATCTAGCCACTAGCATCTATTTGTTAGAACATGATTACAACATGCCTCAAATGCTTCCTTGAAATTAGAATTTGTTTTATACAGTTCTTTGAGAAAATCAAATCCTACAACTTCAAAATTAGTTTCTTGAACAAGCATGTGCCTCCTACTCAAAGCATCAGCTATTTTATTTTCTTGGCCACTTATGTGTTTCAAAACAAAGTTAAAACCTTGGAGATATTCAACCCATTTGGCATGCTTATGATTCAACTTGGGCTATTGTACAATGTACTGCAAAGCATTATTATCACAGTATAATACAAATTCTTTGGACATCAAATAATGTCTCCACTTTTTCAATGCTTGAACAATTGCATAGAATTCCTTCTCATGATAGGAATACTTTCTTCTGGTGTCATTTAGATTCTCACTGAAATAGGCTACAGGCCTATCATCCCGACTCAACACATCTCAAATGGCTTCCCCACTGGCATCACACTTCACTTGAACTGGTTTAGTAAAACCAGGCAGAATCAAAACAGGCTTCTCAGTTATCTTTTGCTTCAAAAGTTTAAAGTTTCTTTCTGCTTTAGCAGTCCATTTAAATGGATGTTTTCTCTTCTTTATTGTCTTAATGATGGGTGCATTAATCTTACTAAAGTTTCTTATAAACTTTCTGTAAAAACTGGCAAGCCCATGGAAACTTCTTACCTCAAAAACATTTCTGGGTGAAGGCCACTCCACAATTTCCTTAACCTTCTCTGGGTCCATCTTCAATCCTTCTGCAGAAACAACAAAGCCCAAATACACCAACTCTTCCTTCATGAATGAGTATTTCTTTAAGTTTATCAGCAGTTTCTCTTGGTGTAGCTTCTTCAAGACATAATTAAGATGCCTCAAATGTTCTTCTTTAGTTTTGCTGAAAACTAATATATCATCCAGATACACTATCACAAATTTACCAATGAATTCTTTCAATACTTCATTCATAAGTCTCATGAAAGTGATAGGTGCATTTGAAAACCCAAAAGGAATTACCATCCACTCATACAGTCCTTCATTTTTTTTAAAGGAAGTTTTCCACTCATCACCCTCTCTTATTCGAATTTGATGATATCCAATTTTTAAATCTATCTTTCAAAAATATTTAGCACCACTCAAACAATCCATTAAATCCTCAACTCTGGGAAAAGGGAATCTGTACCTGACTGTTATCTTATTTATTGCTCTGGAATCAGTACACATCCTCCAGCCTCCATCTTTCTTTGGGCTCAATACTGCTGGTACTACACATGGACTCAAACTTTCTCTGATCAGTCCCTTGTCCACCAATTCCTGTACTTGTCTCCTGATTTCCTCATTTTCTGTGGGAGTCATTCTATAGGCTGCCTTATTTGGCAGATTTAAACTAGGGATAAAATCTATCTGATGGTTGATCTTTCTCATAGGTGGCAGCTCATCAGGTAAACCATCCACAACAATGTCACAATAATTGTCTAACATCTCTTAGATTTCTATTGGAAAATTAGAAATCTTTGTAGAAGTAAGAACTACCTTAGGTTTGCAAAATAAAGCAAAACTTACCTCTTCTTCTTCTATCTGCTGTAGATATTCCTTCCCTCTCAGCAACAAGGTCTTTGGATCAATCACTCTGTTGGATGGCTCTCCTTCCATGGGTATCAATGTATGATGTAACCCATCCTTGAAGAACTTGTAAGTGTTCTTCTTGCCATCATGCACCGCTACTCTATCAAACTGCCAAGGTCTACCCAGCAGTATGTGACACACATCCATGGGCATTACATCACACAGGACCTTATCTTTGTATTTTCCCATTTGCAGCTCTATCTCACACTTTTCTTTTACAATCAGCTGGTGCCCTTTATGCAGCTAGGACACCCTGTAGGGAGTTGGATGCTCCCTTGTCTTCAGCTTCAAATTCTCTATTACCTCAGTGGAAACCAGATTTTCTGTGCTGCCACTATCAATAACTAGCTGGCAGCATTTCCCTTGGACTTTGCATATGCTCCTAAACAAAGTCTTCCATTGTGTAGGCTCAGTGACCTCTTTGGTTTATTTAAACAGGATCTTATTAACCACCAAGGACTCTCCCCTCTCTGGTATAATTTCTTCTTCAATTTCTTTCTTTTCTCTAGCCTTGGCAACGACAACATTTCTTGGACCAGCACTCACATTCTCTGGGCACTCATAGTGCTTGTGTCCCACTTGCTAACATCTATAGCACCTCAATTCTCTACCTCTGCCTCTGTCTCTGCCTCCTCTCCCTCTATAAGAACCCCTTCTGCCTCTTGCATCACCCTCTGCAAATGCATTCTGAGGTGAGCTATTGTTAGCTCCATCCCTGGGTGTAGTAGAATTTCCTCTACCACCTTGACTTCCCTTTCCACGGAAAGTACCTCTCCCTTTGGCAGACTACTTCCTCATGAGTTTCTCTTCTGCTTTCAAGGCCATCTGATAGGCCTCTTCAACTGTCTTAGGAGACAGAAGACTAATCTCATCTTGGATCTCCAGCTTGAGACCATTCACATATCTGGCAGTCTTCTCTGGTGTGTCTTAAAATTGCCCACCTCTTATGCTTACTCTATAGAATTCTTCTATGTATTCTTTTACTGTCAGCAACCTCTGTCTCAGGTTCTGCATTTTCCTAAACAATGTCAGCTGATAATCACTAGGCAAGAATTTACCTTTTAACTTAGCCATCATTTTGGTCCAGCTCTTGATAGGCTGCTTTCCAACTCTCCTTCTTTCTGCCTGCACTCCATCCCACCAGAGTGCAACATGCCCCTTCAGCTTTGTTACTGCAAACTTGACCTTCTTATCTTCCCTCATTTCTTCATAGTCAAAGCACTTGTTCATTTCATTAATCCAGTCCACCAGCTCTTCTGGATTTAATCCTTTTGCAAAACTTGACACTTCAATCCTGTGCTTAACTACAGACCCCAGAACAGTTCTGAGGAGCCTCATGTCAGGAGGAATCTCAACATTTTCTTCTTCTTCTTCTAATTTAGGTTCACTAATGTCTTCAGGATCTCTGGGATGTCTTCAATCCACGGCATCCATTTTGGCCTCGAACCTCTGCAAAATTCCCAACACTTCTGCATTGGCAACGGGTTCGTCTCTCCTTCTGCCAGCACCTCTACCAACTCAGATTGCCATGTTAATTCTCTGCAAAAACAACTCGAAAATGCTCTGATACCACAAATGAAAGCAACAAAACTGAAAGTCGGCCCCTAAGGAGAGTTGGTCTGCTATTGTTGCTCTATCAGCATTTGCTCCTTCTTAACTCCATTCACCTGCACATGGTCTTCCACAACTTCTTTGGTTTTATTTATCAAATTCGAGGAATTTGACAAATAATCATAATCAACAAACTTTTAAAATTAAATGAACCCGAGCTTTAATTTTCTCGCCACCTTATAATAAGGTTGGCACCCTTTAATATCTCATATTGATAACCCGATACTTTTTTTTAAATAAATGACTTTGGTCCCTGGGCCCACACGACATGCATTTTAATTTATTATGCATGCCATACCTTAGGTTAACCTTCGACAATCTTCCGAATATGACCACCGTCCGATGGCTTTTCTCTAGATCGATGGTGCTCAACGATATCACACTGCCTCCTTAGTCGAACTTTAATGCACGATGGCATGCGAAAAGGTAGTTTTAGGGGTCCCGCCCTAGGCCACGTGTCAACTGTTTGATGGAATCACACCCAATTGGAAAATACCACTCACCCTGCAAAAGTTATACGATATGGGAAAACTGGTTTCGCTAACCCACTCACGGTTTTGGAACAGTGGTTAACCCTGGTTTAAGTTGGGTTACGCTATCCTCTGTATTCAATAACTTAGGTGTAGCCTCGAGGCAGGATTCCAATTAACAGCAAAACAAATTTATCTCTTTATTAAACCGGATTTCCACTATCATTAAACAGAGTTCAACGACCACGATTTTACACAGACCTTGTCTGCGATTGGGATTTAATTCAACAAATCTTGTTAAACTATTCAAGAGAACTAGTAGACAGAGGGATGTAGAGACTGTACAACATTTCAATTCAATAATTATAGTCGCACAGAGTTTAATCGCCTCCGAGTTAAACAAATTTCCTCACAAATATCAATTCAAGACAGTTTGATAATCAATGGGAACTAAAATTTATTCAACCGGAAACAATTGCTTAACACAAAATTTTTATTGCAGAAATCTCCTCCCCTCAATGACATCCAGGGGTTACATATATACATAAACATTTGTCTCTTCGGTTCCTCTGCGAGGACCGTTTAGTAAATCAAAAGCCTAATTACAATTATTCAAATAACTGAAACATGACAGATGGATCGAATCCAAACCTATTCGACTTCTATGGAATCTAACTAATCTAGATGAAATAGGCAGCTAAGGCATTGACACCTTGCTGTTACAATTTAATGATTTCGAACCCTCCTAGCCACAACATGCGGAAAAAACCTCCTACATTGCTCGCTAGTGTTTAATGCCCTGCATCAGCTTTCTTGGTTGTATTGGTGTTGTATTGGTTCTTCATGTCACTGTAATGGCCTTGCATGGCATCGATATGATCTTGAATATCCATCTCCTGCTTTGGTCGGTTTGTACTCTGACCAATTTGGGTATCCCTTTTTATCCTCCTCTCTACATGGCTCTAATTTGTACTCTAGTCACCAGCTTTAGGAAATTGACCGTATGGCTTCTAGTGATTTAGTGTGGGTCGTGAGTCTATAAAGGTTAGCAGCAATGGCTTGGGTGGTGAGTGAGTCAGCTCTATCTGTTGTTTCATTAATTTTATTAGATTTTCCATGCCTAAGGTTATATGTACTATTGTTAGTTGTTATAATGGGATTATCTAGGTAAGTAGGGGAGTTTTCTCTACAGTCAGGGTTACAATGGGAATGAGGAGTTTGGTCCATTACGTTTGGTGTATGGCCAATAAATTGAAGATTTATGATGTGTCCTGTTAGTTTGTTAAGGAGCTGTTAATTGTTTTAAGGTCAAGTCCTCCCTGTCTCTCAATGTTGGGTCCAGTGCAAGTTGGTAAAGACATCCAGACCTAGCTGCCTCCCAGAAAACACTGTGCTCGTCTTTATTTCTCAGGTAGCTTTAATCTCACCATGATTTGTACTATTTCAGGTTTACCTAGAAATTCTCACCTACAAAGAGAGTTGTTGGAAGACCAGGAACTGAAGACAATGCTGAAAGGCTAGTCGACTAAGAAGGAAGGAAAGGATAAGGGGAAATCCAAAGCTCCCAAAACCTCCCCAGCCAAACGAGGTAAAAAGTTTGAAGAAAAGGTAATGGAGAACTTTTTCCATAACTATTGGGATGGTACACCCTGTTATATCAAGTCTTTCATTCATAGGTGGGAACAAGATGCAAGGGCTAAGGAACAAGTGGAAGATGAACTGGCTCAAGAAGAATTGAACCCTATGGTAACTAACCACGGTAATATCTGCAAAAAAATTTCTTTGTTCCATCAATCGATCTACAATTATTGGATACTAAAATGCCTCTTGGTGAAGTAAATTTTCTCTGTCTAAGGGATAGTGGATGACCCACACGTAGCCTCAACACTAGCAGACATTCGCAGAGACATATAAGAGATCAACATGTAGCATCCTCACCAGAGTTTTCGACTGGGTCGAATTGAAATATAGCTAAAAATCATTCTCCAGGTTGACATGCCATGATCAAGTGTAAAAAACCCGATTCTTATAGAGTAATCTGATGATTGATTTTCTATGTTTTCTTTTTTTTTTATGATAAAGGATAACATTTACTTTTCTTATATGTTTAGGAAGAAAATATAGATAATAGTCCCTTAAATATAGTAAGAGACCCCTCTATTTTGTTTAATTTATGGATGGAATATGACTCTTTAAGATGACCAACATACCTGGTTTCCTACGGGCAAGTTGAGGCTAGATGCTGTAAATTTTTATGACCTGCATTTTTTGATGAATAGAAAATAGCAAGGATCTACGAAGTTTACAAATATATATATATATATATATATATATATATATATATATATTATATATATATATATATATATATATATATATATATATATATATATATATAAATACGTAAAACCTCTTTTTATATTTACTCCATAAACCTCTTTATATTTAGAAAAAACCCAAAAAAAAATTATTTAGGTGAAGCCTATGGGCCAAATGCCATGGGAAAAATTATTATGAATACCATGGGAAAAATACCATATTTATAAAATATGTATGGTAAATAAATAAAAATATATCAAATATGATTAGAAATCAACATCTAATTATATATCAAGCTTATGGGCCAAATACCATGGACCAAATTAGTATTAATACCATTAAAAGAAAAACATTATTAACCCTAATATTAATATTAAAATATTAATATTAATATTATTAAATTTAATAAATTTGAATTAGTACAATATTAAATTTTTTGTATTATAATATATATTAATATATCATGATATGCATATTAACTCTGTATATATATTGGGGGGAAGAATAAAGACATAGAGTGATAGAGGTGCAGAAATAGGAGTAGAAATGGAGAGATGGAGATAAAATGAAGGATATGGGAGAGGAGGTATGAAGAGAGAGGGAGGGAGGAGAGATATAGAGGGAGGGGCATGACAGAGGTAGATAAGGGTAAGAGAGGGAGAGGGAGACATAAATATGGAGGTGGGAGAGAGGGAGGGAGAAGGAGAGAGGATTGGAGGGAGGAGAGAGACATATATTTGGGAAGGGAGAGGGAGGTAGGAGAGAAAGGGAGAGAGAGAACATGATAAAGTGGAGGAGAGAGGGAGGGACACAAATATGGTTTTGGAGGGGGGTAGAGGGACGATATAAGGAAGAAAAAGAGTGTGAGAAGTGGAGAGATAGGGAGTGACAAGGTAGAGATGGAGAGAGGGTATGTATGCTTAGGGGTGAGATAAAGAGATATAGAAGGAGACAAGGGGGGAGAGAAGGATAAAGGGATGGATATATTAACATAGTTATAGAGAGAGATAGTTATGGGTGAAGAGAGAGGCTTGGAGGGAAAAGAGAGCGGGAGAGAGAGAGAGAGAGAGAGAGAGAGAGGAAGAGAGAGGATTGTATGCATGTGTGTGTGAGAGAGAGATGGGGGACTAGAGAGGGAGGTATGAGAGAAAGAGAGATAGAGGAAGGATGAGAGAGAGGACTTGATAGAGAGAGGAGGAGAGAGGGAGGGAGACAGTATGGGAGAGGGAGGGATGTAGAAATGGAGTTGGAGGGGGGAGAGGCAAGGAAGAAGAAAGACATAGATGGTGAGAAATGGAGAGAGAGAGGGAGTGATAATGGAGAGATGGAAGAACATTTGTATGTTTGGGGTGAGATAAGGAGAAAAAGAGGGAGAGATATAGATATGGAGAGAATGGAGTAGATAAGGAGAGGGAGAGGCATATAGTAATAGAGTTGGAAGGTGAAGAGAGAGAGACACACAGAGGTGGGAGAGGAAGGAACATAGAGATGATGTGAGAGGGTGGAGAGAGATAAGGAAAGAGAGATGGAGATGGAGTAGTAGAGAGAGGGAGGTAAGAAGAAAGACACATAGAGAGAAAGGTGGAGAGAGAGAGGGGGGGAGTGATAAGTTATATGGAGAGAGAGTGAGAGAGAAAAACATGACGGACGATAGATAAAAGTGGGGCAGAGGGATAAAAGGGGAAGAGAGAGAGAGAGAGAGGGAGAGAGGAGGAGGGAGTGATAACTAGATATATTGGAGAAATAGAGTGTATGTTTTTGCGGTGATATAGAGAGACGTAGGGAGATATAGATATAGATGGAAGGTGAGAATAAATAAGAGAGTGATGGAGACATGTATGGAGGGACATATAGATTTATATATATGGAGTGACAAATGATGTGAGAGAGTGGAGAGAGGTAGGGAAAGAGAGATGGATATGGGGGGGGAGATAGAGGGAGGTAGGATGAAAGGAAAAGAGAGAGAAAGGTGGAGAGAGAGAGGGGGGGGAGGGGTGATAAGGAACATGCAGAGAGAGTGAGAGAGAGAAAGATGAGGGAAGATAGATAAAAGTGATGGAGAGGGAAACAAGGGTAAGAGAGAGAGAGAGAGGAAGAGGAGGAGGGAGTGATAGATAGATAGATTGGATAAAGAGAGTGTACGTTTTTGGGGTGATATAGAGAGAAGGAGGGAGATATAGATATAGATGGAAGATGAGAATAAATAAGAGAGAGATGGAGACAAGGTGGGAGGGACAGTGAGATTGATAGATATGGAGTGACGGACCATGTGTGTTTGGGGGGGGATATTTATCTTAGTGTATATGGTGAGATTGATTTTAGTGTAGATTCTAATTTCTAATATTATTTGATTACTTGCACTAGATGCATTGATTTCAGTGTAGATCATTTCTAATCCTATTTTATTACTTTCACTAAATGATTTTCTTTCATTGTAGATGGTTATTTATAATCCTATTTAATTGCTTTCACTAGATGCATTGATTTCAATGTACATGTTGATTGCTAATTATATTTGATGTCTTACACTAGATGCATTGATTTCAATCTAGATGATTTCTAATCCTATTTCATTTCATGCACCAAATGCATTGAAATTTTATTCCAGTGTAGATGGTGATTTCTAATCCCTTCTTATTACTTGCACTAAGATTCATTGATTTCCATGTAGATGTTGGTTTCTAATCCTATTTGCTTTCACACTAGATGCATTGGTTTGAGTGTAGATGTTGATATCTAATCCTATTTGATTACCTCTAGTAGATGCATTGATTTCAATGTAGATGTTTTTTTAAATTTTATCTGATTTCTTGCATTAGATGCATTGATTTCAGTGTATATGTTGATTTATCATTTAATTTAATTGGATGTATGATGGTACGTTAATTTTAAAGTGATTGGATTAATAATGTGCATTGATTTCAGTGTAAGCACAAAAAATATTAGCAATGTACATTTATTTTTGTGTTATAGTAATTCAACCTATTAATATTATAGAGAAAGACAGACAATGCATGATTTTTACTACAACAACTTCAGCTAAATATTTAAATGGTTTATGATTTCAACTTCATTTTTCATATAGTCGATATGAAAATATGGAAAAAGTAACAAGTGTGACAATAAGAATAGTAGAAGAAAATAGTTTGATATTGATCACAATGAAGACTATCTGTAAGTGACTACATTCCTATTATTCAATTTTCTATCATTCAATGCTATCACATTGTCACTTTGCATTCAAAAATTTTATTGCATCAATTTTCTTCATTAAAGTTATTAACAATATTTATCATATCAACAAATTGAGGCAACTAAAAAAATTAAAATTAAAATGACTCACACATATTTAGCATATTTAAAATGGTTAAATTAATATTAGATGTATTTACATATTACTTATAAAATTAATCATATGTTCGAAATATTTTCCTTAGCCACACACAACTGAAACCGGCTGCCTAGATCCATCCTAAATCTAGATCTATCAAGTGCCGAGATGGTACAAATATTTGAAGGTGAAAACATTTTCTCAAGTTTTGCATTCAAAGAAGAGGTTTCAACCTCTAGAGATTTGATCCCCCTCGGTGCTTGACTGATTCTGAGTTAATGTGGACCTAGGTTGGTTTAACTTATCTTCAATCCCTTTTTTACTCATCCTCATTTTTTTTAAAATTATTTTCTGGGAATGGATGTTGTTGTTTGAAGTTTGACCTTGTTAAAAAAAATTAATTCACCCTGAAATATCTTCCAATCTCAATCCTACTATGATCAATCCCTTCCTTATTCATAACTTCCAACCTCAATCCTACTATCATCAATCCCTTCCCTATTCATCAACATCCTTCATTACTCGTAAATCTGAATATGTTTGTTAATTATTTTACTATTATTATTTCCTTCTTCCTTTTTAGTTTTGTTTATTTCCTAGTCTTCGTAGATTCTCACACTCACATCTTTAACTATAAAATTAAGAAGGAATTGAAATATTTGGTTTTTAGATGTATTATGTAGCCAATACATTAACGGAGCAAGAAATTCTTAAGTATGGTTTCGATCATGGGATTGATGTGGAGACAATAGTGCCATCCCTCTCTGTTGGACCTTCTCTTACACCAACAATTCCGCCGAGCATTGCACATACTTTAACACTGATCACAGGTGTCATTTACTTCCTCTGGAAACTCATGGTTATGGAAGATGAGTGTACATCATTGTAAAGGAATACGACACATGTCATAGTGAAGTCTCCACCTTCAAAACATTAAACCAGGGTTTAAATCCCACAGGAAATGAACAATTCTATGGATATATAAGGAGCTGCAATGGCTTATGGGCTCTGTTGTATTAGTCCACATTTAGGACTTGTATAGTGCCCTCGTATTTTAATGGAGCACCCATCTACAAAAGGAAGATATATATTCTCTTCTGAAGCTATAAGTCTTAATGAAATGGGAGATTGATGTCGAAAACGTTATCCACAATTCAACCACTAGATAAGTAAGAAAAATCTTTAGATATACTATTTTTATGGTTTCCAAAATAAATAATGAGTGAATTGTGTGTTCGATTTGTGTTGCAGATTGCAGATTCCTTCTTGATGAGATCCCCCATGTTGTAACTCTTCTGCAATCCTTTCACAATCCCTACCCCACATAGTGCACCCACACACGGTGCCACCATATACAGTAACACTCGGTTGAGAGTCGCTTTCTCAGAAATAAACAAGCCAAAATTTACTGCAGGGTTTATGTGTCCACTTGCTTTATCAAATAGAATAATTAGTGAGGAGATTGTATGTACATAACATGGGAGTATATATTAAGCAAGGATAGATGGGAATGTGAGATTGATTATGTGCAATATATAGAACGAAGATCATTCCTCTGAAATACTAAGCAATGCCTAAGATGCCCAACCCCCTAACAAATTCCTCTCGTTGCTCTGCATGGAAATGGTACATACAAAAAAATAATCGCTTCGAATTCGACCATGATGGCCCTATAGAATGACCAGTCCTAATTCGCTTAAGTCTAAATTTTTAAATGGGAAGGCTCCTTAAACGCAAGTTTTTATGATAACTCTTCCCTCTCCATGCCTCAAAAAACCCTAATCTATTATAATTCCCTTCTCACATAGTATTTAACTAGTGTAAGGAGAGACCATTGGAATGGCCCATATTTATAGCACAAATATCTAAATTGATCTCAATTAACGTTGATATAAGAATGAAATGAGAAGTAAAAAATTCAGCTTTATCATTAGTTCATTAATCCACAACAAATGTTTAAAGGAAATAAAATTATTCTAATTAAAAAATAAGATTTTTGTGGGCTCATACACATTTAAACATCTTTAAAATCAAATTTTTTTATTCACCAATATCTAAACTCATCTTAATTCTTTATCTGTTGAATTTTAATGATTTTTAGATTAATTCGTAAAGAGACGTGGTTTTTACTAACTGTTTAGATGGGAAGGAATTTTTTCTAGCTTGGAGTATAACTTAATCACTACTTTTTTAGATTTCCATGTAATAATACTTTTGCAATGCCCTTTTGGAAAAGAAAAACATTCTAGTATTAATTGAAATAAATGATATTTTGATTTCTCTTTTGATTTGTATAGAATATATTTCCCTTTTCATTTCCATTTTTTTTTTTGTTTTATAATGATAATATATTTCCCTTGTCAATTCCAAAAAAAATTCGCTATCTGTTTTAGAAATTTGTTTCTGTGCTCATAAATATTGGCAGGAAGTTTTCTTCAATATTTGTACTTTTGATGAATATCCTTAATGACATCATTATTCTATGAAATGATTACCTCATTTATTCGAAATGGTTTAAAAAAGGCTTAGTAGCTTTGTGCTCAACCTGGTGTTCACTTAATTTTGAAGAAATCTTAATAACGTTCTCAGTTCTCATGTTAATTGTATTTTGATTGTACATAATGTTCCTAGTCACAACCATACTCTTAATAGAGTAAATTTCAACCTTTATGAAGGGGATGGCATATGGCATATTGATTTTAATATCAAGATTATAAGTTATAAAACGCTTCTTTTTTCAATTTGTCTATATTCTCTATATATGCTACAACTCTACACTTCACATCCATATAAGATGACGAGATAATTCTGGGTGTGAAAGAAGAGTTTCACTTTCTCCTGAAAGCAAACATTTGATCATACACAATTTTCTCAAAACTAAAATAGGCCTTCCATCATTCTTTATTCATTTTCTCATTGCTATATTTCCACTTAAGATCTAGTTTAATATTGAAGTTTTCATAGATATTTATATGAATTGACTCATATTTTTTATTCAATTATATAGACTTTGTTCTGTTTGATTTTGTTGGCATGCAGAAGCTAGAAATTATTTTTTGAGAATTGCTAGTTGATTAGACATGGGGGGAGGGGTTGCTATAAAAATACAATAAATTTCTAGGTTGATATCATAACATGAAGGGTTGATGTATTGCTTCTCTCATTTCATGAAGCACTACCTATGAATTACGGTAAGATTATGAAAAAATCCGGCAAAGATTTTTTAAAATCTGGATTACAGCGGTTAAAATTCAGTGTTTTGGGTGCCCTAGGGGTTTTTGATGGTGCTGAATCCTGTTATCCAAGAGAGAGGTGGTCACTCATCAATTTGTTGGGGGGGGGGGGAGTATACAACTCCATAAATATAATTCTATGTTCGAGTATCCAATAAAAACTCTGTGACGAAGGTGATGAAATGACACGTCAGGTTTACGTTTTTATCTTTTGGTCATACATTTGACTATCACATTTCAATTCAGAAAATATAGGAGCCTCAGTGTACCACCCAATTATGAGACCCACTTTTGTCCACATCGGTATTTCTAATTCTAGTGCGAAAAAATCCGCACGAACCATCCAAAAACAAGTAGGTTCGTTTTCGTGACTAAGTTGAAATGTAAAGCTGAGGAGGTAATATTGTACGCTAAACGAGGGTGGAATATTGATAGTATTCACTGTCAAATTCGATCTCAACCTCACACTTCCAATCCAATTTTTTAATGTAGTACATATTTTCCGAATCACATGTCTCCACATGACGTTAGAATGCTGAGAATTTTTTAATGTAGTACACATTTTCTGAATCACATGTCTCCACATGGCGTTAGAATGCTGAGATAGAATAGGTTCGCGTCATATGAAGTCAGGATTCTGACATCATCTTTTATATTGATCTTGTTATGTCTTACTTTCGCTATAAAATTTAAATATCAGGGCTGCATGCTTCAGGGATCAGATTTCAGAGTGAAAATTCCGCTCCAAGGTTTTTGCATTGTTGCAGAATAATTGCTTGATCGAGACGACTTAGTCCGATGGAAACGGTAAACACCCTAAAGAATGTGCTGAGCATGAAGGGAGGAAATGGAGATTCAAGTTATGCCTACCATTCTCCATCTGTGCAGTTATTTCTATTAGTCTAATAAATCCCTGCTGCTTAAATATTAGTTCCCATATGTTATTGTACTAGATCATATCATTACATTGGTGTTTTTGCTGTTGAAGATTGTTCTGGCCCTTAAGCCCTTTTGGAGCACGGGATCTACTAGAACGTCAGATCTTTCATAAAGGTCGTAGATGGAATGTTTCGTATTGCAGACTTTGGATTTGCAATGAGTATGAATACTCTTCTCATAGCCGACACCATCGTCACGGCTGTCAAACCAATTTTTATTCGCCATTGCCTCGACGTACCTTTCAGGTTCACTTCGTCGATCTTCCATCGAATGATTTCAATACGTTGTTTCAAACATTGCCTCCACTTCGAGGTGCATTCGAAATTGTATCTGGAGATGGAAGAACAGGACTACCAACACCAGCAGTGCACAGTGAAGGTAAGTCTCCAGCGACCAGATCTTACCTCGCATCAGTGGTGTCGGGATCACACTTCAGACGACTTTTCCCACGGCAAACCCTCCATTTCTTCCATTCCTCCACTAGCCTCCATTGGCTTTCACAAGTATGTGAGAAAGCCCTATAATTATTTAATCTGCCCATCTGACCAAATCTAGTTTTTTCACTGATTAAGATGGTATATTAATCATTTTCAATTTCAGGTTCCTCCTAGCATTGAGGACAGAAGTTCTCCTGCTTGGAACGATGGGCATGTCTACATATCTAGTGTTGCAGTGGCCGATCCCTGTCTCAATCAGTTAAAACAATATTTTGCAGAATTTTTAAGTGCGAGAGCAGAAGAGATTATTCGTGGAGGATACCTGTTCGTCGCTCTCTTGGCGTGTAATTCTGTGGACATAAAGGAACAAAGCAAGTTGGGAGCCTATGCTTTTCACGTGGAAGCTGCTTTTCTTGAGCTCGTGAAGAAGGTAAATTAGATAATTCAATATTGGTATCTCATAATTAGGTTTGAATACATTCAGTATGTGATTGATATTTTGATGGCATGGTTTGATTGAGGAGGAGAAACTAGAATACTTCAACATTCCTTACTACGGTTCAAGTGATTCAGGTGGATATTGGTGGCCACTCGCTTATTCCACCTAGAGCCCCACCGTTGTTTCTTTCAGTTCTTCAGTTACGTCCCCAACGGGGCCCACAGTTTTGGCGCTTCATCTCTTAGGGTTAGGGTTTTGGATGTCTAGGGATTTCCATTGTTTCTAATTAATAAATAGGCCCTCGAGCCTCATTGTCTGCCACATCGCTTCTCATAGATAAGCTATCATCGCCCTAGCTAGTTTATTTGCATTATGTGTGTACGCAAATTTGAGTTCTTTGATATTAATGAATTAAAGTGTTATTTCCGCTTCATCTTTGTATTTATGGTTACATGCGTATTCTGTTTCGTTCCTGCATAGATCTAGATCAGTGGTATTAGAGCAGTATGCTTTTTATTGGTCCTTCTTTGCATGTCCCCAACAAGGTCGGCGTACAATGAGTTAGGGCTCGATCTGGTTGAACCTTTGCAAGATCAATCTCGTAAATCCTGACAGCCACCCATGGAGGATGAAAATAAAGATGAGGGAGTAGGAGATCCTATCAAAAGATTACTCGAGAAGGCCCTTGAAAAACAAAGGAATGTGATGATGGATAACTTTGCCTAGATCCTTCAATGACTGCCCATCAGCGCATCCAACAACCACTATGGAGGCACGACTCCTCTTAAGGTACAAGAAAACTCTGGCATTCCCATATTTGATGGTAAAATAGATGCAGATGTCACATATATATGGTTGAATCTATTAGAAGAATATTTCTCAGTTCATGAATTTTCTGACCAGGAGAAGATTATTTTTTCACTCCTCAAAGCTACCCCCCATGTCAAGGACTGGTGGGAAACCTATTGTGAGAAAAAGGATGAGACAAAACCCTATCTGTTCTCAGTCGTACCCACTTGGAATTCTTTCTGAGACACCATCAAGGAGCAAAACTATCATGTGGTGAGCTATGAGGACAAGTACATACAATGGACCAAGCTGCAGCAACACAGGGATTAAGATATGCATGAGCTGACAAATTTGTTCCATACCATGCACACAAAGTTGGGTATCAAAGATTCAAAGAAACATTTGGTGCTAAAGTATCGTAGTTGTCTACATAGATATATTCAGGAGCAAATGGAGTTCCTCAAAATCTCCTCGCTTCGTACGGAATACCGGTATTCTTCCAAGATTGAGCATAAATGAAAAGAGAAGAAGCGAGACTTTTGATCTAGAAATAAAAAACAATGGAAAGGTGCTCCCAAACCGAAAAGCAAAGGACAAAGACAAGGCATGGTGGCCCAAGAAAACCTGTCAAAATCCATAAGGAAAGAACAACACCATGGTCCATGAAGCCGAAGAAGGACACAGGAAAGTGGTATGAGTTCCCTAAGAGCTCCACTCACAACACAAGTGAGTGTCAGGCCAAGCAGTTGCTGGTGGCCGATATTAGGGCTTCTGAATTAGATGCATGCTCCGACTCTGAATTAGAGCTCAAAAAGGGGAATGAAAAAGGGAAGAAAATTATTGATGCAGAGCCCAACGCCACACTTGTCATTGCGAAGATCAAGAAAGACGAATCGAAAGATCCAGAGGATGCGGAGCGCCTCTTCCACTCCCAAATGTGGGCAAAGGGTTCCCCACTACAGTTCATTGTCAACAATGGGAACCAAAAAAACTTAATTTCAGCAAATGTCATGAAGCGGTTGGGCTTGCCGACCACAACGCACTCACAACCATACACCATCAGGTGGCTTCACCAAGGACGGGATATCCGCGTCAGCTAGTAGTGTCACCTTACCTATAGCATCAAACCCTTTACGGATGAGGTATTATGTGACATTTATCCTCTTGATGTTTCTGATGTATTATTAGGCCAACCATACTTATGGAAGTGACATGTTGTGTATGAGTATAGGATAATAGAGGTACCATCGCCTACCACTATCTCTTTGGTTACTTCAAAACAGTGCAGTAATCTCATTTCCCAAACTAGGAAATTTATTTTCCTGATGATCCACCCCAAGGGAAAGAAGAATATTTCGGCGACGACCTCCACGCATGGCTCCTCTACACGACAAAAATAAATGGACAAGGTTGTGGAGGAGTACAGGGACATATTCACCTCACCCACAGGGGTGCCTCTGCACTTTCAGGTCAAGCACCCCATTGACCTGACCCCAGGTGCGCCACTACCCAATGGACCGATCCATTGTTGCTCTGTTCTAGAGAATGATGAAATCAACAGCAAGATTCAGGATCTATTGCAGAAAGGTCACATCTGGCCATGTTCATCACCCTGTGCGAGCCCGATCGTGTTGGTATAGAAGAAGGATGGGACTTGGAGTCTTTGTATTGACTATCAGGTACTGAATAATATCACTATCTGAAATAGGTACCCAATCCCATAGATTGATGACCTTTTGGACAAGCTCAAAGGGGCGAAATATTTTAGCAAAATTGACTTGAATTTTGGGTATCACCAGGTACCAATCAAATCCTCGGATTTGTGGAAGACTACCTTCAAAGCCAAGGAGGGCCTTTTTGAATGGTTGGTCATGCATTTCAGGTTGACGAATTCTCCCCCAACCTTCATGAGGTTGATCATTCTGATATTTAGCCAGACATGGGAATAGAACCTCCACCACATCCGATAAGTCCTCCAAAAACTATGGCAAGACAAGTTGTATGCCAATTTGGAGAAGTGAACTTTTGGCATGAGCCATGTTCAATATCTAGGATACATTATTGATGAAAGGGGGGTGCATGTGGATCCATCTAAGATCCAAGTCATTTAGAATTGGCCAACCCCAACCACTCTAATGAAGCTTCACATCTTTCTGGGTCTTGCTAATTTCTACCACAAGTTCGTGCTGGGATTCTCTCATATCACTTGGCCCTTGAGTCAAGTCACCAAAGGAGGAGAGAAAGAAAATTTCTTTTAGTCGGAATCTCAACAGAAGACATTTGTAGAATTGAAACATCGGCTTTGTTCAGCCCCAGTTCTCACATGACCAGACTTGCAACAACCATTTCTGATCGAGACAGATGCCTATGAATATGATATTGGGGCAGTTATTACTCAACAGGGGCATCCAATTGCATATCATAGTGAGAAATTGTCTGACACAGTTTGCAAGTATCCCACTTATTACAAGGAAATGTACTGCATTTTCTAGGCTTTTTGGCAATGGAAGAATTACATTTTCAAGAAGGAAACAATCACCCACATAGACCACCAACCCCTATAGTTCATACATATAGAAGGGAAGTTGTATAACGATCGCCATCAGAAGTGGTCCACATATCTGCAACAGTTTCATTTGAACATCAAGTACAATAAGGGTAGCACCAATAATGTTGCAGACTGCCTCAACCGACCAACGATCATGGTGCTAACAACCATTCTAAACTCTTATGGGCATGAGACATTTGATTGGCTCCTTCTCTACGAGAGAAATCTAAAATTTAGGCACACATAGAAGGCACTCTTGGAGGGTACAAAAGTTCCAAATTTTCACCTCCAATATGAATTATTATGTCACCCAGGACACCTTTGTGTTCCTTCAAGAGAGAGTGCCAAGATGATATGGGAAGCACACTACATTCGAGTCACTGGGCATTTCAAGGTCGAGAAAATAGTGGCAGTACTACAAAAGTATTTCTATTTGTTGAATCTTCGACACGACGCCGGGAAGTACATTAGATCATGCACAACTTGCACCATTTCCAAACTGACCATCACGAAGCAGGGCCTTTATACTCTGCTACCTACCCCTAGTCAACCTTGGGAATCCATCTCCATAGATTAAATTTTAGTCCTTCCTTCTACTAAGCATGGAAATGACTGTGTTTTCGTAGTCTTCGATAGATTCTCGAAGATGTCCATTATGGCGGTCTACAAGAAGAATATTACATCATAAGCCAATGCTAAACTCTTCAGTGAATGAGTGTGGGTGCACTTTTGGATCCCACAGTATATCATATTAGATCAATACTGTAGCTTCCTCGGCACATTTTGGTCTAGCCTCTTGTCAATGTTGGACTCCAAGCTCACCAAGTTCACAGCTTTTCATCCCGAAACTGATGGCCAGACATAGGTCGTCAATAGGATTATTGTACACATTCAGCGCATGTACAATTCAAAGCATCCACGCACATGGGATGACAACCTCCCCCATGTACAACACAGTTATAATCGGGCTCTCCACAGCTGAACCAACCACAACCCCATTCAGGTGGGCATGGGATTCTAGCCACTATGTCCCATTGACGTAGCCATGCCATTTGCGGCTACTCAGGTTGATTCGGCTCATGTCCAGTCTGATCCTAAAAAATCGAACAACTTCATCGAGTGCATTCAGCACATCCACCAACAGGTTCATGACATATTGGACAGAGCTAATGCTAAGTGCAAGCAACGACATGATCAACATCGAGTGCCACACAATTTCCAGGTGGGTGACAAAATGTGGCTACATTTGCAGAAGGAGCATGTCACTGGACCCCACCGCAAGCTTCGTATGCTCCAATATGGACCGTACACCATCACCAAGTCTGTAGGGAATAATGCCTTCGAGCTCAGTATTCCACCAATCCTTGGTCTACACCCAGTATGCAATGTGGACCGCCTTCATCCCTACTTCTCACCTCTACTAGACACCTCTGACATTGCATACGAACTAACACCAAAAGATTTAAACCCAGATTACATGGAACAGGCCACCAGAGATTATATCATGGACATGAAAATCAAGGACACTTTCCAATAGAAGATCCAACTGTATCAGGTTGCCAAAGATGGCCAACTCTTGCACCAAGGCAAGTGGTTCACCACAGACCAAGTTCAGCAGAAGTTTCCTCATCTCATGGAGGAACTCAACACAATGGGAAACATTTATTATCAAGGGGGGAGGAATGATCTAGGTGGATATTGGTGGCCACTTGCCTATTCCACTTGGAGCACCACCATTGTCTCTTTCAGTTTTTCAATTACGCCCCCGGGAAGTTGAAACACCAATTTACCCAAACAGGGCTCATAGATCTGGTGCTTCATCTCCTAGGGATAGGGTTTTGGATGTTTAGGGGTTTCCATTTTTTCTAAATAATAAATAGGCCCTCAAGCCTCATTGTAACTAATTTTAGAGACCTGTAGCCACCACATCTCTTCTCAGAGATAAGCTACAAGCACCCTAGCTAATTTATTTCCGTTCTATCTGTAAGAAAATTTTAGTTCTTTTATATTAATGAGATGAAGAGTTATTTCGGCCGCGTCTTTGTATATATGGTTATATGTGTATTCTATTATGTTCCTACATAAATCCGGATAAGCAAGTGTGGAGGAGCTAAAGATTGTGGTGGAGATAGAGAACCCTTTTGAAATAGACAACGTGAGGACTCTGACTGGGTTTCCTTTGCATCCATTGTTGGAGGTTAGAAAAGGGGAGGAGGATATGTTTGGGAGAATAGTAGGAAAGAATTATAGAGCATTGTTCGAGAATATTGTGGGAGCCCACTTGGGATGGAATGAATATATGATAGAGGAATTTTTCTCTAGGATTGATAAAAGAGCTGCTGCCAAATATGGAGAGTACTTCCCCAATGCACTTGACCTGGTGATTGCATTTCTCCTTCGCAAATGATACACTTTAATAGCTTCCTGAATCTTAGTTACCTACATTCATGTTGTATAACTCAGAAAACACATAAATGGTGCTACATAGAATCCTTCGGTCATGATTAGTTGAACATGGTGTAACATACTTTAGGTCTAGTGTTTTTCTTGGAAAATTTTCTAGGAAGCCAAAAATGTAAG